>CM031235.1:391490728-392090728 GCA_018340775.1 Taxus wallichiana var. yunnanensis
GCGGAGAATTACAAGGTAATGGATGGGTTGATCCTCTATAAGAATATGATCTTTTTATACCAGATTCCAAGATGAGATTAAGGATAATGAGGGTTGCTCATGATTCACCTCTAGCTGGTCACCAAGGATACTTTAAGACATACAAGCAAATCCGTGAAAGGTTCTTTTGGAAAGGGCTCAAGGAGGATGTCTTGCAACACATTTGGGAGTGTGTAACTTGCCAACATAACAAAGGAGAACATAATTTTCCAGCTGGGTTGTTACAACCTCTTCCCATTCCTTCTCAAAAATGGGAAAGCATCTCCATGGATTTCATTACGGGGCTGCCCATAACCCAAGGTAAGAGTTGCTTATATGTTGTAGTGGATAGATTAATGAAATATGCTCACTTTCATCCACTTCCCACCAAGTATGATGCCCCTATGGTTGTTGATGTGTTCTTTAAGGAAATATTTAGACTTCATGGGCTTCCACAAAACATTGTTAGTGACAGGGACCGTTGCTTTATGAGCATATTTTGGCAAGAGCTTTTCTACCTAATAGGTACTGAACTCACTCCAAGTACTCGTTACCATCACCAAACAAATGGGCAAACAGAAATTGTGAATAAATAGGTGCAAGGATATTTGAGAAACTATATTTCCGGCCAGCAATCAGCTTGGATAAAATGGATTCACTTGGCTGAGTTTTGTTACAATACAACATTTCATGTATCCATTGGAATGTCCCCTTTTAGAGCACTCTATGGTTATGAGGCTTTTTCCTTCATGGACTTGATCATTGGGGATAGTAGGGTTCCTGGTGCTAAAAAGCTGATCCAAGAGAGTCAAGACATCTTGAAAGCACTCAAAGAGAACCTCCAACAAGCTCAGAATCAGCAGAAACAATATGCACACCGGAGTGAAGCGCATAGAGATCTTTTGAAGTAGGAGACTTGGTTTTCCTAAGGTTGCAACCCTATAGACAGTCCTCACTTAAACAAAGTGGGGTTGAGAAGTTAAAACCAAGATTTTATGGGCCCTACAAGGTGAAGGAAAGGATAGGACAGGTTGCATATCGTCTTGAGCTACCTCCGGAGAGCAAGATCCACGATGTCTTCCATGTCTCTTGTCTTAAGAAGGCATTGGGGAAGCATATTACCCCTTCACTACAGCTGCCCCCTTTAGATGAGGAAGGGAAGATCATTCTTGTTCCAAAACCATCCTTGATGTTCGAGAGAGGAAGCTAAGGAACCGGAGCATCCGGGAATACTTGGTACGTTGGAAGGGCCTACCACTTGAAGATGCTACATGGGAAGGAGCGGCTATCTTGGAGCATCCAGATTTTTTTATTATTTGGGGACAAACAATCTTGGGAAGGGGGACTGTCATGTCCCTTTTTGAAGGCTGATTTTCAAAGACCTTAACCCATTCTTCTCCCCATGGGTCTAAGGAGGAAAGCAAGGGGAAGATCTGAATTATATTTTTATTGTTGTTTAGGTAAATTTTTAATTTATTATCATGTATCATATTGGGAAACCTAGCACTCAATAGGACTTAAGTAGTTGGGAAATAAAGGTATTATGATCATGTAGGCTCCAAATACCATTTGAATATTTAAAAGCACTTACATTAAGGGGTCAGCCATCATTTTTATCTTGTAAAACACTCCTTGTGGCTATATAAGGAGGTCTCTTTGGCATTATTAAAATGTGTTTTGGTGAATATTCATATCTTGGTTAAGGTTTTCTTGTGAAACACCTTATCTACCTTTCTCAAGGACGAAACCTCTTGATTAAGGACCTTTCCCAAGGACGAAAACCCTTCCATAAGGTTTTATGTATGCAAGTTGGTTTGAAGAGCAATAAATTATCATTTCTTTGCATGATTTATCTCCTTGGTTCAATAATCTATTTATTTGGAGTGGAGTGACCCACTTTGGAGTGTTATTTGGTATGTGTGATGATAATTTGGCAAATCTGAATTTACTATCTTGTTCTCCATATTTTTAAGGCCGAGATCTTGAGTTTCATGAATTTTGGAGGTGTTTTACTATTTTTCCAAGCTTGATGATGTTCGTTGGTTGAGGGTTCCATAATTAATTATTTTCAAGCTCAATTCTGATTTCTAACAGTTGATTGTGTTTGTTGAGGGTTTCCTAATAATTTTGGCATAAGATTTGAAGGGCATTAGCAAGGTTTGGCACACTTTTGAGGGGTTTAACTTCTCTAAGGAATTTGCTGCCCTAGGAAGGGTCTAATTTGCATATTTGTAGGGTTATATCAGCCATCTAACTGCAGCTCCATCATCTGATTTTTAAGTTACATCTCAGGTTTTGGTCATTTCCTAAGTCCCCTAAAAAGGGACATTACAGATCCTTAGGCCTATTGAGCTGAATGGCTGTCGAGATGATCATTTTATATACCTTTAGTGAGTGTATCCATGGTTTCCATTACAAAAAGAACTTGCCCATTGTTGCTTTGGGGGTTGCCTCTCGCTTGATGCAAAGTGGGTATTCTATATTTATGATTCTAAGACTTTGCGGAGTCATGTTTGTATGCAAGTAAAGAATGGTCTAATAGAATATGTTATCCCTCTGGGTAATATAGAATAGGATAAGGTGGCCATCCTAAAGATGCACACGAGAGGGTTGTAGGTTGTTAAAGATGTGGACCTACAAAGGCAAATCCTAGATCTAGGATAGGGGAGCGACATATAACTAGGTCCCGATTATATATTGATTGTAACAAGATTTTAACATGATAGAGATACTTATGCTAAGATTGTAAATATGGATTATAAGGATCAATAGATTGTAAAGCCTAAAGGGAAAATTGTAAGGTTAGGATGGATAGATAATAATGCAATAGATTAAAAATATGCTACTTTATTCTAACCTATGCATGACCAATTGGAAAATCAATCAAATCTGAAATAACATAAAGGAAATGAGAGGTTAGAGATACTTACCTTTATGTAGAAACCAGTAGTGCATTGAATTCCCCTCGGGTTTAGCAACACCTTATGAGAGAGTTGATGTGGGGATCACAAATGAATAGAAGAAGACCTAGAAAATCCACTTGTTGAAGATTCCAAAGGCTGGGAAGACCATGGAAAGTGCAACTCTTATGCTTGGAAATCCTAAGTACCCAATGCTCCAAGTGTAGACTCCAAAAGATAAGCAAGACTAACTTCAAAACCATTAGGACCTTAAGAGCAGATTTGTGAGTGCAAGGAGAACAAATGATTGATAATGATGTGATGGTAAATGTACTCAAATGTAATGTGTATATAGGGATAATAATTAAACATTATAGTTTCTTTTAGCTAACGGAACTGATCATGATCAATGTAGTTAGCTGTCATAAATAAAAGGCAAACGACGTCGACCATGGTCGATGTCGTTGGCTCGAGATAATGTGCCATCATGGGGTTCTAGAAGGAAGTATTTGTTGGTGGTGTACACACTCAAATTTGGTAACTTATCCTTTGGCAATGAAAAGCTTAGCTTTTTTCCCATGCTAAGACAAATGTTTGTATTCTAAACCCAATTGACATATCTTTCTATATCTCTCATGACTTGCTCATCTCTACACACTGCTCTATCATTCATCAAAGAATTATTAATTATCCAAAGAAGTAATCCATTTACAAGCATCATTCCCAAACTCTAGCTTTTTCCTCACTAAATGTATGTTCAAGACCGTATAACACAGTTTTGGGTAGTACCACGGTCCTAGCTGACCTATATGGTCCCAAACCCTCTCATCTAATGACTCTTTTTCTAATTTGAAAACCTCAGGTGGGTCAGTTCTTCTTCCCGAGGTTGGTCATAATACAAATGTTTAACCTATAAAAGCCTATATAAGTAAGTCAATTGCACTTTATAACTTACTTGGCATTCTCATAAGGTCCCATTGCAAATATCAACACTAAAGCACTCGAGGTCCTTCTAAATCTTCCTTAAAAGGTTGCACATCATTTAGAGAAGTTACCACATGAGTTTGAAGCACTCAAATTAGGTTCAAGAGTTTGGATTCCTCCATTATCAAGCATACGCAAAGGTCCTAGAGCTGTCTTAACAAGATCAAGTCACTCCACATCACACTAGTACCGCGTTAGGTGCGATGTTGTTGGCTAGATTTTCTACATAGCACAAAACCTAGGCAATCATGAGATAAATCTCCCTCATTTACCGGTGAGGCTCCCATGTCAGATTTGTCAATTAAAATATGCTAATATCTATATGGGGTTTTACTTTAACTACTCAGTTCATGAACCATAACTGAACAATTCTGCAGCAAGTAAGCAGTTGTTTAAGAAAGGAAATATTTATAGAAGAAGGGAAAAGGAATTATATCAACACAGAGAAGAAATGAAGAAGATGTGCATCCCAATCAATAGATAGCAGAGTTGATTGCATGCACATAGAAGAAACCAATAGATATAAACACAAAATTCTAAGCAAAGGTAGCTCTAGATCTAGATCTGAAATAACACAAAGTCTATTAAAAGATCTAAGATAAAAAGCAAGAAACACAATACACCGTGACACAAAGTTCTCCGGAAATCTGCTCCTGTATATTCCTTTGCTTCAAGTGGCTCTCAAGGGTTTCAACACAAAGTCTGGAACACAAGGTTGCTGCTTACAAATTTTGATCCTTAACCCAGAGGTTCTTCTCCTACTTATAGAATGTAGGAGGGAAAGTACAAATGGGAAATCTAACTGAACTGAAACACAAACAAGTAAAGATGACATTTGGCAATCATCCTCCACTAACTTCTCCTTAAGTGACACATGTATCACTTAACTAATAGAATTGTTCCACATGACTTTAAGTAATGGTTTCAAAACCAATAACTTTGAAGTCTTACAATTTCATCTGAGAACGTGGAAAATAGAAGAAGTCAAGCCAGCTGTAACATTTATGTCTTCTTTTTGTTCTAATATTGGATATACTTGTCGAACATGTGATTCAGCATCTTCCCATCTGTTTTAGCCACTGCTTCCTTCTCTGTCCTAAACTGCAGCAATCCTTCATTTAACACCTTGATGCACGCTTCCACATCTTCCAAGCTCGGCCCGAACCTCGCAATGATGGGGAAGGAGTGGGAATCCCACCTAAGAAATGTACCTGTAAGTGATTATAATCACCGAACAAACATGATAGAGAAGGAAATGGCACTGGAATTAGTTTGCCCCACCAGTAAACGAACACTAGAGGGCTTGCCGATATACAATGATGACGTTAAGGTCAAAATAGAGAAGGCAGGGCTGTTGAGTTGCCCTATTTTGGAAAACCAGGCGCTGTACCAATGGTTAATGTCGCGGGTAGATGAAGATTACTTCCACTTTGCGGGCGCAAGATGCGTGTTACTCCCCAACTTATCTCACAATTTACAGGCCTCATATGTGAGGGAGATAGCTTGGAAGATGACCTAGGCGACAAGGAGGCTATTCAGGAGACCATCACGTAATATGCCTGCAAGAAGGGGTCGAGGTATTACAACATTTCAGACATCAAGGACCCTGTGATGAAAATGGCCGCGCATCTGGTGACTAAGCTGAATGGCCAGGAGAGGTGGACCCAGGTCAACAAACCTTGGTTACATGTCTGCAGGAAAATTACAGAAGGCACCATATACAAACTTATTCATATACATCACGAAGAAATCGTTAAGCTGCATGCAAGGAAGGCGACATAATCCTCTTCGGTAATGTCTTTCTCACCATTGTATTTTCAGAGATTGGAGTGCCTAACGCACCAGACAAGTTTGTATGGGAGTACCCCACTAAGGATCCTTCGCCCGTGAAGAGGTTCGAGAAGTATGCCTGTGATACAATGACAACACCCCACAAGGCGCGGCTGGAGAAATGGTATACGTGCCTAAGGAACGCGCGTTCGGGGTAGAGTGGAGAATCCTTGAACAACTCCCAAATAAGCCCACCGAGGGGAAGCCGAATCATTGTTTATCAACATTTCTACCTGGGAAGATTCAAGCTAATAGATGAATCATGGAGCCCTTGGTGCAAGCTTCCCTTCATGTTCACTACTCAATACTTCCAAGCGGGAGTGAACAGATTTAAGGAATCAAAGAAGTTAAGGCTGGAACTAGGTAGTCTGGATTGGGAGCATAGGGAGATGAGAAAGAAGCTGAATTACCCCGGTGGCAAGCGCGCGTATGTGGAGAGGTACGTGTCACACGAGATCCAAATGACAAGGCTGATAACACTACCCATCAGTTGGAGGATCCGCGGCGCGTGTGTACCTCCGTATAAGGCCAAAGTTTGAGAAGGGTGCATATATGGAGAATGATTTCTCCATACCTGAGGATCCCATGGGTAGGAAGAATCCTGTGCCAAAGAAGAGAGGGAGAGGAGAAGAAGAAGCACCAAGTGTGCAAACTGCTCAGACAGTGACCATGCCAACAACAAGCGCCAAGCCAAACACTTACATACGGAGAAATAAGTCCTCGGTGAAGGAAAAGACACCAAAAGTAGAGGCACCTAGGCAACCCCTCACCAAGGAAGAGTCGCATGAGGGAGAAGATAAGGCCGAATCCCCTGTTAGGAGCCACCTCTTAGGAAAAAGCAGAGGGTAGATGAGGAAGCTGACTCGGAGGTGACCAACAGGATGGAGAAGTACATGGGTGGAAGAGGGGATGAGAGTGAAGAAGATGACAGTGAGGAAGATGAGCCTGACAAAGACCAAGAGCCACAGGTCTTCAGTGTCTACGACTCGGAAAAGGAGAGTGGAGATGAGAAGCGGGGAGTTCGTATTCGCACGGCACTGGGCGCACAGGATGAGGAAGACACTAGAGACATGGAAAGGAATGAAGAGGTTGGCGGGGAAAAGCAGGGAGTAATAAGTTTTACGAAGGAGCAGATCATTGAGGTGGCGGAAAGAGAAGCAAAGAAAATGCTCGAATCACGATAGACGAGAGAGTTGGAGTGCATCGCGGACATAGTCTTTGAAGGAAGGAAAGGAGGAGAATATTGAAAAAGTGCATGACAGCCTGGGAGGAGGTCCCGCTCTAACAGTAAGTTTCCCCAAAGCGCGCGCTCGGGCGGGAGTACTCTTAATACGGAGTAGAGGCAAGTAATGGGCTATGTCGACAACACGAAGAAGGTGCTACGCATGCAATTCCAACCCTTTGTACCCACAAAAAGGCTTTTATCCATGGGATATTTTGAAAAGGAGGGCGTGTACCCCAGAACAAAGAAGATGCTCTCTTGGGCGTTTGAGTCCCACATTGATGAGCCAGACTTGAAGTCTGTCAGGGAGCGCTCATAACATTGCCAGAATCTAAGGGGGCCAATCCCTTAGTGAATTCTCGAAGCTCTTGGATGAGCAAGTCTGCAACGCACTCAACAAGGTCGCGGTCGAGACCGAGGCTAGACTCTTCACGTGCAATGATAGGATAAGAGTACTAGAGGAAAAACTAGGGAAGAAGGAAGAGGAGCTGGCGGAGAAGACCCGAGCTTAAAGTAGGAAGAGCTGATCAATGCACAGCTAAGGCGCGAGTTAAAGGAAGAGAAGATAAAGGTGCAGGAAGTATACAAGAAAATGGAGTCTATCAAGGGCGTCATCCTTTTAAAGCACCCAGACTTAGCCGCCCACACAGAAGTACTCATCCCTTCTAGAATGTATAGAAGATCTAACACGCGTCCTCACTATGGAGAGATGACCTTTGGCCCTAGAGTCTACAGAAGAAGTGGCCACGCACTTGAAGGAGGAAGAAAGATTGAAGGTGGTAGCGCTTGTGAGTCGACTATAGCCAAGTGCTCGCAGAGGTTAAGGTCGTTGCCCAATCTGTGGAGGACGCGTATGATACATGCGCAGACAAAGATAAGGTGGCAAGCTCCTTGGTCACCAAACTCGAAGCGGAGCTAAAAGAGTTCCAAGAAAATAACAAGGGGAACAGGGCGGAAAGGGACAAGGTTACGGCGAAGTAGAGAGAGAAAATCGGAAGCGCAATTGAAGCCTTAAGGAGTTTGATCAAGGTCAAGCTAAAGGAACTATACCCTCAAATTACTGGGAGGATGGACAAGCTCGAAGACCTGGGTAAAGAGATGGAGCAGATTGTGGACACTTTGGGTACCCAGGAATTGGCCCGAGTTTTGTGAAGTGAGCACCCTAGTGGGCTACCTCTCGCCGGAAGGCACAGGGCGAGGTCGAAGTTTGGAATAAGCTAAAGGTAGACTTACGGAAGGATTTTCTTAGTTTGTTGAATTAATGCTCCCCCCATTCTTCATTCTTTCCCTAATTCTTTCATTCCCTTATTCTTTTGTAAAGTGTAAGATTATACATTGGTTCCCTAAGGCAAAGCATGCATATTTGTTGAGTAAAGTGTTTAGAGGACGGAGAACATGTGTAGTGTGGGGTGATGTTGGACCCCTGGAATATTGGCCAAGTATGAAGGTGCATAGGTGCGTAAGGTCCTAGTTATGGAAAGGCGTGCAAGGAAAAAGCGCACAAGAGAAAGGTTTAAGGAAGCACATAGCATGCGCGACACGCAAAAGGAGGTTTGAGACTTAGTCAATTTGAGTGCCCAGGGCTAGAACACGTGAAAAGCATGACCGGTTGTGTGTGGATAAGGTGCAGATTGGCAACAGGTTGGCCCAGATAGGGGCATGCCTTGGATGGAATCTTCTAGAAGAACATCATGAGATAAAGTGGAAAGCTCAAGCCTGGAGAAGCATGCTCGCATGAAGGACCACATTCGACACTTGGCACCGGATCTGAGGGTGCATTGGAGGGTGAGTTAGCAGTGTAGGAAAGTGATAAATACAAGTGCCTACGGGGTAAAAGATATATGAATTTTGAGATATAGCGGGTTGGAGAGAGCGCGAGTTTGAGAAATAGCATGGGCGGAGCCCTCTGAGTCTTGTGAGGACTCTCGTTAGTGGATAGTTGCATTCGGGAGAGAATGTGCTAGGCATGGAGTTATAAATTTTCTCTTGGTAGCTTAGTTACATAAGTCCAGTGAAATGCATGACTGCGGTCTGCTTCTCTGTGACACTCTGTAATGGTTCAATGAATGTAATGAGGTTACCTGATATAATATATACATGAATATCAATGGTTCTAATGCATATTTCTCTCTTATGAGTTCTCTTTCCTTTCATGCTAAGTATGAATGCTTGTATATTTCTTTCTGTCATAATACATGTTCTGGATTCTGTTAAAGCACTCGGTCTGAAGTGAATGCAAGGATCTAGAGGCCATTCTGAGCCCTATGGTTCTTGTAGGTCTTAACTTCCCTCCTGGAAACTCTTACACTAATCATAGATGATGTTTCCCACTAAACTCACATAAAAGAGAGACTCGGTACCTGTGTGTGCCTCGGGTGAGCGCTCAGCTTTCGTTGGGTGATAGGTCGGTGCGCATGGGGTTCCTTCCTTTTGTGATGGGAGTAAAAATGACTCTGACTTCCTTCATCACACACCAAGCCATCCCATCCCACAGTTCGGCTACTTCCATACACATTCTTGTAAGGACCTCAAAAACTGAGGTCCAAATTTTTTGTAGCTCCCATTATTCCCATTACTTAATTGATATGTTGATTTCACGCATAATCAAATCATGCAATTATACAAACAATCATATGTGCTAAACACATCGATAAAAAATCAGCTTTGAGTCCAAAGGACATTTCATTATTTTCAATATCTCGACAATATTATAAGGTTACATGCAATGGAAAAGAGCCTCATAAGCTTATATAATATACTGATTATTTCAGTAGTACATCAAGTATAATTTATTCCATAATTGAAATATAAAAGTAACCAATCAAGATCTGAAATCAGCTTGAATCCCTTCAAATTCTTTCCTTTCCCTTATCTCCAGAATGGCCTATATTTTCCACAAAGGGTCAGCTCAAACTGAACTAACAAGGATTTCAATTTTCATATATGTAGTATTCTACAAATGGAAATGTATTCATAATATATAGTCATGCATCAACATACTAATTCATTCATTATTATAATAATGATTTCAAAAAGCATGTATACATGCATGAACTATCCAGGTTTAGAATATCTTTCAAGAGTGGTGTCTTAAACCATCTTACATGAAAATGCATAAAACTTACCTCACATAAGGCTGATTACATAATGGATTTCATAATATTATTTCATGCCAAATCAAATCAGCATACCAACTGTTTGAAAAAATGTCACATATATGCTCCATATAAAAAGGAGAAGACATGATAAGCAATTGTCAAAGCATCAACATGAACTTCACTTTACAATTCTTACAATGAACTTTATGCCAAATAAGATCAGCAACATAACATAATTTCTAAGAGGAACAAAATATCCTTTATACCCAAGAATGCATGTCAACCATATGACAAAATTTCATATAATGAACTTCACATATATTCCAAGGAATGGATACCAATTGTATGACAAAATTTCATATCATGAACTTCACTTCACAAGCTCATAATGAACAAGCCAAATCAGATCAGCAACATAACACATTTTCAAAAGGCACAACAAATCCTTTATACTCAAAGAATGAATGAGAACCGTATGACAAAATGTCATAATATAAACTTCCAATATAATCCAAGAATGCATTTCAGCAGCATGACAAAGTGTCATAAAAGAATTTCACATAAATTCCAATGAATCCAATCTAGCAGCATGATAAAATGTCATAATCCATACTCATGTATTTATGTCAATAAAAGATTGCATATCAACTATTTGACGTAATGTCACAACACATCATTCTTTAAATATTCTAGTCAAATGATTTCACACTAATCGTTTGACAAAATGTCATAGCACAACATTATTTTAAAATGCTATGCAAATGATTGCACACTAACCATTTAACAAAATGCAGCGTACTAGCAGCAAAAATTGCAGCAAATAAAACAACAATCTAACTAAAAAAATTTAGCGTGGAAATCATCCCAAAGCGTCATGCTTTGTTAACTAATGTTGCAGCATAACAACACATCAAATTTTAACAAAACACAATAAGAAATTAACCAAAACTGGGTGCTATAACAGCCAACACTGCAACAACAAATGCAGCAATAATTTAATAAAAAACAGCACTTCTAACAGTTGTTACAACATCAATAAATCAATAAAGAAAACAATGCTTCTAGCAGTCATTACAGCAGCAAAAAAACAACTTATAATAGCTGAAGCAAACCAACGAATCCACAAAAATGCAACATTCTAACATTTAAAAATGCAGCTTGGAGATCAGTCCAAAACCCATAACAAAAATGTCAAGAAATCTTCTCTCAACACCCAAGAGAATAACCTCATTAATTTCAGATATCAAGTAAGGAGGTAAAATAAAATCTAAGGCTCTCATACTTGAGAGATCTGAAATATATAATGCCCATATTAAAATAAACACATTTTCCAAATACCCATAAAGGATTGATTCAAAAATATTAATACCCATAATAGATAATCCATATTTCTCCTTACCCAGAAGAGGAATAAAACTGAATATGCATTTATTTGTAAAATATTGCATAGATAAAAAAGAAACCCTTTCTGAAAGATTCGAGATGAAGAAGATAAAAACCCTTTGTGCTTTCCTCTTTCCTTCTTTATTTTTCTTCCTCCATCTTCTTAGCTCCACACCGTACAAAATAAAACCCCAAAACCTTATTTATTTTTCTAGAAAATTTCTCCCCAACATTGTTGCAGTAAAAATGGCAAGATCCTAAAATACAGGCCCAAAACCAGCTCCAGATGGCCGTAAAAACTTCCATGAAATCCTCTAGATTTTGTTTGACATGGTCTCCTCTCTACTTCCTCTTCTCTTCATGTCATGCTAAATGGTAAAAATCAAAACCTAACGAGAATTAGGCACTCTACTAGGAACGATCCGCATGTATGAAGTAACACCTCCGACCACGTCCTCCTCAGTGAAAGAAATGATACTATCTGGTAAGGATGATGTCCTACTCTCAAGTGCCTGCATCCTCTTCAGCAAAACTCTGCAGATCTCCAAACGGAAAGATACTACAAACTCCAGCTACTTCCCCTTCTCAACTGATCCATCTAGTACAATCTACTCTACAACCAATACATCTCTCGGCAGCTTGTTGATCTCGGCCAAAGTACTCAGGTTACTCTCAGCAACTGTGTTCATATCTACTATGCTCGTCACCAGTTGCTTCAGCTGATTTGCTACATCATTCATAACCTTTAGGCGGGCTGACACCTCTCCAAGTTGTACAGAAGCTTGACGAATAATCAGATTCTTCCATTCGTCAATAGCTTTCACCTGATTGCTTGCATCCTCCATCTCCTGCATAAGATGATCACTCACCTACTCTGAAATGGGCTGAATGGAAGGTTTAGCAACCTTGGCTATGATCTCGCACAATTGAGATACTTGCTTCTGAAGCTCGTCTTTCTCGCCTTTTCTCTGTCAAGCCTAAGGAATAGAGCATCTATCAATGTCTGTGTATCCTGCTTCAATCCTTCTGTGGTGGCTTGACCGATGGGTACTCTGGTTACTGTTACATCTTCTGTCGTGAGCTCATCCTCCTTCTTTCCTTCCGCCGGGGCCCGACATCTCGGCAAACTTACTGCCCGACTCTTTGATGATCAACCTTGAAGTTACCTTATGACCTTAGGCCTTGTCTTTTCCGCCTAGACTCGAGGAGCAGGCTGCAGTGTCGTGCTCTTCCAAGTTCATCTCCACTCTCGCACGGAACCAAGCTGCATGAAGCCAACCATTCTGAGAAGTTACTTCTCGGAGAATGAGAAGTTGTTGAGTGCACTACTATCTCCCGCTCTGTTTCCTCTCCATCAGAAAGTGCTACAGTGTTATGGCTGCCATCTTCTGAATCATCCAAGGACAAAGCTCTTTCGAACTCCGCCATCTGCGGCTTGATGTCTCTTGGGGGAACAGTGATGAACAAAGTGGTGAGGAGAGAAGATGAATGTTGCGGATTGATAAAGGCATGGAAGTGTCCTGCTGAGGTGCAACATTTGGTGAAGTAGTAGATGCTGGAGAAGCCGGAACTAAAGTCATGGCCGTGGAAGTGATATTCTCCTTTGATTGAGATCTTTTGTGTACTTTCAACTTCTCAGACCTTCTGTTGCTTTCTCCTCCGTGCTTCCTCTTGAGGGAATCTCCTGCGCCGAAGTTGCCCGTGACTTGATTCATCAATGCTTCATCAAGGCAATATCCCTTCAAAGAAATGACGGTTTGAAGTATTCACCAAAATAGCGCTGAGACTTTCTTTCTTGATTGTATGGTAGCCTCTACGTTATCCTGAAAGTACGGCTCTATCTCCTCCCATTTGATGGTAATTGTCAAATAACACATTCCCATCATCTTTAAGATCCTTGAGTATCTGCGCTAGTCCAAAGTCGAACACTTGTCGTCTTTGATAGCTTGCTGAAATCTCTTTTTCTAACCTCGTACTCACTTTTGCACTTCATCCAGAAATCCTCTAATGAAGACACATGTGCGTACTCCTGGGAGATTGTCTTCTTGGCTATTCCAAATGGATCGAAGTTCAGCCGTGCCAGGAAGAACTCTTGCTCGTACTCGGATAACATCTCCGTCTCCATCCCTCGAGCTCTATGAATGCTCTGGCAGCTATAATGTCCGATAGTGATCGGGAAGAAGCCCGTAGACTTGTGCCGTTTCGACTGAAGGTCGTGTATCTCCACAAGTTGTCTGCTCAGCTCCATGGTGATCAATCTATCATTCGGATATCTAGGTAGCTTAACCGGTTCTCCAGAAAAGCCAGTAACCCTGAGGTATGTGAAATCGCAAATTGAATGAATAGATTGCCAATTTTGGATACAACTTCCCACGCTTCCCTGCTCACCCTGTTGGCCTTTAGGTCCTTGTCTAGCTTGCAAATGAACTCGTAGAAGAATTCATCATTGACCACTTTGAAATCTTTCTCGCACGTAGGTACAGTAAGCTGTGGGTAGCACTCGAAAATGGGGTCCTTAGAAAGAATGCCACATCTATCCAGTTTGGAGAAGATGCCTTGTGAAGCTGCAGCGTACACCAAGTAGGAAGTCATTTTGAAGCTGAAAGTACGCTTCACGTTCCGGAGTTGCTCACCAATGTTGTCACTAATGATTTCCGACCAATTGATTATGGAATCAACCTTGTTGACTTCAATGGTCCTAATGAAAGCATACATCCATGTACGGAAAGTGTGAGCATTCGCCTCGCCATTAATCCTGCATAACAATTTGACAATATCATCAACCTCCTGCACGAGATTGGACCGCGGAAGAGTTCTTGGGAACTTAGAAGGAGATCTGGGCTTCTTCATGTATCTGTTGTTCATTATGTTCACGCAGTCAACTCTATGTTTCTCCCACCTGCTGCCGGCATCCTGAATGCTAATGGAAGTCACCACCTTTCGCGTCGGAATCTTCAAACAATAATTGATGAACTCTGCATCCAGCCGAATTATTGTTTTCCTGTAGCATCTTGCACTGATCTGGATGAAGGATGGTAAGATCTAGCGCACTCCATAACAAACTCTGGCAACTGGGTTGTGTATGGAAAGGCTGCAGCTCGAATAATTCCACTGCTTTTAACCGCACGCATGAGTGAAGTCTTTCCTGCTCTGGATCTATCAATCAATTCGGAAAGAGGTTCCGGACCTAGATCTGTGTCTCCTATGTCTGCAAATTTGGAAGTGATGCATGACTCCGTTGTGCTTTCTTTTTCATCCCTCTTTGCCATGGCTTTGTCTATCTTTGTCTGAATAATTCTTTTTCTTCTTATTTGGCGGATTTCTTCAAAACTGGTGCAGATCTGGATAATTCTTCAGATTCGAGAATTTATTTAATGTATTGGACATTGATTAGAGCTCCTTTTCTTTTGTAAAGCACCTATAATGAATTCTTGCAATTAATTCAGACAAAGATGGCAACCGGAGCATGAATAGTGAATTTTAATTATAAAAATATACACTTTTCAAGCCTGCTGCCCCAAAAATTGATGTTTTATTTGCATGCAAAGAGAGCATGAATTTTTTCAACTTCACCTGAGCACTTGTATCACTTATGCAAACAATTATGCAAACACAAATCAACCTCCTTCAATGCATGCGCCAAAATTGGAAGCTTTTAGCCTTGATTTGATCTTCTTTTGAGCAAAATCCTCTTCAATATGGGGCGCACTTTTCCTCTGGGCTGCACTTCTTCACCTGTGAATTAATTAATTCACCCTTATGGCAGCCCATGCTTATATAACCCTCATAATTCTATAATTAATAATTGCCCTTCCTATTCCTGACAATTAATTAATTAAAAATCATGCTCTTCTCTTTAACTGGTGTGCTAAAATTGCATGATTAAGGACAGTCATCCATTAAATTAAATTTAATCTACACTTGATTCACTTAAGTTTCACGGTGTGCTTTAACCTTAGCCATTGAAAATAGAATTTAATTTAATCAATTAATGCTTCAAAAAACATTAAATATATACCAAAAGGGGCGCACTTTTTGTCATGAAGGGGCAGCCTTTAAATAAATTAAATTTAATCAATTTAGACCATCTATTTCTCTCTTTTATTCCCCTTTGCTTTGTTGACTTTCTTCCATGCTTGGGTGCCAATTTTAGAAGAAGAATTAATTAAAATAATCACTTTAAAGGCTGCCATGTTCTCCCTAAAGGGGTCGCACTTTTTAGCATAATAGAATCCTATTTTTAAAAACATGACAATGGAAATTTTTACCTGCAAGGCAACCCTAGAAATCCCATGATCCACTTAAGTGATTTGACTTTGACAATGGGATTATTTACCTGCATGGCAAGCAATAAAATCCCATGATTTCACTTAAGTCACCTTTCTTTTATTTCACCATGAGAATTTTTACCACCGTAAGGAGGCAATAAATTCCCCCTTTGTCTCACGCCTCTAATTTTCCCATTGTCACTTAAGTGATTTGACTTCCATGGGAAAAGTACCCTGCTAGGCAGGTAATAAATTCCCACCTGCTTGCTTCTATTTTTCCCATGATCCACTTAAATCCTTTGTTTTCCAAAAATGCGTCCAACCCCGCAGGGGCTTTTTAGTGCACGACTTCGCCTTTTCCCAGTGAACCGGACCTCCGATGGCGACTTCCTTCTAGCACAATGTGCGTATGTGATCTCCGAATACTCCAGGCCAAGAATCGGGCTAACCCGGCAAAGGAATTGATCTAGAGAAATTTCACAGAAAACGAAACGGGAAAACACAAAAACACAAAAAATTGCCAAAAGTCACAAATAAAGCCCAAAACTTATTCCAAGTTAAAACCCTTCTGGTATATAGGAATAATGATATGTTCGATCACAACAGGGTTAAATCGGAGCGCAAATTGCCTCAAATGGGGCTCAAAATAATTAAATACAAATTTCCCATGAGATAAATCTGATTTGACAGAATATAACAATTTTAGGCATCTAGGTATTTGGCGAAAATGGCTAATATGGCTCTTTGGGAATATCTTGTGTAATACAAGAACTTTGAGGCAATAAAAACACAAACGACCCATTATTTTAAAAGTACGAAAAATTTCAGATAGGGTAGTCACGATTTCGGGATGAAATGCAGGGGACACCAAATGTCTACTCTATAGTTAACCTATTATCTTTACATCAAGAGACATGAGGGCATACAAAGGGGTTGACTAACATTGCATACACTATTTGCACCAACTTCGTAATGTTCCCTAAATGGGACATATTGAGAATTGTATTCATATTTCTTCTAGTTCCCATTATGTCTTTGTTTGGGTTAATATTAGCTCAATGGATGATGAATTCTACTTGATGTAATGGCGTAAAAGT
This sequence comes from Taxus wallichiana var. yunnanensis, assembly GCA_018340775.1. Classification (NCBI taxonomy): domain Eukaryota; kingdom Viridiplantae; phylum Streptophyta; class Pinopsida; order Cupressales; family Taxaceae; genus Taxus; species Taxus wallichiana. Next base: position 391,507,529 of record CM031235.1, read on the forward strand.
ATTTTTAAATACTTTATTGGTGAGTTGGGCATGAAGGCCTCTTATTTGATTCGAAAATGGCGGAAGGACTTCTAATACGTATTGGTCGGCCTTGATTGGAGAGCCTACATGAGGTTAATGAAGAAATAGATGTATTGAAGGTGGGCCTATGCATTGGGCTTCTATTTTGATGTTGGCGCTACTTGAGGATATATAAATACATGAAGGTTCATTTTAATAGGTTATGCATGTTTATTTTGAAGATTGATATCTTGAGTTTGTGCAAATTATCCCTACTCTCCACTAAAGGCGAAAACCTTTAGTATGGCTCAACTTTGGGGACGAAAACCTCCATTGTTGGAAGATTGAAGAACCAAAACTCCTCAATCTTGAGGGGAAACCCATACAGGGGTTTCCAAAGTGCTTCAAAGTGGTTTATTGTTGGGTTTTCCCCCTTCTTACCCTAGGCAACTTGCATGGGTGGAGGGTTTGGTATGTTTTAGGGCTAATTTCACTATTTTGGTTTGATATTCTTGTTCGGCATAATTTATAAGGTCATAATATGAACTTTGGAGAATTTTGGTGAGGATTTGCTATTTTTCCTAGCCCTCGGTTTGGCTGAACTGCTATTGTCATAAATATTTAATTCCAGCTGTGATTATTAGATATTTCTTCAATATTTGATGTATTTGTCATGCATAAATATTGTCATGGCTAGATAAATTATTTCATGGCATTCTACATTGATTTGCATGGTGAAAAGTGGATTTAAATCTCATAGGCAGTTTGTTTCCTAAGAGATTGCAAATTTGGTATTGGTTGATCATTTTAAGATATTCTCAGCTATTTTCAGTTTGTTGTGTGTGCTTGAAGGTGTTTTCAGATCAGATCAATTCATGATAGCTGGTAAACCCCTTTTCTCCGTGTTCAGCCGAGAAAGGGACATTACAAACACTAGGAGAACTACATGAGGATTTCTCTCGCTCGAGGGATGTATTGTAACACTTGAATTGGTTCAAGTAGGGGTTGACCACCAAGGGCAGTCCAACATCACCCACACGGTTTTCTCATTTTTTATCTAATGATTTCATGAAGTTTGTTGCAGGTGTCTAGGGTTTCTATTTGTTGCAAATCATCACAGGTGGTGATGAAGTTGTGCGAGCCTAATGACGAACAACGACACTTATTTCGAGAAAAAGTGAAGTTGCAACCACTACGCACAAGTCCAAGGCCATACAAAACATGTTAGAACCAGATTACAATCAAGGTTGAGTTATGCGGTCTTGCACATGAGGAGTTTCAATTCCAAATCTAGAGCGAAGTATTTCCAATTTAGAATAGCTCTTTCACCCGGATCAGTACACTCAAATCATCTCGTATTACTCGCATAGCTAAGGACTTATCCCTTTGTGTGTTTTAAGCAATTGATATGTCGTTTTATCATAGTTGCAAGTATTAAAATCTATATTCTGAATTTGCATGGTTAAGGTTTATTAATTTATTCAAAGTAATCAACCTATAACACTCTTTTACATTTTCCTAATTTCCATTCATCTATTTAGGAATTTGTAAAAACATTTGGTGAGCTCAACCTTTGATCGAACATATTGCTCAAACCCTACCTACCTTAGGGTTTAACCTTTTAGGTGCATGATTCTTCTATTCATGCCCGGCTTTGTTTTTCTGAGTAGCACCATGAATCCTCAACTCTTGTATAATCTTTTCCTTAACGCTAGGGGTTCCCTGTAATGTACCCAAATGGACATTTTTGACCTCAAACGGGATAGATGCAAATCCCACTCCCAAAGACAGATTATACAAGATATATAATAAATTTTAAAGGCAGATCTAAATTTTATACAGAAATGGCAACTTGCATGGAAGATAGAAATCACTCAAAACTGAAATAAAATCATGCATTTATCGCTTGAAACAAATCATCTGAATTTATTAGTGCAAAAACACAAGAAAGATACCAGATTTGTCCTCAAAAGAAGGCTGATTTATTTTATAAAAACTGCAGACTTGCCCCTTCAGATACACTGCTGAAAACACCAGTCCTTTGACCCAAAATTTGTTGATTTGATTTCCAAAAATCATAAGATGGAACAACAATATAAATCAGCTCCAAAACAGATCCAAAACACCCAAAATCAGCTCCCTAGATAGGTCGCTCCACCCTGAAAGAGCTGGGAATGAAGAAGAATCAACAGCAACCTTTATTTTCTCCAAACCCTTGGTAGATTTGCAAAGTACAACCCTCAAACACTACTGGAAAATACTGGAAAACACAAATAACTCCTTGACCTTCAATGGAAACCCCTGAATGGAGAATCCTCTCAAATAGAAGAATTTTCATTCTTCTCCTAGACCTCAAGAGGGTTTTCGTCCTTTGAAGTAATTTGCAAAGCTTCAAGCTCAGACAAAAATTAGAATATTTTGTAAAATAAAAGAGATGCTTTACAAAGCCAAGTCCACTTGCTTTTATAAGCAATCTTGGCTTAGTAGCCACCCACAAGCACCAATCACCTCTTTTGGCCTGCATTTAATTCTTTTTGGCCTTGTCTTATCTCCAACATGGGTCGCATTTTTCCACTAAGGGAAATAAAAATATAAAGTGACTTCTTTTCTTTTTCTTTTCTAATTTCACTTTATCTTTTCTTTTCTTTTCTCTTTTATTTTTATTAAGTCATTAATAAATTAATATAAGTGTTTTTATAAAGTTTCTTTTTATGCACTTTATAATAATTTATTAAGACTATAGTTTCCCTTTTATCACCCCTTAGCCGTCGGAAATGAATGGGCTAAGGGTCTTCGACTGAGAAGGGGATATTACAATCCTCCCTTCCCCAAATTACTTGCCCTCAAGCAATTATAACTCATATATCCAATAACCATATGCAAGATAAAAAACATCAGGTGCAAAGATCACCACTTTGATACCCCGTAATGTCCCCAATGGACAAATTTCTAACCCCAAACATAATAACGACAAATCCCAACCAAGATAGCAAGTTGTAGAATATATACAAATTTTATATAATGCAGATCTTAATTATTACTGAAAAGTGCAACTTGCCTAGGAGATAGAAGTCACTCAAAAATGAAGTAAAATCAATGAAATCTTTCACCAAACAAATCAACAATTTTTATTTAGTTGAGAACATCAGAAAAATACCAAATTGGATCAAATGAAGGTTGGAATTTATTTTAAAAATTTGCAAATGAACAACTTTCAGACAAGACTGAAAACAGAGTTTCCTCAACCCAAAAAATATGCAACTCAGCTGATTTTGGTCCCTAAAAATATTACAAAAATGTTGGTGATGAGGTCCGGGACAGCCATGCCCTAGAATGTATCAAACTCCACCCACAGGGGTGTAGATAACCCTAGATTTAGTTGAATCTAAAGGTAGAAATCTGCCCCAACACTTGTGTCTTCAAACTCTAGTTGGAAACAATATAAATTTGTAACTTTGCCCTTCAACAACTGCTGGAAATCTGAAATATAGCTTTGAAAATCGATGAAAGTTCTGAATAAAGCCTCCTCACATAACAGAAGAAGAGTTTTCATTCTTCTTCTAATGCTAGAGAGGGTTTTCGTCCTCTAAAGCCAACATCAAAGGGTTTTCGTCCTTTGGAGTGAAAATGGAAAGCATACAAACTTAGACCAAATGTCAAAAAAATAAGATGTCAAAAATTGTTCTCCTATACATGGCGACCTCCTTCATAAGTTGTCTTGTCCTTTTTGCCACCTATATGCATGTGAATGAACTAATTTAAGTTATTGAAAGGAAACTAACACCAAGTAGCATCCTAACTTAGTTAATCAAACATAAACATCATGATAAAGCTTAAAAGGAAAAGCTTAATTAAATGTGCATTAAACATTAAAACATTAAATGCAAACCAATCCTTTGATATTTGGATATGCTTTGTAATTGTAGGTACTCCTTTAGTGAGTCGAACGTAGCTACGTGCGATCAAAGGAAATTCTCCATGGAAGAGGAAGAGATCTCACCAATATGGCTTAATTGCCATGTTTGGTTCTTCTCTTACTACTCTTTGCTAAGTAGAAGATGGAAATGGTTGCTTGATCAATAAGTCTTCCAAGATTGAAATGCTCTTATCATATGCAGATGTCTTACAAGGACATGGTGTAAATTGGTGTAAGATTGGTAGGAAGGTACTAGGTTTCTTATATAGCTTTCCATTTGGGAGAAGCTAGTAACCTAGTGAATGTGGGATAAAGGGAAAGTAGAATTAGAAAGGGATAAGTATGATTAGAAGAAAATAATTAAAGATTAACAACTCACGGAAGTAAGAGGTGAAATAATTAATCAACTAGGATTAATTAATAGGCTGAATTAAGCTTATAGAAGCTATTTGGAGATGATTTAAAAGGAAATTAGTAGAATTTGAAGGGTTTGAAAGGGGATTTAACTAATAAGAAGGTTTATTAGTTAAATACGAGATTGAAAGGCTTAATTAACTAATAATGGTTAATTAATTAATTAAAAGAGGATTATAACTAACAAAGTGTCATTAATTGGCATCCAGGATGAAGTATGAAGCTAGTTAATTAACGAAGTGTCGTTAATTGACCGAAATGAAGGGGAATGTTAGCTAATTAGCAGGAAATCACTAATTATAATGAAATGACGGGAAAGAGGATAATTAGTGCAATTTTAGTATTAAAACTGCATAGTCAGATTTAGGTGTCTACATTTGCCCTCTTTGATGTGTAGTGCAAGCGATGCCACTTCAAAGATAGAAGACAATTACAAACAATTTGAGGAGTAGAAGAAAAATAGTAGGATGGACAATGCCCCTCGAGTGTCGATGGGGTGATAAAAGAGGTCGATGGACACTTGAAAAGAAGAAGAAAAAGAACCACGGCGGCGGAAAAACCCATTGTAGTGGCAAGATAGACGGCAATATACCGAATATGAATATACAAAGGAGAGGCGATCAACGATCCCTACATAATACCAATACGAACTCTATCGTTGGTAAGTTCACAAGGTCATTGTTGTGGATTGCAAGGTATGCTTTTCTTAACAGATCCTGTAGAAGAAAAAAGTGTCGAGTGATGGAAGGGATTCGAACCGCTGCGCTGGTTGGCCATTGTTCAAATTGATTGATTGAGTGGAAGAAGCAAGGGAGGAGGAAGAATTGGAAAATGATAGGTCGAAAATTAGTTAGAACGGAAATGGGAAGATAGATGAAGAGCGGGAAGATCGCGACGTAGCTAACATACCAATTGCCCGAAAGTAACTATTTATTTGATATAAGCATACAAAAAAGTGTAAAAGCGACATGAAAAACCATAATCGATTTTTGTTCATTACTAAAGGACTAACTAAAATCAAAATACATGAAGCAATGCAGTACGAGAAAATAAACAAGAAGACCAACAAACAAACAAACATACTCAAACAAACAACGTTCAAGAAAGTTGCACAAATGTTTTTGTTATCCAACTTCAGTTCCCAAATGTTCAAGTTATACGACAAGGGTTGAAAATGATGCCCCAAGAAAGGATACATGCAAGGGAATAGCGAAGGACATAGAAGTCCCATGAAAAAGCAACGTGCACTATGAAACTGCCCCAAGCAACGATATATGCAAGGAAGACAAACATAGCAAGCAAACCAGCTTTGTTAATGAAGGAAGATCAAGATGATCCGCATGTCGAGCGTTAGAACAAGCAAGCACTAAAGTAAGATGTTTTGTAGGATAGTTTTCAATGTTTGAGGATGTTGTGTTGTGTGAATGTTTAGGATGTTTTGATGCTTTACAAATTTTTGGATTTTTGATTGTTTTACCAATGTTTTTGGATTTTGATGTTTTACCAATGTTTTTAGATTTTCTAGGATTTTGTGAATTTTTAGGGTTTTTAAAAGTTTTCAAGCTATGTACAAGAAAACGAAGATGCAAAGATGCCCCAATGAGAGGTGAGAATTTACAAGGGAAAATATCGTGCATATATACAAGAGTAGGATCAGTCGGATCAAGGCCACGAAGGATAGGCTCAAAAGGATTTCAAACACAGGCGAAGGACTAGCTTAGGAAGAAGCGATCATGCCCCTGAGTGTGAGATGCTTGTGAACAACGAAACCTCCTATGGCGCCGAAAACCGGTTTTCACCAAAGGACTTGTCCAAAGTGCCACAATTGCATGGTTTTCACATGTGGACGAATTTATCTCTTTATTGTTTTTTATTTTTTGTTTTTTTATTTTCTTGATTTTTGAATGCTCCCAAGCTCAGGAATAGAAATGCTTGAGATGCATGATATTCATAGGTTCCCGAGCTCTTCACCATCAGGATATGCAAGTTTATAGGCCCCAAAACCAAATTTAGCCACCACAATGTATGGCCCTAACCAATTAGGCTCGAATTTTCCTTAAGCACAAGATCACCGACCTCAAATTCACAAGGGATGATACGTTTATTATAGCCTGCACAGATTCAATTTTGATATACTTTAAGATGGTCCGGGCGTGCAGCGCCTTTCATCAAGGAGTTCAAGTTTTCTTAGCTTTGACAACTCGGTAATCCTCATCTTTATTCAGGTAGTCTCGCAAGGAGATTCTCAAAGAGGGAAGCTCGATCTTTAAGGCTATAATAGCTTCGGTGCGAATACCGGGGAGTATGAGGTTGCACCTATAAGTGTGCGAGATCAAGTGCGATAGGCCCAGAGGCGGGATGGATTTGGAGACACCAATCATTGCGGCCTATTTTACTAACCATTTTCTCCATAATCCGTCTAAGTGTTTTATTGGTGGCCTAAGCTTGCCTATTACCTTGAGGGTAATACGGCGTAGACCATTTTGGCGGTTTTAAAGCATCGGCACAAGGCCTTCACTTGCTTGTTTTTTTAAGACTTACCATTGTCAAATACAATGATAAGCGAAGGGATGTTGTAACGATAGATGATATGGTTCATGATAAACTTGAAAATCTGCGTTCATGTAACATAAGTGAGAGGAACAACCTCCACCCATTTGGTAAAGTACTCAATGGCAAAGTGATAATGTGTTTGTGGCCGTCGGATGAGGTGGGAGTGAGTTTTCCTATAAGATCGAGCCCCCATTTAGAAAACGACCATGGTGTTGTGATAGGTTGTAATGATTGAGATGGTGCATGGATCAAATTACCATGTTTCGACATAGGACACATTTCTTCACATACTAGCAATAATCTATTTCCATAGTAGGCAGTAGTATCCCACGCGTAAAAGTTTCTTTGCGAGGATCATGCCGCTAGTATGAGCACCACAGATGCCTTCGTGCACCTCTTTGATTGTTTGGATAACTTCTTCAGAGTTAAGGCAACGTAACAGAGTCCCATCGTAACCTCGACGATAGAGAGTGCCCCTAAGTAGGGTGTAATGGGCTATTCGTTGGATAAGGGTTCATTTTTGGAATGGGAGAGGTCGGGTGGGAAAGTACCATCCTGTAGGTAATTATAAATGTCGACATACTAGGGGGAAAAGGGACCAACAACTTCACATACCAAACATGATTATGGCATGTCATAGGCCGATATCATTGTTAGATGATCAACAAGGAATGGAAATTCTCTGGTATAGGCAATAAACGTAGCAAGGATCCAATGGTAGCCATAACATCCGCTTATCGGTTCTGCAAGCGTGGAACTTGATGGAAGGAATTAGAACAAAGTACTCTTTCAAGGTTTCCACTAGGCATTTGCATGGGATAAGCTTCTCATATCTGACTTTGTATTCATCATTTACCTGTTTGATGATCAGCTGGAAGTCGCCAATAACCTCAACTTGTTTGATGTTCCATTTGATAGTGAATTTAAGTCCTACAATGAGAGCTTCATATTCGGCAATGTTGTTTGTACATGGGAAGATGATTCTGAAATCTCGTGGGATGATATCACCTGTGGGATTAATAAGGATTACTCCTTCTCCCGAGCCATTGAATGTGAATGACCCATCAAAGTATATCTTCCAAATTGATGATTCTTCAATATACAAAACGGAAGCATCTGGCGATTCGTAATTAAGGGTTCCGTTCCTGGAAGTTGTGCTTGACCCGGTTGGTCGCAAGCACTTGTCCTTTTACTACTTTTTGATTGACATACTCAATGTCAAACTCACTCAACAAAATAATCCAGTTGGCCATCCTTCCTTTAAGTGTCGGTTTTGACAAAAGGTATTTGAGAGGGTCAACTTGAGATATTAGCTTGGTATGATGGTTCAAAAGGTAATGGCGAAGTTTTGAAAGGTGAAGACCACAACTAAGCATGCTTTTTCGATTTGTGGGTAATTGAGCTCATATGTGATTAAGGTGTGGCTAAGATAATAGATGGTTCTCTCTTTGTGTTGGGCATCGTCTTTGTGTGTCGAAAGCACGCCTATAGAAAATTGGGTAGAAGATATGTATAATAGCAATGGTTCACCTGGGGTAGGTGGTACAAGGATAGGTGGATTTTCCAAATATTGTTTGAGTAAAGCAAAGGCTTGTTGGCAATCCGGACCCCAATGAAAATCCACATCTTTCTTGAGTAGATGGGTGAAGGAATGGCACTTGTTTGCAAGCAACAAGATGAATCTTGAATGGCCTGAATTTTACCTTGCAGGTTGTGCAGTTGTTTGAAGTTCTTAGGAGGAGGCATCTCAGTAATAGCGGTGACTTTAGTGGATCTACTTCAATTCCAAACCAAGACACAATGAAGCCCAATAGTTTACCTGAGATGACGCCGAAGGCACACTTCTTAGGATTCAAACGGACCTTGTAATCCTGAAGTCGTTCAAAGATATGGCGAAGGAGCGTCGGGTGTTTTGCTCTAGTCTTATATTTTTTGAGGATATCATCAACATAATCCTCCACAAGATCATGTAGCATGTCATGAAATATGACAGCCATAGCTCTCTGGTTTGTTGCTCCTGCATTCTAGAGGCCAAAAGGCATGACCTGATAACAAAAGGTACCCCAAGGGGTAGTGAAAGCAATTTTCTTTTGCAATCTTTATTTGGTTATAGCTCAAGAATCCATCCATGAGCGATAACATTTCGTGGCCAGTAATAGAATCGACAATCATGTCGATGTTTGGAAGAGGAAAGTCATCTTTAGGACATGCTTTGTTGATGTCCTTGAAATTTGTGCAAATCCTTATACCAATGGGTTTTTTGAACAGGTACTATGTTGGAGATCCATTCGGAGTAATCAATAGGTCTGATGAATCCCACTGCTAATAACTTTTCTAGATCCTCTTTGACCAAAAGAGCCACACGCGGATGCATTTTACATAGTTTTTATTTGATTGGCTTTGTTGATTCATGCACAAATAGGTTATGCACTACTAAAGAAGGATCTAAGCCTAGCATGTCTGCATAGGACTAAGAAAATACATCCGAAAATTCTTAAAGGAGCATAGAAAATTTTATGTTCATGAGTGAAAGAGAAGCCCGAAGTGTAATATCCCCTTGTGGGATATTAATAATTTATTATTAATTACTTGCAAAAACAAACAACTTAGAAGATAAACCCTTCTAGGTTTACCTCAACTAACCCTAGTGTCAGCTACAATACAACCCAAATGGGGTTGGAGTGAGCCAAGGTGAGGGTTTAGATGGGCAATCTAGTCGGTATTTATACTCCTTTTTCCAATATACTTTACAAAAGTAAAATAATAAATAAAACTACTGAAAATCAACTAAAACTTTGAAAATCCATAACTTCCAAAATATTAACTCTTTTGAATTGAAACCAAGTGCAACAGAAAGGGAAAATTATGAGCTTCTATCCATAATAAAAACCAGATCTTTTCATGCATTAGAAACCCCTCGAAATAGCTCCCAAAATCCTAAACCCGATTCTTAGGGTTAGGGTAAAATCTAAATACAATTCCAAGCACTTTTCTTTTCACTTTAAGAGTCAATAAATGTAATTCCAGATCTGCAATTAATAAATCTAAATAGCAGATTTATAAATACTTCAAAATCACTCCAAAACCCTCTTAGCATATGACAAAACAAGTCGACTTTATAGAGTAAAAACCAGCAAGCATGTAAATAAAGATATTCATCACAAATCACACTTCAAACCCTCAAAGCAAGCTTAGATCTTCTCCCAAAAATGGCACCTTGTATATATAGAGAGAAATGATTGCAAAACTTATTATTTCAAGCTTGTATGGGCACACACTTCACAAATGGTGGTGTTAATAAACACATTTTGTTTTTTATCATAAGTGGGCATACATCCCTTCTTCAAGCATGAAGATAAGTTTCATAAACCGTCAACATTCCAAAAAAAGAGTAGCCACATCTTCTTTTATAGTTTTTATTTGCACATCCTCTAAAGTTTTTCTCCATCTTTGGCACCATCATCTAGGAGGAAATCTCATTTAAAAATGTCCCTGAAAGTCACCAACAAATATTAAATGCATAGGGATATCAAAAAGATGTTCATATGGGTCGACCCATGCTTAGGAATAATCACTTTATCTAAAATATTAATTATTACATGCTCCCAGGAAAATGCGACTCGCCTAATCACTTGGTTTACCTTTAAAAACATCCATTTATTATCTCTAGGTGAAGTCGAACTTCCTTTTAATTCGATTTGCACAATTTATAAAATTTCATTTTAAAATTACATGTGCAAATCGATTTTATCTTTTTTAATTTTTATAAAAAGGGGGACATTACAGTCCTCCCTTCCCAAAATTGCTTGCCCTCAAGCAATTGCATACATGGCTGGTCCATTTCTTCTCCCATCCCATGGGGCCTTCTAGATAGTGCATCTGCAGCTACATTATTCTTCCCCTTTACATACTCGATGTCAAAATCGAAAGCCTGCACTTTACTTACCCATTTCTGTTGCCTGTCATTTAGTTCTCTTTGGTTAAGAAAAAACCGCAAGCTATTATGATCAGATTTAATGACAAACTTCCCACATACCAGATATTGTCTAAATTTACTCAAAGCATGCATGATTGCCAACATTTCTTTATCATACACACTATATCCTTTTTCATGCTCTTTTAATTTCCTGCTCTCGAAAACAATGGGATGTCTTTCTTGCATTAGGACAGCCCCTATTCCCTCACCCGAAGCATCACATTCTACCACAAAAGGTTTAGAAAAATCTAGAATTGCAAGAACTGGACAAGAACACATTACCTCCTTTAATTTTTCAAATGCTTCTTGGGCTGACTTGGACCATTTGAAAGCTCCTTTCTTAGTTAAATCTGTCAAAGGAGCTGCAAATCGTGAGAACCCTTTAACAAATCTCCTATAATAACTACATAGACCACAAAACCCTCTTAGTTGTGTGAGAGATGTGGGGGTAGGCCATTCCATAATCGCTGCAATTTTTGTTTGTCAACCTGCACACCATTAGCACCAATAACATGCCCCAAATAACCAATTTCTCTTAAACCAAACTCACATTTAGATTTCTTTGCAAAGAAAGAATGTTGTTCCAAGGTGGATAAAACCAGATCCAAATGTGTCAAATGCTCTTCCCAAGTTTTGCTATACACAAGGATGTCATCAAAGAACACTAGCACAAACTTTCTTAGATATTGGCTAAATACATGATTCATGCAAGATTGGAAAGTGGCTGGTGCATTAGTTAATCCAAAAGGCATAACCAAAAATTCAAAATGCCCAAAATGACATCTAAAAGTTGTTTTGTGCACATCTTCTTCTCTTACCTTTATCTGATGGTAACCGGATTTGAGATCTATTTTTGAAAAGAAAGAAGCACCATGTAATTCATCAATTCTAGGAATGGGGTACCTATTTTTGATAGTCCTTTTATTCAACATTCTATAATCAATGCACATCCTCATAGTACCATCTTTCTTTTTTACCAAAACAACAGAAGATGCGAATGGGCTAGAACTAGGCCTTATATGTCCCATCTCAAGAAGCTCCCTAATAGTCTTTTCAATTTCTTCCTTATAAACTCTAGGATGGCGGTAAGGAGTGATCATAACGGGCTTAGTATCCTTTTCCAACTCTATAATATGCTCAAACCCTCTATGGGGAGGCAACCCATGTGGTAAATCATCAAAAACATGAACATGCTTTTCTAAAAGAACTTGTAACTCACCTTCTAATGACTTCTGATTTTTCTGATTTTACTGTGATATAACAGCCAGCTGCCCACTCAATTTGACCCCTTCTAAAAGCCCTTTCCATCCTCTTCATGGATACCTCTTGTGGTGCACCATTCGCCATGCCTTTTAGGATGATTTCCTTGTCATCTTTAGTGAATTTTAGCTCCATTGTTTTGTAGTTTTGTGTGAAATCACCTAAAGAATGCAACCATTGAACACCCAACACAAGATCAATATCCCCAATATCAACAACATAAAAATCATCGATTACCTTGTGCTTCCCAAGTATGAGGGGAAGTTGTGCAATCTTTGTAGAACATGGAAGAGTAGTCCCATCCGCAATAGTTACTTTGAAAGCCTTGCAATTTGTGGTTTCCAAACCCATTTTTCTTACTAGACTTCCATCAATGAAATTGTGGGTGGCCCCACTGTCAACCAAGGTAATCACTCTTTGCCCTTGGATGGTTCCCTTCACCCTGAATGCATGATACTTAGGCACACCCGAAAGAGAAGCAAGGGCACTTTCCATTTCCTCATTCTCTTGCACATGCTCAATCATTTCTTTATTAGTATCATGGTTAGCATCATCAAAATCAAGTTCAAAATCTGAATCAATAATTTCAATGTAGTGGATTTGACCTTTACCTTTACAATTGTGACCTCTTACCCATGGAGTTTTGCAGTCAAAACATAGTCCCTTTCTTCTTAGTTCATCCCTTTCCTCTTTTTGTGAATTGTTTTGAGGCTGATTTCGATAGGGCTGATTGACCCTTCTTGGGGCTTCTCTTGATGGCCCTAGGGGCTGCCCTCCTTGCATTTTAAGGGGCTGTTGTAAATCAGACCTTGGCTGTCCTCTGAATTCACTCTTGGGCAGCGTTTGTGAGGTATTAGAATGTTGTCCTTTAGGCACATAAGCCCCTCTATAAGCTGCACATTCTAAATCAAGAGCCTTAGTAATACAATCTTGCAAAGTCATAGGGTTAAAAGCTCTTACCAAACCTTTTAGAGGCTCTATCAATCCCTCCGTAAAGAGGACAACCAACCTCTTTTCACTAACTTCGGAGACCATAACTGCAATTCTTTGGAAGTCTGTAACATACTCATCAACATTTCCCACTTGTTTGAGTTGGGCCAATTCTCTAAAATGAAGTTCCGGGTCCTTCCTTTCAAACCTCTCCATGATCCTTCGGCTAAATTCTTCCATTGTGTGAATCAAGTCATGACCTTGGGTGTGCATACCATGGAACCACCACTCATGTGCCATGCCTTCCAAATGGAGGGTAACAAATTTGAGGGCCTCTTCTTCTTGCATGGGATTGAGGGAGAAGTAAGTCTCCATCTTTTGCAACCAAGCTCTTATCGTAATCGTATTAGAACCATCAAAGTTGGGGAGTGAAACTTTTCCCAATCTTTGTTGAAGATTCTTATGTGGTTGCTTGTGGAGCCTTTTTGACTTCTTGCCCAACTTGAGGGCACAAAAATCATCAAATCCCAACATATCTCTTGTGGCTTGGCTCAAAGAACCGTACTCCAACCTTTGAGCATCTATGAGTTCGACTAAGGTGGGTTCTTCTTCTTCCTCTCTCTCTAATGGTCTCTTTAGGTAAGAAGACATCTTTAAAAAACTTAGAAGTAGAGCCTCCCTTATGTGAGCTCCTCGTTGGAGCTGGCATATTTATCTTTACCCATAGCCTCTTTGAGGAGTTGGGGCATTAGCTCACTCATGGATCTTTGTAGTTCTTGCCCACATCCTTGCATTAGTTCATGCAAGAATTTCACTTGATCCGATGTGAATGCTCCTTCATCCATGTTTCCCTTATCTCTCCTTTTATAAAACAACCACTTCTTATCACCTGCATGCACAAATCACCCACATGAAAAGAGGAAAGAAGCTCTGATACCACTGTAATATCCCCTTGTGGGATATTAATAATTTATTATTAATTACTTGCAAAAACAAACAACTTAGAAGATAAACCCTTCTAGGTTTACCTCAACTAACCCTAGTGTCAGCTACAATACAACCCAAATGGGGTTGGAGTGAGCCAAGGTGAGGGTTTAGATGGGCAATCCAGTCGGTATTTATACTCCTTTTTCCAATATACTTTTGCAGAAGTAAAATAATAAATAAAACTGTTGAAAATCAACTAAAACTTTGAAAATCCATAACTTCCAAAATATTAACTCTTTTGAATTGAAACCAAGTGCAGCAGAAAGGGAAAATTATGAGCTTCTATCCATAATAAAAATCAGATCTTTTCATGCATTAGAAACCCCTCGAAACAGCTCCCAAAATCCTAAACCCAGTCGCTAGGGTTAGGGTAAAATCTGCAACACAATTCCAACACTTTTCTCTTCACTTTAAGAGTCAATAAATGCAGTTCCAGATCTGCAATTAATAAATCTAAACAGCAGATTTATAAATACTTCAAAATCACTCCAAAACACTCTTAGCATATGCCAAAACAAGTCGACTTCATTAAGTAAAAACCAGCAGCATGTAAATAAAGATATTCATCATAAATCACACTTCAAACCCTCAAAGCAAGCTTAGATCTTCTCCCAAAAATGGCGCCTTGTATATAGAGAGAAATGATTGCAAAACTTATTATTTCAAGCTTGTATGGGCACACACACTTCACAAATGGTGGTGTTAATAAACACCTTTTATTTTTTATCATAAGTGGGCATACATCCCTTCTTCAAGCATGAAGATAAGTTTCATAAACTGTCAACATGCCAAAAAAGGAGTAACCACATCTTCTTTTATAGCTTTTGCTTGCACATCCTCCAAAGTTCTCCATCTTTGGCACCATCATCTAGGAGGAAATCTCATTTAAAAATGTGCCTGAAAGTCACCAACAAATATTAAATGCATAGGGATATTAAAAAGATGCTCATATGGGTCAACCCATGCTTAGGAATAATCACTTTATCTCAAATATTAATTATTACATGCTCCCAAGAAAATGCGACTTGCCTAGTCACTTGGTTTACCTTTAAAAACATCCATTTATTATCTCTAGGTGAAGTCGAACTTCCCCTTTTAATTCGATTTGCACAATTTATAAAATTTCATTTTAAAATTACATGTGCAAATCGATTTTATCTTCTTCTTTTTTTTTTATAAAAAGGGGAACATTACACAAAGTTTGACAATCCTAGGATCTTTTGTACCAATGTCAATATCAATAGTCTCCTTCACAAGTAATTTAGATCCATCCTCCATACGCGTAGGATCGAGGGGAGATTGAGTTCTTGCTCTAGGGCGTCTCAGCGATATTTTCACCCATAGGCTGGTCACTTTTTATATCCCTTGATTTTCAATTTGTTTATCGTAAGTTCCTCAACGAAGTTTTCACTATGGGACTTGGATCTTTTCTTTTGACGATATTTTTTAGATGATATTTTGCCCTTGTTCTTTTGTTGTTTTTGTTGACCACAAAACTCAATCTCCTCTCCGAAATATGCATACGCATCGAGGTTGATAGAGAAGCCCTTCTTGTGGTCACCGTTAGGAATGTCGTCGCGTAAACCCATGAATTCACCAATTGCTTCATTATTTTGAAAGAAATCAATTGGTATGTGCCGATATTGGTCCAAATTTACAAGGGAAGGGTGAAAAAGGTCTAATTCAGGAGTGGAATGGGACAAGGTTAAAATAGCTGTGTCAGAGAATAGGTTAGTGGAAGCCGAGGTCCTCGTAAAGGTTCAAAGGGACTCTGTTTCTCTATCATAATCGAAGATCTATACTCGCTCGAGAGGAGGTGGCGCGATTTCTTTAGTGGGTGATCCGTAAGTGAGACAGATACCGATGTTCAGATCTATCCATTTTCTCATGTGCCAGAAGAGGTTCCCACACACCTTGTTCATTTATGCCACACCCATATCCTTGGTACCCCATAGCATACATCATCTTATTAGGGATGACATAGTCTGGGATTGATAGCATGAAGCCATCCTTTCATCAGGGGATTGGGATGTATAAGTGTTATGCATTTTATCGTCTGCCAAGAGACCACCAAGAATGAATGTGTCGATACTACAATGTTCTTGAGGTTGTTGTGGTGATAGTTGGGCCTACCACGTATTTTGGGTGATAGGGAAGATTTGAAATAAGGAGGGCTGTTGGAGATTGTATTCCCAATTTGGTAGGAAGGACTTTCATTTCCCATGTAGCAAATGGGGATATGGATGTGGAGGCACCACTTTCATACGGGGCGCATTGATGTATCGATGCGAGAGGCGAGGGCCTCTGATTGAATCTTGACAACTATTTCGATAGAAGGACATTCATATGTTGTGGGGTAATAACTAAATACAACGCTCTGCAATGTGCAAAGGGTTGTGGGTCCCCAAGAATTGTGAGTGCGCGTCCGTCATGAAAAAGTTTGATACATTGGTGGAAAGTTGAGGGAATGGACTGCATGGCATGAATCCATGGGCAACCGAGGAGAATATTATAGGGTAGTTCCAAGTCCAGGACATGGAACCGGGTATCATGTGTAATGGGCCCAACTTCCATTGGTAAAGTAATTGTGCCTACAATTGTCGCTCTGCATTATCATAAGCCTTAATGGTGATTACATTAGGCTCTAATTTTGTATCAGTGCGTCCCAATTGTTTTATGAGCTTCAAGGTACATATGTTAAGGCATGATCCATTGTCCACAAGCACCCTTTTGATCTTTTTGCAAGTAATGATCACTTTAATATACAAAGGAGATTGTGTGTATGGTCATCCATTAGAATCTCATGTTGGTTAAAGGTGATTTGTTTAGATGGATCAAGTTACACAACCAAGGCTTGGAAGTGTGATGCATCAATGTTTGTGGAAACTCCTGACCTGAAGAGTTTTATAAAGGATATCTTTATGAACACTAGATATCTTGAGAAGATCTAAGATAGAGATATTAGCAGTTGTTTTCTCAAGTTGCTCAAGGAGATCATAATGACCATCCAAAGGAGTAGGAAGAGGAGGTTTTGGAATGATAAGGCAAGCGTGTCGTGTTGCCATGGCACACCCCTATGATTTAATTTTGATGGTATTTACATGCTCAGTAGTGGGATAGACATAACCAATGAGAGAGTCAAAGGGATTAGTTGTTCCAACAACAACATGATTGACATTTTTACTTTGGGAGGATTGACCTCAATTTGGCTTTTGTTCCGCTTGTTTATGCTTAGGGAATGGCTCTTTATAGATTCCCAATTGTTTGTTAGAGGTTTTGGTGGGTTCTGGTGAATCCATCTCAACATCTCCGCTATCTATGAGGTCTTGAATGAAGTGTTTCAATTTCAAACATTGATTTGTGGCATGGCCTTTGACACAATGATATTCACAATATTCGGTCTTTGTACCATGATGGTTTTGGTGCATCATCGGCAAAGGGTGTAGTATTGGGGAATTTGACCATGTTGACCGCATACAATTGTTTCAAAATTGATGATAACGAATCCATAAGCGGAGTAAACCCTCAACGTTTAATCTCAAGTTTGAGCGGGCCTTTGGAAAGTTTCGAATGAGGGGTGTTATAGACCGCCTAGACATGTTTTGAATCAATGATTCCATCACCTACTACATTCTTATTTTTGTTGAAAAACTTGGGCTTTTCCATAGGTTTTGATTCATGGTTGTCTCTTTGAAAGGGTTTTAAAGTCCCTTTAGCAAGTAAAGCCTTTCAATCGGCTTCCTTTCTCAATAACTTCTTCAAAAGTGCTTACACAATGCATTTGCAAGTGAAAGGCTATTTCAAGATGCAAGTTAGGTACAAATATATTGACAAGTTGTTTCTCTGGAATAGAGCAAGGGAAGCGGACAGCTAACCCTCGCCATCATTGTAAGAAACCAACGAAGTTTTCATTATTGTGTTGTTTTGCGTTACAAAGGTCTATCATAGTGATATCACTTTCCATGTTGAATGAAAAGTGGCGGACGAACTTCTCACAGATTCCGTGAATGTGAAAACCTAAGTTACCGAAACGTTTTGGATACGGGAGCGGGAGCGGAGTATCCGATACGCGGAAACGGCAAATTTTTTTTTGACCCTGGATACGGCGTAGGATACGGCAGTACAAAAACTATATAAAAATTAAAAAATATATAAATTTCAGCCTTCTAAATAAGAATTAACCACATGTTATGCATATGAAAAACAAAACAAGCTAAATAGCCACAACAAACTATTCATACATTCATAATTTCAATTGTCCCTATCATATCTAGTTGAGGTGTTTATTACATTTATGATTTATCTCATACATGCTATTTTTATCCATGTTTATGATGGCTTGTACTTGGTACTTTATGTAGAATAATGGTGTTGCGAAAACAGTAATTTCTGCTGTAATGATATATTAAATTTAAAATATGCCTTCTGTAGAATAATGGTGCTGTGAAAACTGTAATTTCTGCTGTAATGATATATTAAATTTAAACTATACCTTCTGTAGAATAATGTTGCTGTGAAAACTGTAATTTCTGCTGTAATGATATATTAAATTTAAACCAGAATTAAAAAAGAACTTTCAAAAAAAAAAAAAAATCAGTTTTGGGCCAGGAAACGGCAGGAAACGGCTGGGTACGGCTGCAGAAGTATCCAGCCGTATCCAGACCTGCCTGGCCGCTCCCAAGCCGCTCCCGCTCCCGCTCCCGCTCCCGGACGCTCCCGCTCCCGCTCCTGCCGCCTAAACCGGCGTTTCCGGTAACCTAGGTGAAAACAGATCCTTTGGGGAGATGAAGAAACCATTCAAGTGTCTGGCCTCCAAGACTCCGTGGGAATAAGCGAATAAGATAATTATCACTATATGCAACTTCCTAGCAAGCCATGAAGAAGTCTTTGACATGATCACGAGGATCACCTTTACCCCTATATTTATCAAATTTAGGGCAATCAAAACTAGGTGGAAAGGGAGTACGCAACATTTCCCGATCAAAAGGATATGGACACAGTTCTTCAAACTGATATTTCTTATTACGTCCAAGATTATTTTCTTGAAGACTGGTGAGTGCATTTTTCATGGATTGCCACTCTTGGTCGAAGATTTGGCCATGTGAAGGTGTGGTAGGTATGTATATGCGGTTAGACTTTGATGTTTCACCACCACAATTTTCTAGTGTAATGTTCAAGTATAAGTGACCTTAGGTTTCTCAGTACGTGTAACTCTACCTTGTGTCCCTGTGGACATGGGAAGCTAAGTTTTCCAATTGACGGCTAAGGGTTTGTAATTGTTGTTGCATGGTAACCTCTTCGTTTTGGGGTTCCGGTTGAGGTTCATGTGGAGGGTCTTGTTCATGATCTTCACCCTCGGTCCTAGCTTCGTGGTTGGTTCGAATGAGTGGTATGCGATAGCTATTTGTGTTTTTAGGAGCTTTTGCTTCTTCATTGTTTCCTTGGGAATGTAGAAGCATGTCAGCAGTGCGATATGTCGTCAACAAACCAATAAGGAGGTTTTGTCTCCTCTCCTCCGTGAATCATGTTTGTAAGGATAGTAGGATCGAATTCAGGTGGCAATTTGGCCCCTAACTCTACAACTCGTGCTAAAACTTGATCTTTGTTTTAGAAGAGGAAATTATCTATGCGGCGGGGTCATACTCAAAGCTATCCCGAGGAGTTGTTCCCTCATCTCACTATGGTCAATCAACATTTCTTCTTCAGCTAATGGGTCTAAAGTGGTACGGAGGAAAGGATTTGATCCCATCCTTCTATGTGTCATTCTCGTAACAGGATCCATGATGGGAAATGTTTTGCTAAGATTTGAAAAATGTGCGCAAGTGTCACAATGAATCTAGGAAAAAGCAAGCAGCGTAACAGCAACAAGTGTCATAATGAATTTTCCAAGGGTACGGAAAGTATAACGAAAGTCACCAAGGAACATCTAGAAAGTCTGGACAAAAAGCGACTACAAAGGAAACTATTCCCTATGTTCGAATTTGTCTCAAAGGTTGTTTGATAAGATAACAACACAATTTCAATATTTAAATCGAGTTTTGAACAAACAAGATTTAAGTATTAAAAGGGGTTGAAGTGATTTTGACAACAGTAACAACGCAAATTATACACTTAAATCAAGTTTAATACAAACAAGTTTTAAGTCCGAAAATGGTTGATACAAATGCGAGTAGCGTAAAAATACAATTTCAATACTTATATCAAGTTTAAGACAACAAGATGTAAGTATTAAAAGGGATTGACACAAGGTGAGAAGCGTAACAACACACTTTCAACACTCAACTCAAGTTTGAAAAAAACAAGGTTTAAGTATAACAATGGGTCGATACAATGCGAGCAGTGTAACAATACAATTTGGACACTTAAATCAAGTTTAAGAAAACAAGATGTAAGTATCAAAAAATGGATTGATATAATGCGGGCAGCGTAACGATGCAAAGTGAGATCAAGGTGAGATACTTTCTACAAGTGAGACATCTCAATGTTGGTTTAAGAAAAACTACCAAAATTTGAAAACGTACCAACACACTTTCAACACTTAAATCAAGTCTGTAAGGAAAGATGGATTTAAGTGGGTGCAAAAGTGGTGGACACAATTTTGGTAGCAATTCAAGTTGTTTTCCTTTAACCAATAATGCCAAAAAGAACAAGGGAATTTATGATTGGTGATGAAAAATATGCGTATGACTTTGGCAGAGTTTCACCTTGTTTGATAACAAGGTAGAAACTAGGACAAAGTTTTACGTTGTAAGATTCGTGATGAAAGATACGCGGCATAACTTCAATGGACTCTCGCCTTGTTCAAAAACAAGGTTTTGACTCCAAGGAAGTCTTGCTTTGTAATGGCTCTTTGAAACTCTTGATTTGGATAATGGTAAAGTTGGCCCCAATGCCAAATGGCTCCCTAGGCTTTTGTTCTCAACACTCACCAATAACTTGTCTAAGAGAGGTACGCTTTTTAGAATAAATTCTAAACAAATGACCATTACCCCACAATCAAATTAATGAAAGAGGCCTCATACATAAAACATTTAGCACTCCATGAGATTTTCTAGTCAAGTAGGTGATAGGGCACTTCCGTTTCGTCAACTAGTTCCCTTAATGTGTTGACTACTTTGGGGTTCTGTGGTACTCCTCACAATGAGTTTTATGGCTTATGCCAAAGCACTTCCCATAGTTAAAGCAATTGGGTCGTAGCCTTCTCAATCGCACTTGCAAATACAAGTGTGAGTGAATGGTGTGTTTTTATCTTTGATTTAAAATGTGGTTTTGCACACCTTTGGCAACCTACACACAATGTATCAGTATTTGTTTTGATTTTATTCTTTGACAAGCGAAAGGTCCTGCACTCAAAAGATTAGTAGTTTTCCATGCAAACCACAATGTTTAGAAAGAGGATTAAAGTCGTTTTTATTTTCAAGATCACTTGAAAGCACAAGAGAAGAGCATACGTAACGTTTGATCTAACTGATTAGAAATGGGAAAAATTTAATCAATGACAATTAAGTGCTTTTTGAAAGATTGATTTTTGAACAACTTAAATGATGATTTTTCCAAGTAAACCAAAATGTTAGAAAATCAAATTCGTTTTTTATTCTCATGATCGCCTAAGAGCGCAAGAGAAGAGCATATGCGACATTTGATTTAACTTTAAGAAAAATGGAAAAACAAACATTATCAAAGCATTTAAGTGTTAAAAATGATTTTTAAAGTAAAACCCGCAGATTAGAAGTCAAAAAACCTATAAAAACAATAGGAGACACAAAAATAAGATTTCAAAATTTGAGCAAGAAAGACACGAGAAAGCTAGTGCATGCAGTTTTGGCGCTAGCGCGTGGATGGCTAATGTTGAGCGTAGGCGGAAGAAATGAACTACAAACGTAGAAAAATGCAAGCACATGCAAAGATGGCGATGTAGCGCGTGAAGGTATACGTAAACGCGTCTGCAATGATAATACCCGACATGTGCAAGGAAAACGGTAGCATTTGAAGGCCTTCTCCACAAACAAAGATCAAAAATACGAGAGGACGCTAGCACAAATCCAGAGAATGCTAGCATAAGGACAACACAAGTGTGTGAAGTTGAACGAGACACGAGGCAAAGTGAACGCTAGCGCACGCACTTGAACAATAGCGTGTGAAAATTAACATAGGTGCGAGATAGATTTAACGCTAGCGTAGACAATCTGTGTTTCTCCAAAACATGTGAAAAAGGACCAAAAATGTCAAAAACTCAAATTTGTGTTGATAAGCTTCAAATTTGGCAGCACTTTACCTCCTTCACACTGCAAGGAAGACTCAACACATGCAAACTCAACAAAACAAGTTAAGAAAGACAAGTTATTTCAACATGTGCTAAAAAGAGGTTAGTATGCAAAGAAGAAGCTTAACTACAAAAAATCAAGAATGTGTAAGACAAAGGGGTGTCCCACAAGGTGTTCGATAAGTATGCATGTGAATGAACTAATCTAAGTTATTGAAAGGAAACTAACACCAAATAGCATTCCTAACTTAGTTAATCAACTATAAGCATAATGATAAAGCTAAAAAGGAAAAGCTTAACTAAATATGTATTAAACATTAAAACATTAAATGCAAACCAATCCTTTGATATTTGGATATGCTTTGTAATTGTAGGTACTCCTTTAGTGAGTTGAACATAGCTACGTGCGATTAAAGAAAATTCTCCATGGAAGAAGGAAGAGATCTCACCAATATGGCTTAATTTCCATGTTTGGTTCTTCTCTTACTACTCTTTGTCAAGTAGAAGATGGAAATGGTTGTTTGATCAATAAGCCTTCCAAGATTGAAATGCTCTTATCATATGCAGATGTCTTACAAGGACATGGTGTAAATTGGTGTAAGATTGGTAGGAAGGTACTAGGTTTCTTATATAACTTTCCATTTGGGAGAAGATAGCAACCTAGTGAATGTGGGATACGGGAAAAGTAGAATTAGAAAGGGATAAGTATGATTAGAAGAGATTAATTAGAGATTAACAACTCATGGGAGTAGGAGGTGAAATAATTAATCAACTAGGATTAATTAATAGGCCAAATTAAGCTTATAGAAGCTATTTGGAGATGATTTAGAAAGAAATTAGTAGAATTTGAAGGTTTGAAAGGGGATTTAACTAATAAGGTCTATTAGTTAAATACGAGATAAAAAGGCTTAATTAAGTAATAATGGTTATTAAGTTATTAAAAGAGGATTATAACTACGAAGTGTCGATAATTGGCATTCAAGATGAAGTATGAGGCTAGTCGATTAACGAAGTGTCGTTAATTGACCAAAATGAAGGGGAATGTTAGTTAATTAGTGATATTATAATGAAATGACAGGAAAGAGGATAAATAGTGCGGTTTTAGTATTAAAACTGCGTAGTCGATTTAGGTGTCTATACCACCCAAAACAATCAATCAGCTTCTTTTGCCTTATTTAATGTTTTTCACTTGCTTTATTTCGTCCCCCTATGGGTCGCATTTTCCCTCTAGGGACAAATAAAACATAAAGTTACTTTTTCTTTTTCTATTTTTCCATTAATAAATTAAGTGCTTATAATAATATTTTATGATGCACTTTATAATTAATTTATTATGACTTAGTTTCCCTTTTCTCATCCCCTAGCCGTCGGGAAAAAATGAATGGGCTAAGGGTCTTTGACCGAGAAAGGGATCGGGGATAACCTTATCTCGGTTGTCGAATAAATGCATTTGGAACCCTTTCCCAAGGACTACGGGATGGTCATTGAATGATTGGGATCGTGTCGGGTTGTCATTTTGACCACCGACGCAGGGATCATAAATAAAATTAGCAATGGAATAAATTTAAACTATGGTGTTAATAAAATAAAGAGGGTAACGTTGAAGTTGTCCTTCGTGGACTAAGTGTATCTTTGTGTCTTCGATTCATGAGATGATGTCATTCGCCTTGCAATTCATTCAACTCGAGAGCATTTCGAGGTTTGAGTTTGAGTTATGTAAGTAGCTTTTATTACGTTAACGTTGTCCTAATCAAATTGTTTTACGATATCAATAAAAGGATTCTGCATATTCCTCAATGAAGATATTTACGTGATAAATAAGGGCGTATCAGGAGTGGTGGAGGTTTCGGTTAAAGAAAATGTTAAAAAAATTAAATAAATCATGAAATGAGCACAATAAAAGAGTTTTCATTTAAAAAAATAAATAATTCATTATTATTCTTAAATCTCTCCAAATTTATTTTGGAGCTTGAACCAAACCTCATTTCAAGAAGAATTAATGTAAATCCTTGGGTATTGTAATTTTGGTTTGCCGTGAGAAGATTTTGAGAATTTTTCTTGAGGCTTGTGAGTTTGCTTACGTGAGGGATTTGGGGAAATTCTTGGTCAGAGAATGTCTTTTGCAAATTCCATGGTTTTGATTTGGAGCTTCTGGTGTGAGGGCAATTTTAGTTGCAGTTTTGTTTTCCTTTTTGGGATTTTTGTATTGGGTTGGTCCTAGTTCCTAAATTGTTGCGGGATAGGAAGAAGATGGGGCTGTTGAAAGCACCTTGGAGACCTTCCTGCACTTTCCCTGCCATGCCAAATTGGAGGATGGCATTCTTATTGTTTGATTTTTTTATTCAGATGGGAAATCCTGTGCTAGTCACGTGGATGGCTGTTTTGGATTATTTGGGATGCCACAGTGGAGATTTGTTCGGCCCCATCACAAAATAAATTGTTGACAGACTTTGACAACTTCAGAAACAAACTCAATTGGTAGGTAAAAAGTTGGATACCTCATCCTTTTCCAGCACTGTGCAGCTGGCCTAATTTACAGTTTTGGACATCCATCCAGCACCATTAGGAGGTAAAATTATGTCTTTTATTGTGGGGTTCAGACTAGCAGTGAATGACGTTGATTTGGTGTGTTGTTTTACTTCAATGTTGCAACGTGGGTAGCCAGGGCAAGTAAATGATTGACAGATGCCTTAAAAAAAAAAGAGACGGCCTCTCAAGCTCGCATAGATTGTTGCTTTTTATGCCCAATTGGTTTGGCTAAAACGGCTTTGGGAACGACATGCACACAATTGACAGGTGTAAAGCCAAACTCCTTGACCTCTGCCAGCATTCTCCCTGTCATTGTCAAATTGGAAGCTTAGAGCAAGACATGGACATTCAACAAAGTTTTTTTAGAAAGCAAATACTATTGGCTGATGTGGTTGTTGCAAGCGCCTGGGGGAGGAAATTTTTCAACGTGGAGGCATGATTGTTGGCATAGGTAGAGCCTAGACTGGACACATGAACTGTTTGACAGATGCCTTAATAAGATGCGGCCTCTCTAGCCTGCCACGGTGCTAGGAGTGCACAAAAAGAATTTGTTTAAAAAAATAATAATAGTATTGTCTTTGGAAGCTTAAAAGCTAACACAATTGACAGGTGATAAGTCAGACACCACAACCTTTTTTTTTCCAGCATGCATTCCCTGTCTGCGCCATAGCAGTAGCTTCGAAATAGGTTTCAGACTTGCACATGCGTTGAAGGAGGGGTTTTGTTTGATATGGCGGTGCATGTGCGTTGTTAGATAAGTGAGAAAAATGTGAAAGCCTACACAAGGCATACAAGCTATTGTTTTATAAAAAAATTGGAATGATGCAGAGAAGATAGCATGGCCCTGCGCTTTCCATGTGAACTGTTTGATAAAATGTCTCAAAGTGTGAGCTCATGGAATGCTCCGAACAATTGTGGTCTGGTGGACATAAATGATTGTTGGAATTGCCTGAAGGGATTTGTTTTAAAACACATTAGATATTTACAAGTAAATGCAAATGGTAGGTGAGAAGCCGTCTCCACAACCTTGTCAGCATCCTCCTTGCTTGTGCCAAAAGGGAGCTTTGGAGCTGTTATCAGCTAATTTTGACTTTGCAAAATTATTAAAAATGAAAATTTTGAAAATTTTGAAAAGTGTTACTTTGCGTGGTTCATTGCCCTCGTTGCGACCGTCTCATTTTTGTGATCGTTTCGGTCTTCGTTTCGTCCTTTTCGGGCAAGAACTCTTCCCGCCAGGCTTTAAAACACATTAAAATTAATTAATTAATATTTAATTAATTAATTGCTTCTTGTTTGATTAAATTAATTTTTAAATCACTTGAGAAGTATTTAATTAAATAAATATAAATTAAAAGTTCATTCGACAAGTTTTTATTGCCGGGGAAGTAAGCTTACGCTTCCAACTGCTAGGAAGCCAATTTGGCTTCCCGAACCCGGATTTCCCCTTTCCTGGCAATCTTCTTCCAATTTCCCACACGTGGGGTTTTCTCCACCAATTGCCAAATCATGGATTGGCTAACGGGCAGAAATTCCCCAATTTCCCACATGGGGAAATTGAACGGGGATTGCCAACCCACTTTGCCATTCCCGTTGGCAATTGCCCGTTGCTTTCCCCATTTCCCCCGGCACTCAAGCCACTACCCGGGAAGAGAGGAAGTTAGATTAATTCCATAACTTCCTCCATCAAACTCGTTGGAAAAAGTCATGCGAAGCTTTCCAATTGCTTCTTATTTCTTCAGGAGGACATAATATTTTGTCAACATCCCATAATGCAAGAGAAACTCACGCCATTGTGAAGGAAGAAATATCAGTCGTGCATGCAAGAGGTTTTATGCAAAAAGAGAGAACACAGCCATTGGGACAGCCAGCAGAAGGAGTAGTTCCATGCAGCCAAAGAAGGAGAACTCCACGCATGCAAAGGGAAATAAGGAACAGTTAAAATTTCCCATGCAAGAAAAAAGGAAGAGAAGAGGCATAAGGAGCTGCACAGTTTTTGCACAGTGAGAAAACCAAAATTCCTTTTCCACGCATTGGGCAAAGGCCGTACCCAGCTGGAGGAATAGAACAGTTTTTAATATAAAAAAGAAAGAACAGTTGTCCACGCGCCTGGGGGAAGAAGAAATAAAATTAAAGGCAGATTGTGTGGAGAGTAGAACAGTTTTAGAAAAATTTAAAGCTATTTTCAAATCCATGCGCCCAGCCTGAAGGAGAAACACACGTGGAAAGGAGGATAGCAAGTTTAAAACTCCAAAAGCCGCGCCAGGAGGAAAGAACAAGACAAACCTGCGCATGTTTTAAAAAAAAGAAGACAAAGATTCCTTTTCCACGCATTGGGCAAAGGAGGCGCCAGGAAAAACGTTGGGCAGAGAGAAGGAAATCTCCATGCACTAGCAAAGAAAGGAGAATCCACATTTGGAAAGAAAGAAGAACAGTTTTTAAAAAATTAGGAGCAGAAGACCACCAGCGAGAAAAAGTGAGGACAGCAAATTCATTTAAAGTCAAAGCAAATTCTCCATGCCAGGAAAAGGAAGTCACGCCTCGCGGGGAAGAAGACAAGAAGTAAAATCAATCAAATTCCCACGCAGGAAGAAGGGTGAGGACAGCAAACTGTTTTTACTCCATGCATTTGGTCAGACGCCGTGCCCAGGAAGAATAGAAACAGTTTTGAAATATTTAAAACAAACAAAAGAATTCCATGCGCCAGAATAAAGGAGTTTTCAATAAAATAAAGATTTAAAACTTCTTTTCCACGCGTGAGAAGAAGTGGAACAGTTTTTTAAAACAAAACAAAAAATTTCAAATAAAAAGGCCACGCATTGGGCAGAGGAGGCAGCCAGTAAAGGAAAAACATTTCCCACGCAATCTTCACGCATACCAAGGAGAATTTGTTCTGTCAAATATTAAAATCGGGAGATTTTAATCAAAAATATTTGTCATTGTATCGCTCGATCTAGAATTCGAGCTTAGTCTCGATTTGTTTGTATTGACATATTAAAAAATTGTAATTCGGATCGGTTATTATTATTATTTTTAAAATAATAATAATAATATTAAAGCGAAAAATATTTTTCTTGCATCAACGGGGTTTTGGAGACTGAGACCCGGCCCCGTTTGCGTTGTCTGGCGTGCCTGAGTCACTTTTCTGTTAAATTCATAATGGCTAAAAATCCGAACTCATGGGGAGATCAGAGAAACCAAGTGGAGAAATCTAACAAATTCTCCCTGAAATATGAATTCCAAGGAATTATCCCTCCCAATTCCATTAAGTTGGCATATGACAACATCATTAATACAAATCTGGGTCACATCAACGTGCAACAGTTTTGCGAGCGAGTGAAAACTGAAGGCAAAACCATTTTCTCATATAGGCTTTACCATAGTGGCCTACCCCAAGCAACAGCATTCCTTGTCTCGGTGAAGTGTCCGGAGTTGGTTATTGCTTGCCGGAGCATTACGACCCTGAGAAATGAGGATTTTAAAGATAACCACGAGCCTTTCCTCTTAATCACACCAGAACACATTGAGGAATTGCTTGGCATACCCGACTTTCCCGAGAATGCGGATATCACTCGCCAATCAGCGCAAGAGTTCTGGGATGAAGAACCCCTGAGATGGAGCAAAATGGTCAACAACAACTGGCTAGTAACCAAGAGACCTCGAATTGATAGGCTCCCCAAAGAATTGTACCGCGTTGAGTTCGTGGAAGAAATCGGAGACATGATCACTCTCCTAAGTCGAGTTTTCGGTCTACCTTCTGCAAGGATTTTTCACCCATGGATGTACCAGTTTATCTGTATCATCCTAGCCAAGAAAGAGTTTGTGGATTGGGCCACCATCATCAGTAACACCATTCACAAGCAATTGATAGAAGTTAAGATGACTGGATGCTTCTACATGACTTCATATCTGACCTATGCAGTAGCACGAAGAAAGCTATTTTCGGGACTTGAAATGAGAGGAGTCATGGGGTCATCGAAACAGTGTTTTTCACTATTACCCTCAGCTCAGCTTCAAAAATAGTTCTCACCATTTTAGAAGAGTCAACGATGCATTCACCTTCCGTGTGATCCGGAACCTGAATCGGAATACTGAGGAAAGGTTTTCTAAAGAAGCCATGAGTGTCATTTCCCAATGGGGAACCTGGTTTATACAATTTTCATATTTTTCCTACATTCGCGTGAGTGGTTTTGCTGGGACCCCGTGGAAACTTCCCAAGTATGTCAGTGACTGATGGGCATTAATGGAGTTGGCACGACAATTATTCCAAGTTCACTGCCTTCTTAGTGATAAGCACCATCCAGGAATCCATTTCCCGATCCAAATCGGGAATACCAATGCCCAAATCTATTCAGTGCACAGCTCATGGAAAAAGAGTTTGCTCTCATAACCATCCATCCATATGTGAAGAGAGCCCAGTTTGATATCAATGGATATATGCAAAAGATTTTGGGAGCGAAGTACCAACATAATCCTACCATGGAAGATTTCTGGGCAGCTTGTTCGGATGAACATGAGGTAAGAAGACGGGAGTACTCTCGCCTAACACTTGCTCAAATCAAGGCTTCCGCATCAAGAGTCCTCCCGATTCATTCATAGATGATGATGAGGATGTTATCGATCCCTCATATGATGTTGTTTCCTTTACCCCATTGCCTCGAATCGACTGGACCAAGAGAGATGAATTTTCTCTTGATGGCAAGAACCAACCAATTATTGAAAGAAGCATATCTTGGTATGACAGGAACTTGCCAAATTGCAATCAATTCTAGATCACGTTTCGGGATCACAAAAATTGCCTATACGAGGGGGTCTCCATTCGACCAAGGTTTCTTCTCGATCAACTTCGTTACCATCCAATCATACACAACAGGCAAGAAAAGAGTGGTTGCCAAAATCCACTTCGCCAAGTAACGTGTCACGAGGAGAGAGATCCAAAGATCCAAACCCCGAAGAAGGAAAAGAGCGTGTGTCTGGATTTTCTACCTCGAGTAGAGATTCTTCTACCCACATCGTTAATAGTGCTCTAAAGCTAGTAAAGAAATGATCCTCAACCATGCTTCAAACAAGCATCCACTCAAAGTAATTCAAATATCAAACACTTCAGAGCATGTAGTTCATGAAGGGATTTCCCAAAATCTCCCGAATAATCAGGAAGTGGATATTGAGGTTGTGTCTCCTCAAATCGAGGTCGTAGATAGGATTCAAGAAGGATCTCATGATGTCGGAAATAATGAGAATATTGATTCGAGCTCCAAGATTTTGTATGCTGAAATAGTGAATGATACTCCTTCTTGGGTTGATTCTGAAGTAAAGAAAAGGAAGAGAGTTGTCAAGCCAATTGACATCGATTTTGATGCCCTTTTCAAACTTTCGAATGACGCCATTCCTAAAAATCCTAAGGTGCTTTCTCGAATAATGGTGGATAATGATGGAAACAAATTTACAGACCTTGCCATTCCACAAGTGGATAAAGAGCGCGATGCTATGACGCCGGCCGACTATGAAGTTTCCAGACTGGGACTTGGAAGATCTACATTAGAAAGTGACATGGCGATGGCTCGAGACTCAATTGATATCGTGCTAAAAAGACTTGAGAAATACAAGTCTCAAAACTCTCGGCTCAAGGCCGAAAAGAATCAATTGGTGGAGTATGTTCAACATTTGATAAATCCCATATCATCCACCTTCCCAGTACCTGATGCAGTGGCTGCCCCAGATGAAGAGACTCTCAATTTGTCAAAGGAAATAAACACATTGGGCCATGTCACTAAAACTTGGCTTTCAGAGATTCTCGTTTTAGGCCAGGGACGATCAAGACCGCGGTTAAGCTTCATGAAGATATCAGTGCGTATCTAGATCCAATTCTTTCTTTCAAAGAAACTTTTGTTTCTGCTATATCAAATTTGGATGAGATATTGCCCAGTTTACAAGAAATGACAAGTATGGAATCTTCAGTTTTAGCTATTGAAGGAATTCTTGAATTTGAACATCGAGGGACACGTTTTCTTTGGTGTCTGCATCTCAAATCAAGAAAGACGCTTCTCGAGGATTCTATGATTCATTATGACAGCATGTGCAATGAAGCCTTCACTTCACTCTCCTTGATTCAGGAATTCATGGCTGAGATTCCTTGTAACCTCGTAAATGAGCATAATCAAAGGTGTTCATCGGAGCAGGTGGAAGAACAATTTTCACAATTGTTTAAGGACATGTACACTCCCGCCAACAATTTCTCGTCAGTTTCCATGGAGCGGTGCATCAAATTGAAGAACTTATTTGAGAATGCTCAATCTAAAATTGTTAATTTAAATGATATGCCAAGTAGAATTCTTGAATTGTAGGTATTTTGTGAGGCTATTCTTCGACCAAGTGAACCTCCAGAAGAAGAAAATATGTTTGAAACTTTGGGAAGGTTTAGATCCTTTCAACTGGCAAAAGCGGCAGATCCTAATTTCACCGGCGGTGCAGGGAGTTGATTTTCTTGGTATCTAACGAAGTGGGAGAGTCCATTTCTCATACGCTTGAGATAGGCGGACCCCATTTCAATGGATAAGGCACTGGTTATTATTGTATATTTTAAAAGGTGTTGTTATTTGGGAAACAATGGTTATTTTAAGTAATTTCTATTTTTGGGTTGTCTTTAATAAAGTTGTTGAAAAAGTCAAAAGTCACTTAAGTGCCTTATTTAATGATCATGTAAAACCCTAACTACTTTGTAACCAACTTTTGGGTTATAAAAGGAAGTGAGGGGCTCATTTGTAAGGGTGACTTTGAGAGAGGAGAAGAAAATACTTTTGTGCAAGCTTTGTTTCAGGAAGAAACTTTGTGTTCTTTTGTGAAAAACATTTTGGAGTTAATGGAATACGAACTTTGTGTCTCATTCATTGTCTCTTGTAACATTTGATGTTCTTATGTTCATTAGATGTTAGGTGTTTGAATCTTGCATGCAAATATTATCTTTGATCTTATTGTCAACGTTATTAATCAATTGTTCTAGTTCACAGTGATCAAGCTCTGATTATCTACTTGCTCATGTGTGTTCCCTTTTACACGTTCTTGTTTGGCTAACTCAAACTCCATTTTATTTGTGTTGGTTATTCATCTTTCCTCTTCATGCAATATTAGGCTCTGTTTTTACCTAACTCTTGCATGTTCTTTCAGTTCATTCCATTCCACTCCTTTCCTTCATTTCATTCCATCTCCCTCATTCACTTTTCTTTCCATTGATGTTCCAAAACACCCCCCACATACAATTTTGAATGTACAGATGTAAATACAGTTTTGGTTTTCAATAAAGGCAGCCTCACCTTCATTGAGGAGGGACTTCATTCCCACATTGTTGCATGTCATTTGCATGCGTGCAAATCCATATGCTAACAGGAACACACAGTATGGACATCCATAAAAGCATAATGGATAGAGAATTTTTGTCAGTTGTTTAGTTGCAAATGCCCCGATAGATATGTTTGCAAAATGTGGAAACTTGCTCAAGGCATGCAAACTATTTGACAAAATGCATCAAACAAAATGTAGTCTCATGGAATGTTTGATCGTTGGATATGCACAAAGAGTTCTGTTGAAAGGTCTTGGAGTTTTTAAATAATGCAAGCAATTGGTATAAAACTCAACTCAACAACCTTTTCCAGCATATTCGCAACATGTACAAAAATGGAAGCATTCACAAGGCCGCAAACTGTTTGATGGAATGCTTGGACGGCTGCAAACCACACACTTTTTGTTCTTCGGTCACTCACCAGCTCAATCCAAGCTTGGTCATCTTAGCCTTCTTGCACGATTTTAATGATTTTAGTTTCTTTTTTATGTAATAGAAAATCAAACTAAAGTAGAATAAATTATCGGGGAGCTAAATGAGACGTAGTTGCTTATACACCTCTATTTTTGTATACACCTAGAAAAGTAATTTGGAATGTAAACTCTACTCCCAATCTACCTCATGAGATATTTGGAAAACTCTTATACTAGTTTTGGTTTTGGAAACCACGTGGTTGGCGTGCTAAACAGGAAACTTAGTGAAAACTACTTCTAGACGACTTTGTGCAATGTTAATAAAACCTATTTTCTTGGAGGCACAAAACATCCCTATAAACCCCGATTTGAGAAAAGCAAACTTTAGCCGTGTACCTTGTCATGTGGAGTGTCAACCGAACCCTAGGTTGTTCCTCAAAAGTCCATTTGACCTTGTTTCGTAACATGTTTAGGAGCCCAACGGGCTAGTTCACAGCTTTAAACAGCTGCTGAAAGTGAAAATGCAGTTTGGTTTTGACCCGCCATTTTGGCCCTAGGTGTCGAAACGGATTTTGGCTTCCGCATACCTCTAATATTTCTATGAGACAATTACTACAAACCATCAGTTTGGAGAAAAACATCCCGCAAGCTAGTTTTCTTGATAGGTTTTGTAGGCCTCCGGTCATTGGGCGACAAGGCCACTTGAGTGCATTTACGATCGGTAGCTCTAGAAAGACAAGCGCCATTTTAATCATGTTTTTAGTTTGGGGTTCGTCAATTAGACTCTAAGTGTTTCCCTGTATATAGGGAATAGGTAGGAATTTGTTCCCTTGTGTGTTTGAGTCTTGAAGATGGTTTTCGAATGCTGATTTTCGAGCAACTTGTCTAAATTTGACGTTTTTGGAAACTTGTGTCTAATTGGTGAAAATTGTCATATGACCTTATCCAAGAAAAATAATGATAGGGAAACCTTGTAAACACGAATACATGATTGTAGGAAACTTTTGTTGACACTTGCTTGTAAAGAAATTGATTGTGGAAAAATGGTGTTTTCTCTCTCCTCTCTTTATCTCTCTCATTGGCTTTGGAAATGAAATGAAATGGCATTGCATTTCTTACTCTCCTTTGAAGTGTGTTGAATATAGTTTCATTATTGTTAGAAAATTGTGAAAATCGTAAATTGTGCATGATTGTAGTTTGATGCCATGCCAGTTGTTGTGTTGACCATACGGTGGTTGTAAGTATGCGGGACAAAAAAAAGCAAATGGTAGCGGCGTTTTTTTTTTTGTAATATGGATTATCATTGAAATATACATGTAATATTAAATAGATGTATCAGCACTATGTTTATAATCATGAATGTTATTTATGGATTATGTTGTGATGAGTGAGATATTGTAGTGTATTGGTATCTTGGGAAAATGGGCATTCTATTTTAGGGGTGATTTTGATTATAGGTATATATCTTGCTAATGGTGTAGATGTACATTTTAACTAGAAATGAAATGAACATGTTATAATTGTGCTCCTATGTGAATGAAGTGATTTTGTATTCTTGCGTGTGTTACTAAAATGCTTGGAACACTCAAAAGTAATGAAACTACCTTATTTAAGAATGGTTATGGTTGACCACTTTTAGGAGGTTATTATTTTAAAAGTTACCCAACTGACCCCAATCTATCAACCCTTGAGAAGGTTACCCTTGAGCATTGGGTTATTTGTGTTTCATTCACCTTGTTGGGTTTAAGTGAAGTTTCGATCTCTAGATGTTTCTCAAAGGGATTGTCTTGTTAATAGGCGTCTTAGTGTTAGAAACCACCTCTTTTCTCCGAGATATGCCTTGAAACCAATCTTCTCATGTGTTCCTAGAGGCTTAGTAGTACTTTTTAGGCATGTGTGTCAAAAGGATTTCTTATGTTCATGGAAGTATGCATGTTATTATAGTTAAGGGTGCAATACCCCTTTGTGACATGATTGATGTATTGTGTATCAATGTTTTTAGATGGTTTCCTTTTATGTTAAGTCTCCCAGGAAGGACCAATCTTTGTACGTGTATGGGATCATAAGAGCAATAAGGAAGGTAATGTTTATTCTTGAAATGTGATCAAGTATACTTTGGCAGACCATAAAGTGAGGTGGTACCTCACTTAGTACCTCTAATAAAATCCTAACTCTTTTAAATGCGAGCGATATAAAAACAAACACACAAGTGAAACTTGGAATTACCTTATACTTAGTTAGGCCTTCTTTTGTTGTTAGAAGTTCTTCTAAACTACTCCACGTGAGTTCGACCATTC
Organism: Taxus wallichiana var. yunnanensis; assembly: GCA_018340775.1. Classification (NCBI taxonomy): domain Eukaryota; kingdom Viridiplantae; phylum Streptophyta; class Pinopsida; order Cupressales; family Taxaceae; genus Taxus; species Taxus wallichiana. The sequence continues at coordinate 391,542,400 of CM031235.1, forward strand.
GAGAAACATAATCTCTTGCCTAGAAGATGAAACTCATGACACACAAAGGTTATAGTGACTCTAACTAATTATTGAATCATAGCAACTAAGAATGTCAAGTAAATGTGTTTTTAGGTGAGACAAAAACTATAGTTGTGACCGAGAGCTAGGAAACTCTCACAGGTGTGTTAAATAGTTTCATTTTATTATTGAGTTATGGAAATGATAGTAATAGAGAAAAGAACCCAATTAAGTGTACTTGTTATAAGTTAAATTTAAAATGAAATGAATAATTTGTAGCCTTGTGAATGAGATTATATGTTTGCATGTTAAGTGCTCTTCAAACCTTTAAGGCTAAAAATGGAAAATGAATACGAAAAAGATTTAACCATGAAAATGTAATATTGTGAAAAGTGCCAATTCGTGAAGCTCATGTTGTGGTATTGGTCGTGGTTTCATTCTTGCTCGTGTATATAAGTGTGGTGTTGGTTTGCATCTTGTTAATTGCATGTCCTTCATGTTGGTGTAAACATTGCAAGTGGTGTCGTGCAATCTCTTGTGAGTCTTCTTGGTGTCACATAGTTGTATCAAGTAAAATGAATGTCAAAAAAAAAAAAATTATTACTGGTATTTTGGTCATGTGTTTGGGTCCCACATGGGTGGGCACTACACCCAACACATCTAATTCTAAGTTTCCAGGAAAACCTAATAACAAGATTGATGCTAAAGCTACCGTTAATGCCATATCCCAACCCAGAAAGCATTAATTACAAGCTCCTTGACGACAATTCACGTGATTGTCCTATGCACCTCACTTCATGCTTAAACAATTACTTCATTGTAATATCCCTAATAGGACATACCTATAAAATGTTGGTTTTCCCTTGAAACCATTATGACAAAAACCCTGAAAACTGATTTTTAATTCACAACCGCAATATATCAATTTGTAAAAAATAGAAAACACCTTGATAAATATATTTCACTTAACCCAAGTACAATGAACCAACAAACAACAATTTTGGAATTTATTTTATTTTATTTTTCCAACTGAAAATAAGCAACAAGTATAGCTGACCGTATGGGAAAAAATATAGCAAATGAATGGCTCTAGCTAGTTGCAAATGATGCCCTAGGGCAGATCATGACTTGGTGCAAACCCTAGCACCCACTGCACCTCAGATTACAACTGTAATGGCTTCCAAAGGGGGTCATTCAGCTCCTCAAGGTGTTTGCCCAGCCCTAGGAGGGCTCCAAAATTCTCCAACAGCCCACCCAAATGAAATCCCAACTGATTAGTGGCCTCCCTACCTATAGAAATTATGAATTTTAAATTGGTAATTGCCACGAAGTGTGCCCTAGCTCCTAAATTATGTCTGAAAATGAAGATCCTTAATTGAAGCACAAATATAACCCCCGTAATGGAGTCACGTCTAAAGATTTGGAGGGTTTTCGTCCTCAAATCTGTGGATTAAGAGGGCTTTCATCCTCTAACATTGTTGTAATGGAGGGTTTCCGTCCTCAAATGGCACAAATGTTGAAGAAGTAGCTCAAACCCAATCTAAAATGATATTACGGCCAAAGATGGTCTCAAATGACCCTCACACTCTTCTTTTATAAATTTTCAGGTCACGTTCCACGATGAAAGAGTCCCAAAAGCAACTTTCCCTTTTCTATTTCCTCATTGATATTGTTGCATCAAAAAGTGACTTTTAATAATAATAAAACATAAGTGCCTTTTATAAAATTACTTTTCAACACTTAAGCTATATTATTAATTTATTCTACTTTATTTTAAAAGGGGACATGACAGTCCTCCCCTCCCAAAATTGCTTTCCCTCAAGTAATTGCAAGTTCCAATTCTTATCCTTCCATTTTGAACCTCCCTGCAAATACCAGGATCCCAAATCCATAATGGGAATTTGCAATTCCCAACCCATGAAGTTGTTGGTTTTTGTTGCACCTCTATGATATGATTAAGAAATTGCACCAGCTGAAGCTCTTCAACTTCTTCAAAAGAGAATCCGGAGTAGTTGAATCATGCATCAACTGGGATCTAGAATGATTGGTAGCATCTATGGTGCCCTTCATTTTGCTTATCTTAAACCGATGTTCAAACTTTGTTTGTGATCTCGTGGAGTACTACCTCTTTCCCATCTAATTTCTCCATACTATGAAAGTTTTGGATGAAATCTCCTAACGAATGCAGCCAATGCACTCCTAATACCATGTTAGTCTCTTTCAAACTAATGACATAAAAGTCATCACTCATTTGATGGTCATCCAATGTGAAGCTAAGTTGTTCAACCTTTTTCTGGCAAGGCATGGTAAAACCATCAGCTATAATGATGTTAAAACCTTTTACATCCTTTGTCTCCAACCCTCTCCTATTCACCAATCCTTCATCTATGAAATTGTGGGTTGCCCCATTATCAATCAACACTATAATGTTTTGCCTACGAAGGACTCCAATAACCTTAAAGGATTGATATTGTGGTGTACCTGTAAGTGTAGCAAGAGTGCTTCCTAAACCCTCTGTTACTTTTGAATCTTCATCTAATACCACCTCTATATGGTGGACTTGTCCTTTGCCAAGACAACAGTGACCAAGAGTCCATGGATCCTTACATGAAATCGGATGGTTGGAAAGCATTTCAATGCACGTCTTCGTAATTCCACAGATCAACTCCAATTCAGTGTTAGGTTCATGCGGATTCAAGAGGCAGGTTTTCAAGATGAAATTAGTTTACTTCAAGAGTTTGACTCCATGCCCAATGGATGCTTCAAGGAAACTAGTCTTCATCATCTAAGCAGGAAGATGTCCCTTGGAGGTCACTAAACTGTTGTCCAAAATTACACCCCATGTAATTTTGAACAACTCATCAAAAGGACTCAACCATTTGTATGCTCTAGAAAAGCCGCGGGAACTAGTTCAGTCTACCGCGGAATGCAAGAATAGGAGAACCCATTGAAAAAAGGAGTCAGCAACGTGGGGACTTAAACGAAAATTAGTGAAATTTAGTGTTGCACATCACCTTCTTAGCTTTTTGCAACACTAAGGAAGTAAGTCCCTAGCGGATGAAGATGGACAGAGTACCGCGGAGCTACTTATCCAGGGAAGAATCAAAAGAAATCAGCTAAGTTCAAAATCCGCATAATACTAGCTCGTGTTCTCGCGGGTTTACTAAATTACAACGTCTGTGGGATTTCTCAAACCCACATAACAAAAGGAAATGGCCGAAGGGACAAAATCTGCAGATCAAAAGCGGTAGACCCTCATGCAAATGGTGCTAAGTAATTCTGCTCATCAAGGCAGCAAGGGGAAGTTGTGAAGGTCCGCGGAAGAAGAAAATTTGAAATGCCACGATGAAATCCACAGGACATAGTGAAAGCCACAAAATATTTCAAAGTCGTGTCGGACTCCAAACTAGAGAGCCAACCACCCCAACCACCGGAATTTAATGAAGTATGGTGTCGTTATGAGTAGTCTGATGGTGTGCGATAGACTCAAGGATCGTGTTGTAGTTTTTTGAAATTGGGGTGTCCATACCTGTACTACAAGCAAACTCCAAAGATAAATCATGGCGCCTGTGCTTATTCAACATGCTTTCAGAGATGTTAGTTCCACTTTGGCGGTCCTTCCTTCTCTCTTCCTTCTCTTCTCCATTCCACGAATTGTATAAACGCAAGTGCTTGTGCACTTTGTAGGGGTTCTTCTCCCTCTTTCCTTCAAAAGCATATTTTCAAGATTTTCCCTATGAAACTTGAAACTTCACTTTGTCAACCTCGTAATTCGCAAATGGTGATTTCCTTGCCTCGGCTTTGTATGTAAGCTATCAAAGATTGATTAATGCAAGTGTGGTTTTCCTCCTTCCTTCAAATACATAGTGTTTGATGTGAATGTTTCGCCCTTTTGCTTATTTTGCATTTGAAATGAGTGCATTTTACGATCCCACCTCGCATTTTTGCATCTACGTCATCTGGATTTGGGAAAGTTCCACCTTCTTTTAGTGCTATCACTGCCCCTTTAGCTTAGCATTTTTTTCTTGTATCTCTCTCTCCCTAGTCCCTTGGAATTGTTAGAGTAGGAATTAGTCGTAGGAGTAGTTTTAGCGTTAGAAGTAGGTTGTGTTATGCGGGTTTTCCCAAATCTGCGTAACAAGGAATCCGGCCTTCTCCGGAGGTCTGTCTCAAGCCGCAAGTCCCACACTTGGAGATAGTCCCATGTTGCCTCAAAATCCTAGATCTTCATGATTCAGGGCAAGATGCAATTTTGAGCTCAAACAATAATCATTTCCTATTGCAAGCCTAATCCATTTTAGATCCTTATGCGGGACATATGTAGATTGGTGTGGACTCAATAGTGTAGACATCCTCTTGTGGGACATAAGGGTGTCCTTTAGAACCTAGATTTGCACAAGTGTGTTTGTCTAGTGGTGCTAACGAGGCCCGCCAAAATCTTTTTTAAAATGACTACAATAACTTGCTTTGATTTAGGACTAAAATGCCTCATAAGAAAATGATTAAACCAATGTTGTTATGGGTGAAAATATAGTTTCTATAGGGATGCAATGATTTGTTGTAGCCGAAGATTAGTTCTTGACAAAGAAAGAAAAGTCTCTGGCTATTAACCCAGTTTTTATTATTTCTGAATTCAATTTGATGTAGAAGTAAAATATGTCCAAAAAAATTGTCTCCTAAACCTTTTCAATTATTATTTTGTTTCAGTGACATTGTTTACATGATTATGCCACAGACTCTATAATTTTGAATATTATTTTTTTGAACTTCCAATACTTATTATATTTTTAAGTTCGCATCATCTACTGTTCGAGAAAATTCCCCCTTATTTCCTGTCATCCATATCCCAGAAGCTTTCTGTAAAATAGTGTCATAGTTTATTTTTTCTCTTCCTTATAAATCATTTTCTCTTTTTTTCTGGTCGCTTCTATACTCTCATTTTCTTCATTTGTCTATTCCTTGCCTTCATCCTCTCCCTCTCCTTTCTCCAACTTTATTTCCCTGCTTTCTGAAATTTTCAAAAGTATTCCTTCTTTAACAGCATGAGAGTAAGAATTAATCTCTGTAAGTAGTATATTGATACTTTTATGAAGTTTATCTTATTTTCATCCTACCCCAAAAGAAAACACCACAAAGTAAACTTTATCAAAATAGCTGTGACCACAGTTCACCTCATACAAAAAGGGTCATAAAATTTAGCCAACAATATACAAGCAACTTGGGTCTTTTTCCAAACAATTTAACGCACTGTGGTAGTGTTTTAAGTGTAAAGGTGGAACCCTCCCAATCACAACTGAAGATATTTTTAGAATTTCAAATGTTTTTTCTTTGTTTTGGACCCGAAATTTTGCACAAATTATTCACATCCACATTCTTTTACAATATCCCATACCACCAAAAACCATAACAGCACTCTTATAGTGGGCCTAATGGTGAAGGCATGTCTATTTCATAGAGGAGGCATAGGCTCTAATCTGTAAGGGGGTAGGGGATGTACACCTTGTTTGAACAATATATACAGTAAATGAAAAAACAATCCCCTTGTGGGCTTCAACTAATGGGGATCTCATACACAAAATTGGTAGTCTTTCTTGCTGGTGACCTAAGAAACTACCTTTGCCTTGATAAAAAAGGTAGAAAATATATATGGAAACAGTTTTCTTTCAAGAACTATAACAACTGAAGCCCAGGCCTGAATTGAAATGGTACTACCAACAGCTCTGACAGAAAAAACATGTCCCCTGTGCAAGCATATAGAGTTAAAAATATGTTCACCTAGGATAGCGTTGTGAACAAGATCTACTGCTGCATTCCCATGCGTGCCATAAAATTTGGTATAGCGCCTGCCATTGGATATTCAATAGAGTAATTTCCAGAAAACATATTTACTAGTAAATATTTGCATGTGTGCATATGATTCATGAGTAGCTCAGTGATTCATTAACTTACTTATGATATAATTTTCCACTAGCAAATTGGACTTGAGGTGAGTCCCATGCTAATGCAAAGGTAACAGTCTTCTTTTCATGAGGGGGAACCACTACAGAAGCCGAAACAGCACCTCCAATTGATGAACCTGGTTCTGAAGCAGGAGAAGCTCTGTGACAAGTATTGTGATCAAAAGCCCCAAGCTGTGATACAAAAATTGAGAGAAACATGAATTTGATTTTCAAACTACATTTTTTAAAAACAAGACCTTCCAGATAAAACTGTGGAGATGATAAAATTGTGTAGGAGATCCAAAATCGCCTACAGGGTTTTATCCAGAAGCTCTCATTCTAATTTACAGGGAAAAACAAAAATATAAACTATGTATGACAACATAGCTTTATAAGAAAACAAATAAATTCAAATTCTAGCTTAAGAATATTTTCTCCGGTAAAATTGTTTATTAGCTTCGAAGATTTTGAAAAGGCCTATGAAACCTGCTTTAAAATCTGGAACGTGCCATTTTGATGAAAAAGGAATCCCGCCTCATTCATATAAAAATACATAAACCAATAACAAGTACAACCTTAACCCCCAAAGGTGAAAATGTAACTAAATTCAAGTCTCTATTTCCATGCACAATTCCTGTCCAATCTTTAAAATTCTGCTTGATTATCGACTTAAACAAACCATTTGGAAAATTACATTCTACACCATTCATTTGCATGAATGTCATTTGCATCTCTCAAAATGTATCTATCAGCTGAGACCATGACGTATTAGACTATAGCACTTCTTCTACAAGAAAATTCTTCCATCTGTTGTTGATAAGGAACATTAAACTATATGCCTAATATGATTAAAAATAGGTACATTGTCAACAAGAAAGAATGTGTCTTTTTGATCAATCTTTGAAGACCTTCGTGTATCCAAACCGTCTCTACTGCTTTCTTTCTCCAATGATCTAGCTCCATATATTCTATTTCTCAGAATTCTTACAATTAGTTGTTTATTGTCCAATTAGAGATCACACTTGCTCTTCACTAGATTTCACATTTTTGAATTCTGCTGAATTCAGCACCAACATAAAGTAAGGAATTTCGCATACACATGTAAACAAAATCTACTGATTACCTACATAATCAATATATCATTTTCGAATGCTTCAATGTTCCATCAAGCTTTGATCTCATTATTCATCAATGAATTGTAAATACAAGACAAACATCAATGAAAAGAGGTATGGTGCAAAGGTGAGCCAAATGGACAATGCCGAAAGCCTTCTCACTCACAAGGTAAGCAGCAATAAGGCATTGGAGATCACTATCCAGATAAAGAAGTAGTTGGGTATAGTAATTGTGGAGTGTGAACTGTTGCCAAAGAAAGTATGGTAGAGATTAAATAGGCTAGCTTGATTTCAATTGATGACTAGCCAAAGTTGAGTATAGCCCTAGGCGATCTTCGCATGAAGGGAAATGATGATTGGAAAACATAAATTTTTTCTATATTTTATGCTCATCTCTTCAACCTGGGATATAGACTTCTAATGCATGCAAACTGATCATATTTGACAAAAGATAATGTGATCCTTGTGATATGCTAGTTGTTCAACAAATGTTTTCATTGGCTACACCTGATACGCTTTTGGCGATATACAATGTGATTATCAAACTAATGCCACATTTGAGAAGACAATTTCAAGTTGCCATTACTCGATGACATTTGAAATAATGATTCCTTACTGCTATGACCTTGGCATCCTCAATGCGAATAGAGTGTTTAGTATCTAAGTAGCGCTTTGCTAATGTGGATTTTTATTTCTTCTCAAAGCAGATGTCAGAAGCATTCTCTTTAACCCTAGTCTACATGGATTTTCTGTTTCACCAATGTAAGGGACCCCACAAGAGCATCCATTTTGTAAACCCCCGGATGGGCTTCAAATGATCTTATGCCGATCTTTATACTTTTCTCAACTTGTTTTTTTGGTTAAAAATTAGTACTGATGTTATGTTGCCTTAGCATTCTAGAGATCTTTTTGGATTCCTTAAACTAATGTTACACCCAATCAATGGGTTCACTACAGTTTTAATTCCTTTGGCCATGAGTTTCTTAACTCATTTTGCCATCAACATTAACCAAAAGGTCTTTTTTCAAATTGCACAACTTGGGAAAGGACCTAATAAGTCTATTATTAACTATGTTCTCAAATTCAAAATTATACTTTCTCAAATGTCACATCACATTCATGAAGATGAATTACAAGAAATTTTCACTTGAAGATTGCTTCAACCAATTTAAGATAAAGTTATGTTTTAAATGTTTAAATCTTTTGATGAACTTTTCCATATGGTGAAGCAATATGAGACTAAGCTCCTTGCAGCAAACACGCTTAAATACCGTAACAATACTCCCACATCCTATAGAGCTAAATTTTAAAATAAATCATCTTCAAGGATAAGGATAATGATGCAACATTTTAAGTTTAAAATGAGGCTTAAAACTTATTAAATATGGTATCACAACCAAATAATATGCTTATCCTTTTGGCTTCTTGATGGAGGAAATTTATGTGTTTATTTAAATCTTCTCACAAAGTGCTTCAACAGTTGTTTGAATGCAACATGATTTCTTTGATGCATCTAGACAACAATCTAAAACCTTTGATGTGAATGCATATTGTGATTATCATAAATGCTCAAAACATTTTAAAAATAGATATTTTGGCTTAAAACATAAGATATAGGCTTTTATTGACAACAACACTATTCAAATTGATGGTAGCAACACAACAACTAATGGATCGGTTATGCAACTTAATCAACACTTTAAAGTGTTCTAAAATCCTCTTCTGGACCATGCTACGCAAGGAACTAAGAAGAATTACCAAGTCCATATGACATATCATGCATAGCCCTGTAATGTCCCCTTTTTTGAATTGAGGCCTAACAAAGACTTCTTGCCACTCCCTTTCCGTGGCAAAGAAGAATAAGTGAACAAGGGAAGGAATTGCACTTCATTTCAATTTTCTTTTATTAGATTTAATGTTTTCTTTTAGTGTTTTTCCTTTAGGAGGCAGGTCAGCTGGGTTTGGAGGAATTAAAAGATAAAGTGAAGCTTAAGAGGTCGGTCCTCTTCTAATTGGCCTTTGGCGCCAAGCAAGGAGTATAAAAGGGATTGTATGACTTCATTTGGAAATCATCTTTGGTGCATTTTACATCTACATTTGGTTTGTTGGGCTAGTTGCTCAATACCATTCCACTTGAGGACAAAAACCCTCTTGTGTGGCATCCAAGGAGGACGGAAACCTTCCTTGTGGCTTGGTGGAGAACAAAAACTCTCCATGGTGGTTCATTGAAGACATCTCTTGAAGACTTGCTTGCTGATTTGGATCAGAGACATCAAGAAGAAGGATTACAAAAGCTTTACATGATTTTTGGAGCTCTTCCCTAGGGGAGCGACTAGGGTTTGGTGTTGGTTCGGTGCTTTCTAGGGCACATAATTCATATCTGATTTTATATTCTAATTCTCCATAATTTATAAGACCGGAATCCATAATTTGGCTATTTTTGGAGGGGTTTATCTACTGTTTTCAGCCCTTGTTTGTGGCTGCCCTGCTGCTGTCACAGATTTAATTACAGCAGTGTATCTTCGCTGATTTTCTCCATTTATTTGTTGCAAATTGGATGGATATTGGTTTCCGTAGTTGACATAATTATTTAGAAGTATTTTTCAGTTGTTGTGCATGGTTATTTTGGTGAATTTAAGCTCCTATACAGTTCGCTGCTAGGGTTTAAAGAATATTACAGCTGTTATAAAAATCAGATTTTATTTCACTTGGGTTTGTGTGGTTTCCTTCTTTTTCAGTTTCAGCCCTTGAAAGGGATATTATAGTGGTATCAGAGCACCGATCTTCTAGCCTGAGGGTTTGATGCAAGAAGGCAACAAGGGTTTCATTCAGAAGGAATAGATAAATGGCGAACATACATTTTGATGATACTAGGCTTGAGAGGTTTGCCCTAGGGCAAGAAAGATTGGCGAATAGGATGACATAGTTGATCCAGGCCATGCAAAACCACAATGGAGAAGGAAGTTCTTCAGAATTCATAGCGTGAGGCAGCCCTTAGGGTCCAGTTTTGGAGTTGCTGCTAGGCCATTCCAGCCTACCTTCCTCCCTAGGGAAGAAGCCATTCCAAAGTTTGAAACACGGCATTCGGGGAGCCATAACATTGCTACCATCTATGAGGAGTACAAGGCTCTTCCGGATGAGATTCGTGATGCCATGACACTCGCCGAGTTCATAGGGTTGAAGAATGGTAGAGTGGGAATGGGACCAAGGTCCAAACCCCAAGTTATACCCAAGGAAAATGGGAAAGATGTTTCAGCCCTAGAGGGAAAGAATCCCTCCATCATGATCAAAAATGACGAAGAACAATCGAAGTTGTTGGGCATCGAGAGGGAGCAACCCATTGAATCCCTAGAAGCACCCATCACTCTTCCCAAGGATGAGCCCTTGACTGATTTTAGAACAACAGTATGAAGGGCCAAGGGTTTGATGGAATCTTGAAGCACAAGCCTAGAGAAGAGAAGGAAATCGTGAAGCACAAGTTGGAAGGTATAAATCCTTTGATATTTAATGATGATTCATTGATTTCTAATGATGGCATGTTATAGGAAAATAAAGAAGAAAAATCAGATTTACAAGATGGTGAAGAGAAGTTGAAGGTTGAAGCACAATTGCCAAAGGACAAGGAGGATGATCAGCTCGCTAGGACCTTCCGGACAACAAGCAATGAAAGACAAATTGGTGATGTTCATGATTCCAACAAGATTCATGATGTGGTCCCTTACATGTATCAACAAAATGAGAATGCTTCAACAAATTCTCATATGGCGAAGAAAGATGAACACTATGAAGACAACCGAAGGTATGAAGGTAATTCAGATTTGTTGTTTTCTACCATGCCATTTCAAATTTATGGTCATGGGCAATTTGTTGAAAGGGATGACCTTGGGGCAAATTTGATGCTCCAAAGCAAATCACAGCAAATGGGAAGTCTTCATGATGCTAAGGATGGAGACAAATCAAAATTGCATAGGGTCAATGGGCCAAGACTTTTGGGTGACCTTGTTGGGGGCCATATAGATGAAGAGAGTGCTTTTCTGGGTGACTATAATCACTTTCAGCTCGCTGAAAATTTCATGGCAGCAACCTATGGTAAGCAATTTCATCATCTTCTTAGCAAGGATTTGCTACATCACCTTCATGCTATGTCTTTGCAATATTTTGGTCGTCATGAGAAATATTCTAACAACTTTGTGAGGATGAAGGGTACCAAATGGGAAGAGGATGCTACTTTAGCCCTAAGAAGGGAACTCTTTGTGGGAAGCCCTAGACATGACCATCATATTCCAAATTTGTTGATTCCTCATATGTCGCTGCCATATTTGTATCATGGAGGGCAGCAGGATCAATTTGATAAGAGGAAGAACATATTGAGGGACAAGGGGCACATAAATTCTTCCTTGCAAATTCCGGGTTGTTTGCACCTAGAAGTTTGGAATCCAGGGAACTTTTGGAAGGATGCTCATACAAACTTGAGGACTATTGTCTGCATCCTTACGGAAGCCATAAGAAAATTGGCAATCACATGAAAAATGAATTTCTCATCCACAGTAGAAGATATAGTGTTTGCATGGGATACAAGATGGTCTTCCACCACCATCATGCCAATTTTGCATGAGACAACACAATGCTACAACCAAGGTAAAATGCTCTTCCTAAATTTGCATTTTGGATGGATAGTACTCTCCTTGGACAGCTGTAGGTTGACATTTTTGATGAAGATTTTTGGGTTTAATATGATGTGTGGAAGGGATTTCAAGTATTACAGTTGTTGCACCCTTCCTATGTCAATAACATCCAAGAATTTTGAGTTAGAAATGCTATACTACAGCCATGATGGGCTGTCCTCTTCAAAATTATGCATGGGGCTGTGCATACCTTCCATGGACAGCGAGAAAGAGGCAGGTTTGGAGACACTCTTTCCTCTTAATATGATGGGTAAGAGGGTTTACACATGGAGATTGAGCAAAGCCAACATCCCAACATCTTTGGCATTGCTTATGAAGAAATTTAGAGTTGTACATGGACACTACACCCACTCATCTACACTTCTATGGTCTGATCCAAACTCAATGGTGAACAAAATTCAGTGGGACAGCTTCAAGTCAACAATTGGAAACCCAAATCAGCAAGGTAACAACCATCCAAAGGAGGTGAGCATAAGTTTTGGTATGTGTTGTTTGCATCTTATGTTGAAATGCAATGATAAAGGGAAGAAGGCAATGCTTCCAAGCATGAAGAAGGAAGAGGCATATCTTCAAGGCATTCAATGCATAGAGGCTAGCAAGGGTCTACTCTTGGGTAAGGTGCTTCATGGTGATGATTTTCGGATGGTTCGGGCATGCACAATACTACCTCCATGTGGGGAACACTTGAGGAATTAAGAGCAAATTGGAGCTTTCTTGTTGAAATTCATTTTCCATGCCAAGTTGGGGCAAGGATGGGATGCAAGAATGTTGAGTTAAGGGCTAATATGTTTGTTGATTTCAACCATAGACTTTTTGATCTTCATTTTCCAGCCTATGTAAGACAATTTTCAGTCCCTATGCTACTCATGAATTTTCCTTTTTCCATAAGATTTCGGTTTGGTAGTTGTTATGCCATGGTGATAGGGCTGAATGTGCAAAAATCAAATTTGGGACTGCCATTAGCAGCCATGAACAGAGGTAAACTTACATTTTCGAAGGACATTCAATCATGGAATGATGTTGGAAGAGAGCAACAACTGAAAGGAAGAAACAGATCAGATTTGATGGTCCTAATTTGGATAAAATTCTATGTGAATTATGACTGTGGTGAATTGTTTTCAGCCCCTCCACAATCTGATTTGCATATTGTAATAAGAGGGATAGTTAGCCCAGATAATTACTCGTCCCATAGTTCGCATACTCATATTCAGCAAATACTCGGCAAACCCAAAAAGTTTGACTCGACAAAAACTTGGCAAGACTCGGCGAATATTCAACAATACTCGGCAACTTACAAAAATACGCAAATTTATTTTAAAAACATATATTTTAAGAAAAATATTAACAAAAATTAGTGTCTCCAAAAAATCGTGAGTATTCGCAAATATTCGCCAAAAACTGATGCAGGAAGTTAGGAACATCATCCTCATAGCTTGGAGAGTACAATAAAGTTTGAATAAGCCTATGAAAGGCATTAAGCATATATAAGGAGTTGTCAAAAATTTTCTCTCTCCATTCATGTCATTGTTCAAGTTCAAATTTGAATGTACATTGTAATTGTGAAGGTGAAAACATTGTACTAAGTGGTAATTTGTCAAGTTTGACTAGGTGAGAGTGGTTGAATAGGTGTGTATGAGTTGTCATGAGCTAGATAAAGTCATGAAGACCATAAAAAGAGACATGTAGCGAGTTGTGATGTGTTTTAGATGAATTTTCTATGTTTAGAAGCTTGGTTGATCCTTCCTAGAGATAGACTTAGTCAAATAAGGAGCTAGTTGAGCTTCTTAAGTTGGAATAGGTGAGCAAAACACAATGAAGGAAGAATTCCAGGAAGAGAAGCTTGTAACAGGTTAGAGAAGGATGAATAATGCATGTATGAAGTTTGAATTGAGGAATTTGTTGTTGTTTCAGTGATTTAGACATTGTTTTAGTGGACTGTGTTAAATGAATGTGCCAGGACAGTGGGCAATAAACCCTCAGTCCTCCTTACATGATCAATTTCTCTAGACTGTTAATGTGAATAGAATCTACAGGTGCTAAGGATAATCTACATAATTTTTGTGAGTCTTGAAGATGCCTGGTTTGATTTTTATAGCAATTTTCTCCTTCTCGGGCCCGATATAGGGCTTCCAATATTTTTTTATTTTACCGATGAAATTGGCTACAATTTGCAACTTTTCTCTGTCCTGGCATGAATTAAATGACCTCCAAGTTTTGTTGTAATTGGTCTCGTACAGTGAAAGATACCGTTCACAGTAATTTCGAGCTTGCAAAAGAAGAAACAGGGTACAGTCAGGTAGGAGAATGAACAGAGTTTTCATGTTGCTTGAAATCCATGATTCTAGATTGAGTATATAGAGTGAATAGAGGCTAAAGCATGAGTTGAAGGATCCTAGGGAGGATTCCATGAAGAAAATGACTTCATTTTAGTACAAGACTGATTGTACAGGAGTTTATAGGACTGTACTAAGTCATTAGAAAGGTCATAAAGGAAGAGAGCTAGCAAAACCAACATTGAACCTGTGCATAGAAGCTTGTGAAAACCTCAACATGACAAAGGGAACCTATAAGACAAGGATCCATGGTAAGAAAGACTTGAACTTGTATTCTAGGCCTTGAATTGGGCAAATAAGGGCCTTAAGAAGCTTAAGGGAAAAGTATAGGAAGGATGAAGGAAAACAAATGCTTGACAATTTATAGGAGAGACTGACTATTCCAGAGGATACCTAAAACATTACCAAAGATGTATGAATTCCCCAATGATCCTATGATCATATAACCTTACTTGTAGACCCAAAGCAAGAGGGAGGCATAAAAGGCTATGTACTTGTAAGAGACCTGTTTGAGTGAATGTTGTCAAGAGGAAGAGTTTATAGAACTCCCAAGGTGTTGAAGATGCATGTATAAGTTGGCTATGATCATGTTAGACCTCACATATCTGGTGATGAGCATACTATAGTCTTGAGAACACCATACTGATCTACAAAGAGGAAAGACAAGCACTGTATAGATGGTCCTTAATGATTGGATTGCAGGTGTACATCTCAGGGATGATGTATTATAGTTGGAGTATTCAAACACTCTAGACTATGCTCCACTATTCATCTTGTTGTTAAAAGCAATGGTATCCTTCAAGCTTGGTATGGTGTCCAATCTTCAGGAACACATCTCATGGAGGTAAGTAACCTGATTCCCATGTGAGCTAAGAGCATATGAAGGTGTAGTGAATGTCTTCTTCACATTTTGAGTAGGGTGATTATATAACTCAGATAAGGTATGACATGGTTCCTGATTTCATAAGAAGAGTTGTGGACTGAAATTGACATGTAGGGGCAGATAAGACACTTGAATGTTATAGGTTGGAGTCTTGGTATCCTTTTGGGTGAAGTATCTAGAACTGACTCAAAAGGTGATACAGGTGAAGTGAGTCAAACCACCTAATGAGGTTGAAAGGAACAAGATGCAAGCTTGAAGGTGGAGAACTAGCAAGCAAAGAGGAGGATGAACAAGGTTGTCTAGGAGGGGAATGGATCAAATAAGGCTTGAAGGATATAACATGGAAAGACAAGGTGAGGTGGGTATGAATCCTTGCAAGAAAGAAGTAAAATGAAATCAGTTCCAAGGTGGACATTGAAGCATTGAACATGAATATGAGTTGACAAGGACATAGAAAGAAGGTTAGTAAAGGTAAACTTGGAGTATAACAAGCACAATCAGGAACATATTGTCATGCAAGGTTTGAAGCTGAGCTAAGAAGGCTGCACCAAAAACTTGCGAGTATTCGCCAAAAACTCGTGAGTATTCGCTAAAGACTCGTGAGTATTCGCTAAAGACTCATGAGTATTCGCTAAAAACTCGGTTGTGCAGGTTTTGGCGAGTTTTTCGTGCGAATATTCGGCCAAGGGAAAAAATGGCAAGTACTCGTCGAGTATGCATACTATGACTCGTCCATTTCTTGCTTTATGATGGAAGCGCATCAATGTGCGAGGGATTTTTCGTTTAACTAGGTATGCAAAGAAAGTAGATGTCACTGTTGTTTTTGAAGTAAAAGATGAAGAAGACTTCAATGAAGAAAGGGGTAGTAGAGGTTTAACTTTGTTTGGGTTGAAGCTCCTTCATTTAACAAACACAGGATCCAGATTATGGGAGCATTACCCTTTACCTTGATATGATGATGTTTGGGCCTATGAAATTCAAATTGTTTAGGGACAAGCAATTTCGGGAAGGGAGGAGTGTAATGTGCCCTTTTTCGAATTGAGGCCTAATGAAGACTTCTTGCTAATCCCTTTCCATGGAAAAGAAGAATAAGTGAACAAGGAAAGGGATTGCACTTCATTTCAATTTTATTTTATTATATTTAATGTTTTCTTTTAGTTTTTTTCCTTTAAGAGGAAGGTCAGTTGGGTTAGGGATCAGTTCTTTGTTGGCTCTGGTCCATTATGTTACAAGTCCACTAATTGGTTTGATTAGTCCACTTATCGAACTATATTGTCTACACCTTTGAACTCCAGTGCAACCTCAACTCAGTAATGTCAGAGGGCTCATGCAACCACCTTGCACAAGCCTACTAGTGGACTCAACTTCCTCCTAGTCCCATTGAATCTTGTCTTCTTGCACCGTAAGCTTATAAAGGTATATCTTTTCCTCATCCTCTACATTTTCTACGTACATGGGTCCAAGTTGTGCATTGATGGGATGACGACCCTTTGCTCGCATTTCAAAGCTCGTGTACCTTTGCTTAAAGCACATATCTTCCTTACTATCATAAAGACAATGGCCTTTCTAAGATAGTTGGATAACTTGATCCTTCCCTGTCATCTTTATCACTTCACAATTCCTTGCGAAAGGTACACGCATAATCTCAATATCTATATCACGCAAAAATTCGATAGGTTTTGAAGAGGTCTTACCAACCATCTACAACATACTTATTGTAGAACATAGTGCAAGTTTCCCCATTCTTACCCATGCATCTTTTTCAATAGATTTACCTTGAATCCTATGTCTATCAAAATCTTTTTCAATTCGCAACCATTCGGGAGGGCATCTATCAATAGTTCTTGATCAAACATTGCAATTCGAACCAATATGTCACCATTTCTTGTATTAGTTGACTTTGGCAATGTGGGTTTCTCAACTATTTTTCATTGGTTGTGTAGGGATCGCCATACTTTTCTTCAGCCACATTTTTAGCAAAGTAACCACTCCCCCCATTTTTAATAACGTGGGAAGTTTGGCCAATTCTTCAACTTCTTCTGTCCTTGATCCTACACGTCTTTCTTACTTCAATTCCTTAAGCTCTCTCAACAACTTCAATGCATTATGGGAAATGCCCCTCTAGACTCCGTGATGATTGACTTTTGCTCCACCGCATTAGGGTAATTTCTTGAAATTTCTACTTGCACTTTGGCATTCCGTTTTTGCTCATAGCTAGGCCTAGCATACCCTTGACATTGACCATTTCTTACGACTGTATTTACACTTTATCCTCGTCCTTGTCCCCAATACCTTCCATGATCACAAGGATATCTATGTTCGTCTTACGGAATGCTCACTATTCTCGCAATTTTATTGATGGTGTCACTCCACAATATTTTCTTGTGCAACTCCTAGCAATCTTTAGTCTTGTGTTGACAACCAAATTGCACAAGTAGGAAATTTCGAACACCGTCCTTGGTAATGGTCGGTGGCTCCACATTTGAAATATGTCCCCAATGCACGATTTCAATTTCTTTGTCCCCCTCAACTATGAAATCCTCCTTTCCCAAATCCTCATCCTTGATTCGGTGATACAAAATCCTACCTTAGTCCGCATGTCTTCATCTCCTTAATTTCCTCAATCACCCAACAACTCGTGGTATCATGCATATTTGCCTCACATATTTTGCAGCAGCACACAATTTCAATTTGTTTTGCCTTAAACAAAAATAGACAATTCCTCATTTCATACGCACCATAACATACAGCACCTAAACTTGTTGAACGGACCCTTTTCCTTAAGCAATTATTTTTATGTGGCCCTCTATCTCGCATTTAGTACACCACAATCCCTTTTGAGTTTCTTACGCACTTCCAAGTGACCTCAATTTTTGTAGCTACGAGGCCATCAACAAAATTTGGCACCTTAAAAATGGGTGATACCCATATTAAAATTTCGAGAGCTCCATCTAAAGGGTGGAATCAATGCTTCTCTAGGCTGAGTAAAACTTTTCAGTGCCAATTGTCTTATTAATGATAGTAACAAACCATGAATGTACCATTGAGTATGTTATACTGGATAAATTTCATGAGAGATTTTGGATAAAAAGTATTGAAATGTGAGTCATATGCACACACACTTTCATTCATCTCTTTCTTAATCTCTTTTAGCACAAAAATTCTCTTTTGTTCGAACTCTAGGATATGAAACTCTTCAAAAACGTTGTTTTCAATGCATTGAAACCTACCATTATCGATCAAGGTTGACTTCATGTACAAGATGTGTGCTCTATGCAGAAAATTTGTCGCAAATAGGCTTACCTTCATCTCAGATGTGGTCACAGACTTTTCTCTCCATGCCAACTTGCATTTGTGTACATGCTTTGCTCCATTTTCCACACCTCTATATGCCGATAGCTTTAAGTTCACCGAGATAAAACACTTGTGGCTATGGTATACTTGAAATATTCACTCCATCCGTGTGGAAGATGTCACTCCAACACTAGACCCTACCAACATAACCAAAGTACTTCCTATAACTTGTGCAACTTGTCCCATTTGGACAGGTACATCATGCGTAACTAGTACATGATTCACACTCGGTGGCACACTCACATCTTGCATTGGATTGATGGAATGTCCAACCCCTAAATCTCAACACTACTCGACAACAACATTGCATTCTAGTGTGTTCAAGAAAAACTTCCAATTGGTGTGGAAGTTTCCTTGTTTGCCTCGACATAGAAACTCCTCTTGCATGTGCAAAACCCGATATTTGCTCCACCACAAATATTTCTTGGCGAGCTAAAAACTTCTCTCGGACAATCACACGAACACCATCAAACACATTCCTCCAAAAGAATCACACTCTACATAGGCAAACAAAGTTATCAGCTCTAGATAGGGTAACCTCCAAACATGTGTATTCCTCGTCATCGCAAGAACTTCACCTTCGACTCGGTCTTCAACATCCTCGAGACTCAAAAGTCTTGGGTTGTGTGGCATCTCTTCTCTCCTAGTGGTGTTCCTCCCAACACAATTGGAACTCCATTCAATGACATTTGTTGAAATGATCCCCAAGCGTTTCTTGCATCGTCTTGGTCTAGTTCTCAATCTAACCAACCAAAAACTTTCATGAGCACCATCTTGATTTAACAAGATCTACTCAAGAGCATCAGCATTCACATACTCTTCGGATAATTCCTCAATAGCTTTATTTTTGGATCCATCAGTAAACCAAATTGAGGAGGCGTCAACAACATCATCGCTTGATTTGATGTAATATGAGCAGGAATACAACAATCTAAGTATCCAGGCTTGAATGCCACTTTTTGAAGCGATGCAATGTTCCCCATGCCGCATCTATCTAAGAAGGATGCAGGGGAAGCCACCTCCTTGAACCCCATCTTTGGCGGCCAAAAGCCATCTATTGCGTGATGCTTCAAAGAGGTGGGAAAAGTCCACGGAATTTGCAACAACAAAGGAGGCAATAAAGAAATTCATTATCCTCCTAAAGAGAGTTAATAAAAAGGATGTAGTGGAGGGTAAGAAGCATTGACCCTTAAGGAGACTAGATCAAAGGCCTCGATCGGTGGAGACCTAAGGGTGTTTGACCTAATAAGAGTAAAATATGAACACCCTTGAGAGGAATAGATCTAAGGTCACAATCAACAAGCTTTAATATCAAATGATGTGAGAAAAATTGAAGCAACACAAAAGAACACATGATTGCCACAACTATGCATGTTACACATTGATTAGTACTATGTATCTATGGATGAAAAGTATGTTCAAGTAAGCTTTTAGAACTAGGAAGCTTCTATATTAAGAATGATAGGTATGCAGGAGGCTTCTTGGATAATTTAAGAACGAAGCTTCTAGAGAATTTGCATAGAGATGAAATAAAATATATGCATTAATTACATAATTTACTAGCCCATATGAAAGTCTCATCAATGTCACCATTATAAGCCAAGTTTCAAAGGTTATAAACCCAAATTCATATATACCACGGATTTAGAGTGTCGATTAACTAGGAAACACCATTCACAAGAGCCTCCCATTTAGAGTTTCGTATGTTTGATTGAATTTCAGTTTCAAATGTTTATAGAGAAAGCAATAAAAGTATGATCTATCATCTAAACATTAGAATAAATTAAACAACATTAAGGAAAACTGACCTCTTTCATTTCAAGCCACATGTCTCTAGCTGAGAAATCCACATTATTTCCCGAAATTGAAAAGCAGGGGCATAAAGATACATCAACGTCACTTGTTTTCTGAGCTGCTATAGCAAATGTTACTGGAGGGTTATCTTTTGCTGTCCTACAAACCAGCAATACCAAAGCACAAAAGCAGATAAGAAATGCCAATTGAAATAATCCGAAAAATAAGATCAACTAAAATGACCAGCGTCTAAAAGAACATTGTCCCAAAAATGCTCAAAGTAATATATATTCTCTTCGAGAGGAGGGAGAAAACTTGCTTGTGATGGAGAAGAACTCCTTGCACACCATCGTCCGTCCTGATATCAAATATAGACATTTGTGGCATTAACAACACAAAACTTCCACATGCTACAGAATCACCAAATGACAAGATTATATAGAAAATCGACTTTCATAAATAATGGTATTAAAAACAAGAGAAAATAGCAACTCACATCATTGAAGAATTAACATGGCCACCAGAATTCCCTGACTTTCCACCTATTGAATTCTGCATGTAATGGGCAATATTATAGTTGCTTAAGGTAACAATTTACAGTAAGCTCAAAATAATGGGCTACAAATTCCAATGTAAGGATAAATAAAACCATTACAAATATTCGTAGTTTCTTTAAAACATGTAGCAGAGTTCAAATTTACCCGGCAGTGCACATTGAATTGAAAGGAACTTAGAATCATTCATTATACAGAATAATAAACTGTCATAAAAAAAAATTACACTTCAGATGAACATTTTTTAAGGGCTATTAGAGATCAGGAACTCACAGTCCAAGTGAAAAGCAAGCTGACATTTGCAGCAGTCTTCCCTGTATTTGTCAGCTGAACAGCCAAGTATACACCAGTAATAAACAGAATTGTATAATTAGCAACGGTGGGTGTATTTAATTCAATGAAACTACCATTAGAAATAGATAATCCCTTACCGTGTAAGAGAATACAGCTACGGGTAAACTACTCTCCTTATAATTATGGGGAATAAAAGGAGAAATCTGTCGGCATGAGATTTTTAGCTCTGGATCTGGCTCACCTGTTTTTTCGGGAAATAAGAAAGTTAAGACACTTAAAAATTATGAAAAGATCTTACCTCAACTTAATGGATCACATAACTCTCCAGATAATATTACCATCATATATTGTCCAGGCACGTGGAAACAGTGCATGGTAAGTAGAATGTTGTCCATTTAAGTTCCAGTCCCAAGATGATATTCCCGACACATTATCTTTCCTGGAAAGTACACAAACAAAACAATTTAGTAAATACTCAATGACACACAAACACAAGTATTTCAACTCTCCCTTCAACAATGAGAAATTATGGAAACTCATTCTGCATATTATTTATAAACGAATTCTTCTTCATAAAAATAGGAATAACAAAAAAGCTTAAAAAAGCTTACTGTATTTACTTACTTGAGTTCCTCAGGGCATCCTGGAAATAACACTGAGGCATATTTTTTCTCTCCTTGCCGAGAAACAAAAACCTACATTAGAATAGCTTAAAGTTAACAAAATAGACTAAATTTTGAGCATTTTCTCTTCAACCTAACCCAGAGAAAAATACCAACATATCCAATCAAGCTTCGTGAAGTCAGTAACATGATAGTTTCTTAGTGTAACATTTTTACCAAGGAGATACCAACACTCCTTAATGCATGGTATGTAATAGCACTTAACAACAGAAACAAGACAACACGAAGAAAACAGCATGAGGGGCATATCTGACTAATTTCTGCCAATTCTGCAGAAAAACGTCATTACATTTAAAATTCAAGGACCCCAACATATATAATGTGTTCCTTAATTCTAAGTGTTATGAAAGAAGACTCCAAGCATTTGTGGTAAACTCTTAACTACCTAGAATTAGAACTCAAAGTGGACCTCTGGCAAGCACACAATGGAAGAAATACTGAACACACAAGAAAGAATTTAAGCATTGTTAGTTTCCCCATATGACAATTCATAACCAACAAACTGGTAAGATGTTCCATTTTCTTATATATTTTTAATACACTAGATATAGTTCAAGATGGCTATCATATTTATGACAAAAATAAATTCCTTGGATTTCTAATAAACTAGATATAGTTCATGATGTCTATCACATTCATAGATGTACTATTTTTTCCTTTTATGGACATACAAAATTATGTTTCCTTGTGAGTGAATATAAACACACAAAAGATGCATCCCTAACCTCCATTTAGGAGGATAAGGTGGAGCTAATAAGAATATCGAATCCTACAAAGGAAACTATTTTGTAACTTTACGTATAACTCAAAAAAAGGTTATCAAAACAGTTTGGTTCCAAAATAAATTAGCAGCATGATTTACACTTCACGAAACATTATGGTTCTACTCGAATTAGAACCTGATGAAATGATGCTTAGAAAACCTTTAATACCTATTGGCAAAAAAATGTGTCTTGTGGGCAAATTAGTGAGCTCTTACCAACAGTGTGTGGGACTAAGTCCCTCTACTTGAATGGGGCAGCTCCATTTATTGAAAACAGGAAATATTTACACTATTCTAATTTCTTGGGGGTGGTCTTTCAACCGGGGATCACACAGAGTACTTCCCTACACCTGTGGCAAAGTGCTTGTAGATTCTACAAGGGAGGAAAAGCTTGAGGGAGAGGTGTGAAGAGAATAGTAAGGAGGGTTTGCACAATAAATAGTACATCAGAGTTTATTGTTTCAAAACTAGAATATATCCATGAATTCAATGAGAAGACACCATTCACATAGAACAAGGAACAAAATACAAAAAGCACAAAGTCTCAATGCATAATATTCAACAAGTACATGCTCATGGAGTATAGTTGAGATGGAGAGGAAACATAAGCAAAGGAAATAGAGGAAATTTGATCACTTGTTCCTAGAGAGAGTATGGGAGCTAGTAAACAAGAATAACCCTCCTTTGAAGTGAGGAGGCTCTCCCAATTTATAGCTTTACAATACAACTCTTCATCTACCCCCCACATGACCTTTCATGTTCTTATTCAACTTGTGACTTTTCATTTTCCTAAGAAGTGATTAAATAAGTCCCTTTTTATAAATTAAAAGGGACTTTTACAATGCAACATTATAAAGTCACTTAAATGAATAAGACAAAATACAATGATTGCTTACAACGAAGAATTAGAAAGGGGGAGAGAAGAGAAGAAAGAATGAAAAAGAGAGAGAAAATGCTCCAAAGCATGGATGAAGATTCCTCCACCTTCGATGAAGATCAGCTCCGATAAAGTTGAAGATGACAACTTGACCCATGATGACCCTCCACTGTGATGCACTGATGAAGAGCTCCAATGAAGACCTTTGAACACTTTTCCCTCTTTTTAAGACTCTTGGAATGATGAACTTTTGCACACTGCCTTGCATACACCAAGAAGAGGAGTGATGAACACTTGAGAAATAGGCCACCGAGAGCATTAAGAAATAACTTCCCTCATTGAGAAGATCCTTCTGATCCTTGAGACATACCACATCTTCATGATCAATCATTCACATGAGGAGAATTTAATGCATTTTGCTCACACAAACATGATCTTGATTCTGCCACTATGGAAGCACTGATGGTGAATGAAACATGAAACCAAATCTTTCGATTTCGAAGGAAGAAGAAAGGGACCAAAATCAATGACATCCATCCTTTAATCATGCATTCCATGTGATATTGAAGTGAAATAGCTCTTGGGACAAATTTGGCATTTTCCCATTTTGGCACTTTATGCTCACCGCATCGGGAATGCGGGAATTTACTTGAAACTTGAGCGGAAGATGTGAGTGTCGGGACCATTATAGAATGAATGAAGGAATGACATGTGATCATTTTTAGCTCATTTCATCCATTTACTATTTTTAGAATATTCATCATTGTTGTCCCATTTTAGCCAATTTTTGTCAATCTTGCCAATTTTGGCAATTTTGAGTGTCTCGATCATGGGGAATGCAATGAGGTGTCTGAATGCACATTTTTCTCAAACTTACTATTATTAGTAAGTGCTCCAATAAAGGCTTACTAAAAATAGAAAGTGGCCTTCCCGGTGTCGGATTCGAACAAAACCACTTGTAGAAGTTTTTGTTTTTCATTTTAGGCCTTTGCTCCAATTTTCGGAGGATTTCAATTGCGATTTGTGTAGATATAAAAAAGAGTATTTTTGGCTGCAAATTTCAAGGGGCTGTAGAAAATAGCAGGGTGCATTAATGGAGGCATGAAAACATTCCCCTTAAAGGTGTTTTTACAAGGAACCTACAGTTCAAATCTCATGGAAATCGGAGCAAGGGTTGAGGAGATATGAGCAAAAGTGTGTTTTTGAGCATGAGGGATTTTGGGAGCATTTTGGCAGCATGACAGCAAGGGAACACACAATGGAGTGAAAATGACCAAAAATGAGTTATAAATGACTAAGTGTTGGCTTTACACCTTCCCTCACTCATAAACCTAGTTAACTCATCACTTGACTCACCCTGCTTAACCCAGGTTAATTGGAGACTCATGGGTGGAGTAAAAACTTTCTAAATGGGTCTTGGATGTCCTCATGTCCCTTACCACATTTAGTAAGGGACAAAGGGACATCAAGGATGAAAAATTTGCCAAGGGGTGAAGGAACATGAAGGAGGGGCCAAAACACATCAGTTGGTGAGTTGAAAACATAAGCCTAACACTTCACTTTGTGCACTTAAGTGACAAAACTTTCTCTCCTCATCTGGTGGCGCATTTTAGTGTCCCCCATGTCCCTTTTGGAAAGGGAACAAAGGGATATCACCCCCTCAAAAATGTGCCAAGGGTCAGGTCATCATGAGAAGGGGGTAGGTGGGTTAGGTGAGTGTAAGACATTTTCTAACCACCAAGTTGTCTTTTAAGTGACGCAAACTTCCCTTCCTCCATGGTGGCGCATTTTTATGTCCCCCATGTCCCTTTTGACTTTGGTAAAAGGTAAAAATGGACATCAGGGGTCTCCAAGTGCAAAAATGCCAAAAATAGATGCTTTCCTTCACCAACACTGCCCAAAATAGACACCTAAACACATTTTCGCCACCGGAGCTAGGAGTGGACTTCCCATGGCAAACCTTATATGATTTTGACTCAAAAGGGATGATGAGAACATTCCCACAATTTTACAGAGCCAATTTTTCCTGCAATTTGAAATTTACCCCTTTCTCAATTCTGCTCAAGTCATGCGCGGTGAAAGATATCGCACTTTGAAGTTTATGATGATCAAAATGAAAACCAACATATTGGGTGTGAAGAGGGCCTCACATATGTCACTTTGGCCTTTGAATCAAGTCTCAAATATTCCTAGAACTCCCAAAACATTCCGCTAAATCTTCACCAGAATCGGGATCTTTACCTACACTATCGGGCCAATATCTACAAATCCACTCCTCAAAATATCTTGAAACCTTTTTCACTGTGAAGTAGGCATTCTTAGCTTTCCTATGAGTTTATTATTACCTTCCAACTCCTTCCAAGGCTCCCGAAACATTTGTAACAATCCAAGTAGCTTTTTCACTACTTCCATTTCCCTATACCGTGTTATAAATAACCCGATATTGCATAACTTGTTCCTAAACCTGATTTTTTTCCCAAAACTTTTCTAAACTTCCTCGAATGGTTGCATATCTCTTCCATACACTTCCCAAATGATTTAATTTTTCCCTGAACGTTCTCGGGGGTGTTTACCAGGTGCAAAAAGCCTAAAAATAATAAGCCTTTTTGGGCCTCGGGGAGCACTTGTCTTCTCATGGATCTAGATACCTTCATGAATCAACTTGAATAACATCCCCTGCACATGAAAAACATTTGAAAATCACATTAGCACATTCCTCCTGACCATTATGAGGGTAACATAGTGACTAAGTTGGCCGGAGGACAAGTTCACATTGACTGAGAGAAGGATTTTCAACTGTGGCTTAGGTTGTCATGGGAAAATTTTTGAGTTTTTCATGCTACACATTTTGCATGACAACAATACCATATAGAGATCTCATATAATGCATCATTTAATACACAACAAACTATGTCATCGAGATGACAAAATGACATCAACATGGCAATACCATAAACATTTGATTTATTTTGAAAGGTATTGATCATGCATGAACAGATAAGAGAGTGAGACCAGAAAATAAGGCATGGTTGTTGTTTAGACCTTATCAAACCCATTTTGACTTTCATTAATGTTAAATTGGTCAAGAGAAAAGATCAATGTTGGGGTCAAAACATCATAATTACTCATTCAATAAAGTTACATTCTTGTAGGTTTTTTAATCTCCTATAGGAGACCACAAACCTTTCACTCCAATCTAGGTGGATTGTATAACATATATCCTCTCCCTAGAATATCTCACAACTAATCATATTCTCATCGGTTGTTATAAGCGACGCACATCTCACACTCACCCTATTATTTGCTCACATAATATAATTAACTCACTAACACAATAAATTCCAAACATTCCCCCTTGAGTGCGAACATGGGAGAAATGCTTTCTTTTGTACCCTTTGTTCTCGGTCGCAAACAACATAGATGACCACCACTACCACTAAAGACCATCCGTGGCATCGGTCATTCAAAGGCAAATGATTTGCCACAATCGCAAATGCAAAACGCCCCACAAAATGGACATCGGAGTTTTCCCAATAACGTGTTTCTTACAAAGGAGAAAATATTGACATACATGTTTTATTGACAAAAGATTTTCCTTTTAACATAGGCTTATTTAACACACTTACGACTCGACACAAAAATTGACTCATACAATCAATGCTAATATAGTGCTAAAAATATCGAATTTGTGTCAATGCGCATTTCATATTTTTTTAGTTTTAGAAGGAAAACTTGACACAATTGTGACACGAAAATAGTGCCACAAAATTGACACAAAATTGCGTCACCTTTGCACCATAATTGCATCACATTACTTTTTGACCACGAGGCCCCACATTGCCTATTTAATCCTAGGTAGCTGTCATTTTCATTGTTGAGAAGAAGGAAAAGGAACTCAAAAACCCTATGTTTTCCTACCACGTAGAAGAAAAGGTGAATTACTTTTTTTTTTAATTTTCACTTACAAAAATTTTAGATGAGTGATATCAAGTTGAATTTAGCTTGTGATTTTATTTTGATGTTAATAAAACAAATTAAAGAAATGCATTCCATGAGACCACATCCTTGAGTCATTTTGTCAAACAGTTTATGCTTTGTGTATGCTTACAATTTTTTATACATGTCTACACGAGCATTAACAACTATAACATTCGACAAAATTATAATTTCCATTATATTTTAATGGATTTCCATACCCTAAACTAAACCTCCCATTTTCTTTGAGCTTCAATTATGCAAGAAAGGTTGTGGAATCTAGCTTTACACCTAATAAAATACATTTTCTTGAAAGTTTCAAAGGCCTTTTCAACGAAACCATTTTGTACATATCATGTATTCATTGCAGTCCACAAGACCACATCTCATCAAGGCATTTTTGAATATTTCACATCTAAAAAATGAGCATTCCATCATGCTTTGATGGATGTCCTTGTGCATATCCTTCATTCATTACAATGCACGATATCATATCTCATCGCTCGAAATTTTGTCGAATAATTTAAGTGACTAGATCAATCAAGACCAACCTAACAAATATGTCCATCAATTTATGTGGATTAGCACATATCTTCTCCTATGTAATATCTAAAAGGAGAGAAATCAAAGAATCATCAACTAGGACTCGAGACAAATATAAAAGAATCGGTTCATTATTTGATGACATGCTATCAAGCACCTAGTTAGAGTTGGACGATATTTTATCTAAGCTCAAATTCGCTTAGGGAAGTTTGTTGGAAAAAGACAGGCTACGAGGGATAACAAAGGGCAACGGTCTCCTCCTCCTGTTGGGGTAGATAAAGTTAATATTGTTGGGGCCTCTAGAGGCAATCCTTGCAGCGCCATTATAGAAGAGTACGTAGGTCACATGACGGTGTTCCATCTTTCCTATTTGTGGAAAATTTAGGGTTTTCTCTAATAATATAGCGAGAAGGATATGCTATTTTGAGAGGACTCCAAGAGGCTATGAAGGTAGGTTGGTAGAATATCATAGTGGAGTCGGATTCTCAAATTTGGATTATCTACAAAATGCTACCCCTTGCAGTCAAGCGGATTGGAGATTGCACAGAGTGTTGGATACAATCAAACAACAAAACTTTCAGACAACAGAATTCCGGTATATCTCAAAAAATCAAAATAAGGTGGTTGATGTTTTGACAAATTGGGCATTGGAACGATCAGATATAGTTTGTTATGGTCTTCCCCCACATTGTTGGTCATCATAAACCATGAATAATATCTACTCTCTTCTTTCTTTAGATGATACCAAGGTTTGGAAATTGTAATTGCTTGAAGTATTTGTAAATTTGGATAACGATGCATTCATTTTTTTGTTGTAAATGGAATGCTAGTGTTCAACTCTACACCTCTCAAGCTAAGTCTTGGGTCTATAGTGTGTATGTCTAGAAATCAGACAATGTAACTTTGTCCTACTCTTGAAATGTCCCACTTCCTAAAATAACCAGTCAAAGAACCTTAGCCCAATTTTGTTTCCCGACGGCTAAGGGGTGATAAAAAGGAAACTATAGTCTTAATAAATTATTATAAAGTGCATAAAAAAGAGACTTTATAAAAAACACTTATATTAATTTATTAATGACTTAATAAAAATAAAAGAGAAAAGATAAAGTGAAATTAGAAAAGAAGTCACTTTATAATTTTATTTCCCTAGGGGAAAAATGCGACCCATGTTGGGGATGAGATAAATGCCAAAAAAGAATTAAATGTGGGGAAAGGTATTTGCTTACATGAAATTCAGGACAAATTACTTTTGTAAATGCTTGTTTATGGCTATTTAAGCGCTGCGTAGTAATTTTTTCTTGGTGTAGTTTTATAAGATAGGTTGTTGCCCTTTTTGGAGTAAACTATTGTACTTCCTTGGGGTGAAATTGCTAGTTTTGATATCATGAAGCCGTTGCAGCAGTTATTTGAAGTCTGTCATTATCTGACAAGGCAAGAACTTGTTTTTGGAGTTCTTAAGAAATATAAAATATTTAAGATGGGCTTTATCATGAAATACTCAAAACTGTGAAATGCTTTGATCCGTTAATGTCCTTGAATCCCACAAGGCATTGATTTTGAGTCACAAACAAGTGACAGTGTCATGCTGAGAATGAGCTTCGGGGACACTTGTCCTCAAATCTGGTTTAGTGATCTTCCTCTAAGGAGAGGTACATTGTTTTGTGTTACTAACATTGTGTGAGTTGTTCTAATTTACCATTGTGCGCATCTATCCAGTCGGTTGATATTTAACAATTACCAAGAATGTGAGCATGTTCTTTAAATAGAAAGTACCATACTGAAGTAAAGAAGACCTCTGATAATTTATACAAAGGGCGCCGGAAAACTGCCCCTTTGTTGAGCAGATCAACTTAGTATAAAGACTATTTAATATTCTGTTAATGTATTAATCAACGGTCAAAGTAAATTATTACGTGGGTATAGCCATAGTTACCAGTTTAGGCCGGATTTGTATGAAATCCGGTTCGAACCGTATTTTTTGAAGTAACCGAATAAATCCGGTTCGGTTCGCCAAATTTTTGCACCAAAAAAAAATCCTTTTTTGGCATTTCTTTCCTTTTTTGGTTTTTCGGTGAAGAAACCACAAGGAAAGAAATTTTTTTTGTCATTTTTGGAAAGGGTCCGGAAAGATGTAGCAGCAAAAACTTGCATGTGCCATAACTTTCATTCTATGGCTCCGTTTCAGGTGTCGTCTCTTCTAAAAGTGTATATTTTCTCAAGCTCTACGCATTGATGGCAATATTTTTCTTATTTTCATAAAATCCATTTTTGCACCTTTTTGGACCAAGCAACTTCTTGCAATCTTTTAAAAGAATCATTATGATGATGATGATTATGGTAGATGGATGCTTTTTTGTATGATTTGTCTATATATAATGATATAAGTATACAATAATATAAATTTATAATAATATAAGTATATATATATTCCGAACCGGATTTTTCCGTATTTTTGAATTTTTTCGAGAAATTTGAATTTTCGGATTTTTTTGCCCTTCCGAATTTAATCGGATTTCCGAACCTGGTAACTATGGGTATAGCTAATTCCGAATTAATCATTTGTAAGATTTCAAATTAATACTACACTCTCCTGTCTTTATCATCTTCAACAACAATTTTCCATGGGAAAGCCCCATCAAGACAGTTAAAAAGATGGGTCCAGCAAGAAAGTTGAAAAAGGATGGATCACATCAAGAGTACTATTACTGTGGACAGTATGATCATACAGCATTGTATTTTGCAAGAAAAGGGCTAAGGATATTTTATAAGGAAAGATGCAAGTTATATTTCTGAAGAAGTTACAGAAGATAAAGGAAGTGGAGAAGATCGCAGTATACAAGAAGATTACACCTTGAGGAAACAGGCAAAGGTCTATAGCGACTAGTGTCATCTCTAGTGATCGTAACTGAGGAGTGATTTCCGCTTCACTGATTATACCATTAATGTTTGTTCTCAGTTTAATGATGAGTTCTCTAGTGATTATTGATGGAGTCCTAGTCTTATATGACGGAGTAAATATCTGTGTCTAGTTTATGTCAGTTATTTGGGTTAAATTACCATCTTGTCTTTGAAATGAAATAATGTATGCAAAAGATAAGGACTTGTGTCTTTTGCTAAGAAAGTAGTTATGCGATTCTCAGCTGAAACGGGAATATTGGAGGATCAGCATGTCATTAGGAACATTTAGTATTTTATTTACATGTTGAGTCAGAAATGGTTAAACTCAGTTGGGGAGGCACTATAAACACAGCCCAAACAACTCGTGTAAAAATGAAAATGTTTCAAATGGATAATAAACTTTCCTATCATTATCATCTTCAACCATAATTGTTCATTACTTTCTTCATTCCTGTACCATTTATGTAATCCTAAAAGCTAGAAAATTAATCTTTGCTTACTGAAAACTGGTTTCCTAAGACAGGAGCCTCATAACAACTGCCAGGGATCAGCTGCCATCGTTGAAATTCACCTCGATAACCTCTTCCTATGCTTCCTGCACTGTGAAACATTTTATCACAGAGTTTGTAATATATCCACAGAAAAGAATTGGTTGTTATGAATATAAAATTGAGTTTTTCATAGAAAATAAGTAAACCCCTATGCATAAATAATATCTATAAAATCAATGAAAGATAATGTAAATAACTATGGGCCATTATTTAATATTTGAAAACCGCATCTCTGCAAATATGTAGACCTACCCCATCCCACCAAGTGGGACACCATGGCAAGAAGAAGGCTTTGCCTCACGATTGAAGGGATCAATTATTGGCCTCTGCACATAAAGATCAAAGAAATACACGTTTGAGGAGCATGCAATGCTGAAATGACACAATTAAGCATCCATGCACATCAGCAAACATCTAAGCATTTTTGGCTCTTAAAACAAGAAATATTCATACAATATTAATGTTTGTCAATAGACATAATCCAGTTAATAAGTAAAATGTAACTACCCTTCCTTTGGAAATTTCATCCTGTACATGACGCCACAATCGCAAACCCAATCGTGCCTTCATCAAAATTGCAGAGACGGAAAGTTAACCATGTATCTAATAAAAATTTATAGTCGATGAAAATGTGAAATGCAGTGTGGATATAAAAACATCCATGCTGTAGCAGATGCAATCCTAAACTTAATTACTGCAACTTCTCTGAACTTTGAGTATACAAATGTGCATCAGTGGTTTCAAAGTCCCAACAAACTGAGATCGTGTGCTATTACATATAAGGAACATACTTTAAATGAGTACCATTTTAAACATACCAACTTGAACTTTTCCAGTAAAGTCAGACTAAACTCGGATAGAAAATTAGCATCATTGTTTAATTTATGACGCCATGCTAACTTTTGAGGAAGCCCTGGATCATGCTTCAACTGCAAAGAAAGAATGAAATTAAATTAATGTCCACAAATGACATCTTCAATTCAATCTCATAAGTAGCTACAGGATTGGAAACCAGATCCAGTGTAAACTATAGTAATGAGACATGTATGCAATGCCAAATCATGCTAAGGGAAGAGAAATTCTGAGATAAGTGCACTGTTACAAACAAAAACCTTAAATAATTAAGTTATTGTACTATGAGACATAAAATGTCATTGATACACATGTCAGAGCATTCATTATTCATTTATGACCTGCGTCACTGACTGATTACCTGACTGACTGACTAGCTTGCCATCTTCACTGGCTACATACATATTTAAAAAAACATAACTCACCATTGGACATTAATGTAACCCCATGACCACAAGCTCTATGATCAGTATTAATAGTGACAAAATTGGTAGAACTCATTGAATCAGAAGCCATCAATATTTCAATGTGCTAACATGTTGATCGTTCACAATATATAATTAGCAATAAAACTTGACTGAGAACCATAAGTTCAAAGTTGATTTTATGGTGATAGCAATGTAGTCAGGTGCTCATGCTTTGACAGCATCACTTGGGTGACCTTGGCTTGGTGATGCAGAGACAACTCAAAAACCAACACAAGTTAGAACTTTTAGGTGCTTTTCTTCCAAAATTGCTAAGACTGCCCTTAAAGGCTAGTAGCCCCTCAAAAGCACAAATGAGAATATTCAGAAAATTCCACCAAGAACCATGAAAAACTAATTTCCATCAAGGATACCCTTTATGGTGTTTTAGCTTTTCAAAAGGTTTTAGGTCTTTATTTGAACCCTAACACCTCTGTTTCCACTAAAACTCAGATTTCTAGGCCTAATTAGCCCTTCCAAGATCAAGGCTTTTAGTTTAGAAGAATGTAGAGATAGTTACAAGAAACTAAGAGTTGTTCCCGGTACCCTTTTCCTCCCTCATGCTTCTTACAAAATTTTATAGCTCATCTCTTTGTTTTGGTTATCCAAATGACTATGTGTATTTTTGCTACTAGGTTCTTGGAAGCATTCCACAGGGCTATCATGGACTGTTAAGATTTACAACTTATCAAAGCAATCTTAAGATCTCCAACCCCCAAAATCTGTTAGAGGGGAATGTCAAGATACTTCCTTGCAAGTTTCATGACTTGATTCAACGTTTAAGGTCTCCAAATCACCTATCCACTCTAAACCCTAAGTAGGGTTTCCAAAAAGCCCAGGTAAGGTAAAAACTTCATAAAATGCAATTTTCTCAATGTCAAGACTTCTAACTTGCCCAAGAGCTCTGTTTTGATCCTTTCTAGAGTCCTGAGCAATCAGTGTTTGGTGTTAAGAAAGGAAACTTCAACATTCATACAAAACTTACCTGCTCCAGACTGTAGATAGCAGGGTTTGACTTTCAAGGAAACAAATCTTCAAAAACAGAGGGCAACTCCTCAAACCTGCATGTAAACTCTTGTACAGGGCTTCCTCCTCGTCAAAGTGAGCAAATACAGAAAACCATTAAACTATGCTTTACATAGACAATATACCAGGTCTTCTTGTAGAGATACAGTCTATGCCAGTCTTCAAAGAACCATATCAATAGAATGGAGAAATTCAGAGCACTTCACAACCATAAGACACCCACCCAAACTCAAAGTAATATCAAAACATCCATCAATTGACATCCAATCTCATAGTACACCTTTATCTTAAGGAAAAATGAGCATTTTCTTAGAATTCATGAATTGGTAAAACTCTAAGACAGTCTTGGTTCAAAAACCAGAGCATTTCCTCCTTTTTCCTCCTTGAATTACTTCTTCCCACTCTCTCTCAGAGGTCTCTGCACGAGAATACAATGATAACTAACTCTCTCGAGTTTTCCATCCTCTCCTTTCATAATTCTTTGAGAACCCTAACTTTTTTTTTGCATATGTCACCTCTTACATCAGCCATGGAAAAGGGTATTTCATGACCTTTTGAATATTTTTTAACAACTTTGCATCCCAAGGAGGCACTTATAACATGCCAAGACCCCTAACATGCTCACTATAACCACCTAGACCCCTTAACACACTTCATCAAGCCAAAATTTCACACTACAAGCTTAAGAAATTCAAAAAAGAGCATTTTGGCAGGAAAAGCCAAAATTTGAATTTTTGAAAAGCTAAAGATAAACTAACACCACAAGATGACACATAAGAACCCTCTAATGACTTCTAGACCCTCTAGACTAACTTTCAAACCCTGCATCACTTAGTCAGGAAAAGGTAATTGAGGATTAATGAAAGGCTGTCTTGAGTCTCTCGACGATAAAACAAAGAGATAGGAAGCTCTCCATCAAATTGAAGAGTAATGTAACTGGATATTTGACTAAATAAATTTCAGGGGGTTCATTGATTGGTGAGGATGACTGGCAAGGTATAATGTAGTTCGGAGTCAAACAAATTGCTCTTAACCAATCGATAAGGCATTAATGTTCCAAAATTGTTTGGAAGATGACCAATAGATAAGGCATTAAACAGTAGCTTTTTTCATTGATGCAAGAGCATGAAATATTTGGAGAAAGCTCCTTGCATTTGAATAGATATTGTGGTATGTACACTAATCACGCATAAGGTCAGCCAACAATTGATCATCAACTATTTCCACCGGCTGCCCTTGGGCAAGTGATCAGGAACAACATTGATGATAATGAACAATGGAGATTGTGGCTCATGAAGCTGTCTCACGAAGCACAAATCCAGCGAAGGTGAATGCAGTCAAATAGAAAGGCCAAGAATATTACAGTCAAACAACTCGAGGGAAGGGAGTGGGTGGATGGCCCACTTCAAGGTAAGCTCATACACCTTGATTTGGATAAATGAATAAAAAGGCAATTAGAATTAATAGAAGAAAGTACGATACTAGAAGAGACAGAAAATACCAAATTACAAATTAAAATACATTTAGTCATAGAAAAGCATTTGTATGGGAAGAAGCAGCAGCATTCGAATCAATGTCACTGTGGATAATAACACTCAAAACAGACTCCTTAGCAGTATTTCCCATGCCACCAAACTCCCAAGCTCAAAATACAAAGATGATAAAAAACAATGTACACTTACAGATGTTTCCTTGTTCAGACAACTCAAATGCATAAAGTGTATAGCACATGATTTAGAATGATAGAGGGATGATATGGTTCAGTTTATTAAATAGCCTTCTTTCTTTTTTTGAAGTGTTTTTAACCCGATGGGACGGATCAGAATTATCCTAATTGTATCTTCATGTCCATGACCCCATGGAGATGTGTCCCATGGGGAACTAAGAAGTGGGGATTCATCCACGTGGAACATAGGTATGATTCCAATTGTAAAACCATGCAAAGAGCTGCTATCTGATCTCGTCCAAAACCAATCTGTTGAGCTCACTTTTATTCTAGCATTTCCCATTTCTTTTAAATACTCTCATCCACCAGATTCTGGAGATGATCTAGTTAGAGATTATACTCCAGGCACATTTTGATACATCATCAATGTAGTACTATTACTTTTATGGTGTTTTTATGAGTAGCCTAGTTCTAGATTATCTTGTTGATAGGGCATTTCAGTTCATTTTCTATTATGATGCAAGTATAGTGAGGTACTCTTGCTTATTTTGTGGAAACAAATCTTGTTAGCATTGATATTAAAGAATTAATGATTTATTGCCATAATGAAATTATGAGATGTGAATGAATGCAATATTGTTATATTTGAAATTATGATATGATCAGGTGTATGTGACACTCATGGATGAATAGAAATGAATGGAAAATTGATTTTGATATATGGATGGTTGTGTGATATGGGATTGATTATGTGATGTCATGAGATGTATAGACATGCTATATCCGGATGTATTGTTTGGGGCCATATGGCCCATGGCATATGAACATCCCTTGGAAGGATAAGTGTGATTCATTCTTTGTCTTATGCAACTATATTGTTTATTTAATTAATGTAATATTGTATTGGACGTATTAATGGTGCAATGAGTCTGCAGGAAATAGATCCGACCAAGTGATAGGAGAGAAAAGGTTTGAGAACACTCTTAAGTTGGGCATAGCCAGCCCAAACCCGCAGTGTGGCGCTAAGCACATTTTACAAGTATATTAATTAATTCCCACTTAAGCATTACTTGTAATCTAATTAATTATGCTACCATTAAATAATTAAACACTCCCTAGATCAATAAAACCCACTAATTAGTGACATCTAGGGGCTGAATGAACATCTAATTAATTGATACCTTAATTGATTAAAATTCCTAAATTAGATTTATCATCCTGGAATAAATTAAGAGAGTTTATTAAAGAATTTCAATCCTAAAATCAAGTGCGCACATATTAGTTCAACTACCCATTCCCCTTCTAGACATACTACCCTTCCACTAGAAGACAACTAAAATTACACCTAGAAAGTGCTTCACATGAATTTTCTAGAGACTCCTCTCGCTCCAAGCCACTAAAAATAAATAGAAGGTGCTAAGAAGATGCCAAAAATGTTTGATCCAACCCAATTAATTTTTGAAAAAGTTTGGGGTCGGACTTGAGGTCAAAGTGAATCTTAAAGTGGCTTGGAGAGCAAGAAAACATAATATATTAAGCTAAAACTTAGTGAGACTCGTAGATATACATGGGGGCTTAATTTAGAAGCACTGGAGGCTATTTGGGTGCTTATAAAGCTCTAAAAGGGGCTAGAAATGGAAGAGTGTAGAGAAAACAAGAAATAAAAGAATCATCAAACACACGTCAACCATGGATTGGCTAAAAACTTAGAAGCATTCTTATAACACCCTTGCCATTGATATGAGAAGGGTCTTTTAGCACATTAGAAAGATAAAGGAGAGCTTATAGGCTAGGAGGAGCTTGGAGGAAGGGTTTAAAAGAGAGAGTTAGAGCCAAGGAAACAAGGTAAGCTTACATTCATGGCTTCTTTTATAACTTTATTCAAATTATGAAATGGCTTGTTGAAATTATTTTTTCTTCTTTATAATCCTTTATTTAAGTTTATAATTCGATAAAAAAACTTGAAAAATGTTTACGTTGTCGGATTTGAACCATTCTCGCTTTGTATTTACTCCTTGAGATTTGAATGAAATTTTGAGATTTACCCATGAGGGTTTTTACAATTGATTTTATGGCTTGAGCCATATGTGAATTATGAGTTTTTATGCATTCTTATTTTGAGAAAAATGTAATTTTAAAAGCCGTTATGCTGCCAAAAAAATTTGGCTAGCAATTTGATTGTATGGAATGAAAGTGTGCCATAGCCCCATTACCTGTTTTTGGCAAGGTACAAATGGAATTCTACCTACTTTGGAAGTGGAGGCATAATATCCTTCTCACTTTGGAAGTGGAGGCATTAATATCATTCTCACTTTGATGGTGAAGAATTTTTACATTCTTGCCTTGGAGGTAGAGAGTATTCATTTCGTCAAACACTTGGAGGAGCTTCTATTGGACTACGGGAATGGAAAGCTACTTCTCGTCCCTCTTATGATGGCTTGGATCCATCTTTGCATGGCACCAATTGTGTGTTGCTTTGTATGTTGCTTGATTATGTTGGCCTTTAGATAGAGCAATTACCCAAATAAGATCCTCTCCTCATAATTCCATGGAACACAAATGTGACTACTAAAAGACAACTTAATTCAAATTGAGCATTCAATAATAAACAAGTGTTCTTGGAAACTTGTGCAATGTGGTTGATTGGAGGATCTCTCCAATCAAGTTAGTCATGGGTGAATTTCCCATCCCTTGCTTGGTTTACAATGAGCATGACAAGAAAGGAGACCATCTGCAAGAACAAAGGAACAAAGATGATGTGCATTGAAGACAATGAAGACTTTAGCTTTTATTTTGTTAAATCTTAGCTTAGTTTGAATGGCCTTGAAGCCCAACTTGTAATAAATGATGTATAGTTGCTTGTTGGACTCTTTATTGAGCGGTTCACATAATGATTGTATGCATATGAGTGAAATCATGGAAAGTGGGATTCATGAAAGAAGACAATGTAAATATAAATTGTGTGCTTTTTTATTTTGAGTTGTAATTGAAGGGTAATAAGCTATATTGTCGGGATACGTGTATGAGTATCGGTATGGAGTGCAGATACGATACGTGGATACGTTAATTTTTAAAAACCCTTGGGTACGATACGTCTTGGATACGTCCGTACATATATATTAAAAAATTAATATATATATATATATATATATTTATGTACATCTACTCATTTTACTCATTTTTTAGTCCATAAATAACTGAAATAGTAATAGAAAACTTGAATCAGTGTTCAAAACATTCAACATACTTAAGACTTTGCATTTTTATTGCTCATGTGGCTATCATACGCATACGACGTATCCTTGGCGTATCGATATCCGTATCCGCACGTATCCTTATCGGATACATATCAAACAGAAACGTGGGGGTCAAGGCGTATCCCAAGCAACGTAGGTAATAAGTAGAATCAACTATTTATATTGTTAATTTAGCATGTTTCTTATAAATTTTGCATAATTGCTTAATTTTCGAATGGGTAAAAACTTATTAGAAATTGTATACTCTAAAACAGCTCTCAATCGGTTTCAAAATTCAATTTTGAGGATTGCACAATGTTCCTTATGATTTCGTAAGCAATTTTCATTTTGGACCATCTTGATCCAATGTACCGATCAAAATATATAGGTGTTTTAAGTTCAAGACCCGAATTTGGGTGCTTGCTAGAATGCGCAGATCCAACTTGCCCGGACATTACATGTTGAGCTTGCCAGACGACCGACAAAGAAATGATTGCAAATCTCACCCAAAGTAATCTGAGTTGCTCTAAGTGAGTCGAGTTGAGTTGTTGCAGGCAAGTTGAGTTGAGTCATTGTTAGCGAGTGTCAGCGAGCGCAGCGAGATGTAGAGTGGAAATAACAAGCTTAGGCCGAGTTGGCCCGAGCATGGGGTTTTGAGCTAAGGCCGAGGAGCTCGATGCAAGACACATGTTGAGTGAGGAACTCAATGGATTCATGAGTTCCAGGAGCTCGCCAAGATCAATAGGGAGCTCGAGGAGTTTGGGGAGTGCCAGTGACAATGAGCTCATGAGAGCTCAATAAGTGCAACTCACTGAGCTAGAAGAGAGTTAGGAGCCTGATTTGTCATATGTAATGTGGTCCACAAAGAAAATCTTATGCTTGCTGAGATAGACCGTGGAGTTAAGCCAAGGGAGCTAAGCAAGCTTAGGGAGCTTGTTAATCTCTACAAAGGTAACCCAATCCTAGGGGTTTTTGTATAGAGCTTGGTGAGCTTCTTGTCTTGGAATGGTGATGCAACCTAGGGGGTGCAAAGAGTGCATGAGGAGGTATACTTGTAGAGTTTGTATGTCTATTAGGGTGAGTCAAGCGGGATCCTATCGGGTCCACACCTGCATCTAAGTTCTAAGACAACTCAATATCTAGGTTGACTGAGTGGTTCCTCGGAACCCATGCTGCGAGAACCTTGTGATGTCTAGGGGAGAAATGAAGGGTCACCACCTTGTGTATACTTGTGTAAACTATTTTGTACACTAAAATGATTAGATTCTCTTGAATGCAATGTAACTTGCATATGTAGTTCTCTTGACCTGCATTTGCGTTTTACTATGTAATGTCTCCTTCTCAACACTAGTTCACTTTGAAGACCTTGAACCCATTCCACTTCCCATAGGCAAAAAGGGAATGAGCAAGGGAAGTTAATGTCATGTTTTTTGGTCGTTTTTGTGAGCTTTACATTCTTTTTTAGTAATTTTCTAAGTGGACAAAGGAAATGGGTTAAAAGGGGACAAAGGTTCCCATAAACATGGTAAAAAGACAATCTTATACACATGGATGTTTTGAACGAAGAAGAAGAACAAAGTGTGAATGCTATGGAAGGATATGGAAAATGTAGCTAGAAGCCTTGCAATGAAAAGGTGATTAGCCAAAGGCACAAATCGTGAGTCAAAATAAGGACTAAAGTAAGAGTTTGAACAAGGTCCAAACAACACCTAGTAACATACTAATCTGTTTGCTCATAGAGACCCAGTGTGTGCACGTGGAAATTAATTACTTATTGAAGGAAGATTTGATAGGCAAAAGTGAAGACACACTAGCCAATGTGTAGGAATGATTTATTTTGATAGGTGATTTTTGAATGGAGGGTGGAAGGAGAGCCATACATTGCTCCGCCAATTAGACATCCATAGTCCCGACGGAGATGTATTTGATTCTAGTCGTAGCATTTTTCTACTATCAGCCAGGCATCCATAGCCCCGATAGAGATACTAGAAATACCCCTAGAGAGTTTTATTGCTTTTCTTTTTGCTTTTGATTTTTGATGTTTTGATTGATTTTGTTTGCTTTCAAAATTATTTCAGCTCTCTCGATTGTTTTGATAAGGGGTTAAGAACCACTGATGGCTTGATGGAAGGATGTGGAAGTGATTGTGATGACAACATTGGCTAGTGTCAACAAATACGCCCAAAAGTTCTTCGCAACAAGTTTATTAGATGTAGATAGTGATAGGATCTCTAAGAGGTCAGTCGTTCTTTAATTTACCAAGGTGATGAAAGACCAAGGTCAAACGGATACTATAGAGATAAATGTCACACAATGAGCATGAATAGACCAACCAAAAGATCACCGAAGGGATGAAAATGGTGGGTGACTTGCAAAGGAATGGAAAGAAAGGGAAGAAAGAACATCCATGTGTATGCAATACCTAATTACAATGTTTGATCCTTGTACCTTTTCTTTTTGGTAATGTTTTAATGTTTTCTCATTTTTTCAAGTCGGTTGGGTTAAGTAGAAAAGCCAAATGAAAAATAGAAGAAAAAGGAACTATTATTGTCCCCAAGGAGATCGGTCCTCTTTAGAGGATTCTAATTGGTTTTTGGTGCCACATCTAACTATAAAAGGGGTCACTTGGCATGGAGGAGGTTATGCATACTTTGGAAATTATTTCTCTTGGAGTTGGAGCATATTTTCTTTCTCTCTCTTCCATTGAGGACGAAAACCCTCTTGGAAATCCTATTGAGAACAAAACCTCTCAATAGTGGGCTGGTTTAAGGAGGAAACCCCTCGAGCTTGCAACAAGGTGATCTTATAAGGAGTTGTATTCAATATTGCAGACAATTTCAACCCTCTCCTAGGGTGACGACTTGCACTAAGGTGGTGTTTGGGGTCTTCTAGGGCACGGAAACTTCAAATTCAGCCATCATTGTGTTTCTACTTCGGACAGTTGGAATCCACATTTGTACTTCAATTTGGGGCTTGGAATCCTTCATTTCCAACCATATTTGTAAAGGTGTTCACCTGTTGTTATTATATTTAATTAAATAAATTCCAGCTGGTGTTGGAGGCTCTTTTTTTGGTTTATATTAATTCTTAAGTTCCCTAAATGCTTCGGATTGTGTAAAAGATGCATTTTTGTAGAGATGTTGCATTTTACTTCTTCTTGTTATAAAAAATCAAAGCTGTTGTACCTTCACTGTCGTAAGTTCCAGTTGGTTGTCATAATTTTCAGTTTAAATCTATTGGGGTTTGTGCAATTTCCCTTTTGTTTCAGTTAGATCCTGGAATGGGGCATTACATAATGTAAACCCTAATTTTAAAAAACATTGCCATGTTTATTGATGAAAGTTTAGGCATTGCACAATCTTTGGTTCCGACTAATGTAAGCAAGTAACATCTTCTTCAATGGAAGTATGAAAGTCCCCTATGCCAAGAAATAATGAACTTTCAACATACCCTAAAGTAGTTTCTTGTGCCCAACATCAAAAATTCCTTTCCTTATATTTTCCTCCCAAACATAGCCCTTGCATGCATTTACTCCTTATGATGTTCCTACCCTAGCCCCCCTGTGCAAGTGTTGCTTATCATACTACCTATCATTTGTTTTGTCATGGTATCACAGCAGCTATCTAAAAGTTGAATGTTAGAAAAGTTGTTTATGCAGCTAAAATACCATGAAGGTTTTTTGTCCTTTGGTCAATAGAAACAAAAACGTCTTTTTATTTTTCATCATCCTTCACAAAATTTTTGGAATTACAAATTCTTTATTTTTCATAAAGGGACCTAACAATCGAAATATACACTAACTTAAAAACCCTTGGAGGTTTTCGTCTATCACACAGAGGGTCTCAAAACCTCTTTGGTTTTGTAAAACTCGTCACTAATTTTTATAGATGGTTGTTTTATTGATTTGACCTTTATCAAATCAATTTCACATATTTATCTTACACACCCTTCTACCTTATGGTTTCCTATCTTCAAGCTTCTTGTTTTGGCTCTATCTATGTTGTCTGGCCTATTGGAAGTAGGTGTTGCATTGTTCTTTATGGTTATATCACAGTTGGCTAAATTCACAATGGATAATCAGTCAAAAGCCCCTCCTAGGCACCGTCTTATGGATCCTTTACCAACCCTTTATTATGCCAGTAACAATGCCACTCTTCCTCAAGGTTGTGATGGCTGCCATTTCTCTTACAGGTCCATGCTATCATTCAACCGGAAGGAAGGGTGCACTCCCTCAATGGTCCATGCCCACATGCTCAATCTAACAAACTCTATGAGCAACGAGACATCTTATACGACTAACCTAGAATCTATCCAAGTATTCCGGAATGACTTTCAAAAGCAAATTCAAGCTATGAATAAATGTAATGTCCCCTTCTTAACGCTAGCTTTTTTGAAGACCTTGAGCCCATTGCAGAGAAAAAGATAGCTACGTGGCTTACAGAATTTGAACCATCTTACATAAGTCAATGCCAGTAAAAGAACGGTTACATTGCTGTTTAATGCCTATGTTTGGTAAAGAATTGAGTACGAATAAAGTTAAGGATTCCATTATTTCAGTCCATTACATTCACATGGAATACCTATTTCCAGTTCTCCATCACCTGCCATCCTGAGCCTTATAATATTTACCTCTTTAATGTCAAAGGGACCAATGCAAGTGAACTACTGTCACATCCAGTTTTGCTAAGAGAATTTATTCGATGTTGTTTAACAAATAGCTTACAATGCCACCTTGCATGAAATCATCCAAGATTGGCAAAAGAAAACTGACCCTGTGCACGTATAGATGATTGGCCATGGCAGCAGGGGCGCATTAAACTCCTGCTTACCCTGTGGCAGAATGTTGATTATTGCATTAGCTGCTTAAATTAATAGAACTACAAGAAACTTATTGTCAAAAGTTTCAGTTAATCTGGGCAATAGTTTTAACTTGAGGTATCTATCCAAACATTTTATAAGCCTCTTCAAGTTATTGGAAGCAAATGCAAATACTCGACCTATAACAAGAAATTATTGCAAGAATGAAATTCAACCAACAAACTGAAAGCTACAGTGACAATGGTTTTGATCCGCCTAATATGCACCAATCAGAATATCACCTCGTGACCAGACGTTCTCAAACTCTTTAAGTTCAAACATAAAAGGAGAATATATGCGCTTGAGATTCTCAGCTACACTATGAAATTACAAGTTTTTCTTAAACAAAGTAGTATAGCTCACCAGTTGAGGAATATGTTCCAATTAAATATCATGTACAATAAAATTACCAACAAGACAAATACGCCAACCCAATCTTAGTTGTCTTAGACTACGGTTTAGTTGGAATTAGACAGAACGTAGCATGTAGTCTGGGGACTGTGACTTGAATTTAAAATAGAAATTATTAATATTATATAGACGTCCCCTAATCAGACGTTTAAAAGTAGAAATCGTGAAAAATTAGAATATATGTTTACAAATTTGGAGCGACAGACCATATATCTAGAGCGAGAGTTAGAGAGGCAGGGAAGGAAGTTTTCAGCACGCACTCAGAATTTTTCGAACATCTTTTTCAAATGACACGCGCTGTACACTGGGATTTTCTCATAAAATAAATTGTAAATGCAAAATTGTCTAAAACTGTGGGGAAGCTAAGTATTTAATGATTCGTATGATAGTGATGAGCTATTTAAAACAGTGGCATATATCCCTGTAATGTAATTGCATTCCGCATTTAGCACAGCTGAGAAAAATTAAGGTAGCCCGCCTCTATAGGGCCATTGCCAAATCCAAAGATTTAATACTATACACAGACAAAAGTAAGGAACAAAAAAATAAAATAAAAAAGTACCATAGCCATAGGCGCAGTTTCATTCTCCAAATGCTCCTTTGCAGGAGGATCATCACTCCCATTGACAGATTCTCCATGAGTCATCCTGATTTGAGTGATCGTGTCACCTTGACCCGACACACAAAATTGAAAATACGAGATTAAGGATCCAGATCATCAAATCAAAATCCAAAACTTACCAAAGACAAAGATTGGAAAAATTTGAACACAATTAAGATGGAAATCTACA
This sequence comes from Taxus wallichiana var. yunnanensis, assembly GCA_018340775.1. NCBI lineage: Eukaryota > Viridiplantae > Streptophyta > Pinopsida > Cupressales > Taxaceae > Taxus > Taxus wallichiana. The sequence continues at coordinate 391,586,944 of CM031235.1, forward strand.
ATCATATGCCAAATTACGCCTTTACTCAACAACCTTTAAATTTCCCTTGGATCGGTTTGCTACTGTGCGAATGAATTCACAAGAGTAGTGCGAGTCTGCGACCCGCTATACAAAAATTGCAACCAACGCCGGGAAAGTCGAATCAATTTACTTGTAAAATGTTAGCCCACGCCGGGACAAACCCCGAATCCGTGGGACGGAAGAATAATAAATGGAGATCTTGTTAAAACCGTAAAGTTTTAAATTTCGGCTTTAAATGTAGTCGGAATAACACAACTGAAAATGATGAAAGAATTTAAAAGATGGTCACCTCGTGTATTAATGCAGACGAAAGGAAAGCGAGCGTAACGAAGCGCGGCGAAGGCAAGCGAATAAGGTGATAATAGAGGTTGCATGTTTACTCTTCACTCCGCCAACAGCAAAAGTTCAGCGGCACGCCAGGATTTAGCCGGCATTGCTTTGATTAGACTCCACAAATGTTGTTACAAGTGTCGTGTGGTGAAGGGTTCGAGACGACGACCAGATTGCAAGTCGGACTTGGTTACCGATATTTTGAAATGATTGGTTTCAGCATCTGCTCTTCTCTTCACCTGTCCTTCCATACGGTCATTTTTATTGCAAGACTTCAACACTTTCACCATGCTTCACTCCCAAATTAGATACCACGTCACCCTTACCCTTCAAATATGAATTTGTTAATATATCTTAAAATGTTAAATATATGAATTTTGAAAGATATATTTAAATGCAATAAATTTATTAAATTAATTTTTTATTTTTAAGATTTGTAAAAATCAAAAATATGATTCGGTAGAACAAAATGAAATTACTTTTCAATAAATAAGGACAAACAAAAAAACTAGCATTGACTATAATTTTATTAAAAATAAAATGATTATTTATATTTGTTGAAGATATTTTCACGAAAAATACATTATTTAATGTTTGATGGAGTATTTCCTCTACTAAGAGTTTGATGCTAGATGACGTCGTTCATCCTCTAACCCCTACGTTATTTCACACTTGCACTTTTAGAAGGCATCTATTGTTCTTTTTAAGAGAACCTTGTCCTTAAGCGACCTCAATAGATGGCATGTCGAGCTCCGGCCTAATTATGAAACTACAACCGAGGCTCGAGAAGCTTTCTATAATGACATCTTCGGTGAAGAAACCATAAAAGTTTCTTGTGAAAGTATTCCATAAGATAACATCTCTCATGTTGATATTATTTTACATGTTCCGAGTTTGATGTTTTATGTCATTGGCTTGAAAAAAATTGTTTGATAGGTTATTTCATTGGAAGAATTCCCCCAAACATATATGCTCAAAGCTCATTTTCAATCTACCCGGACTCAACACCACATAATGTTAGACACAATCCGTAATACGATTGAAGGGTTCTTCATTTTCACTTTATCAACCCAAACTATGCCTCCACAATCCTACAAAAGTCCTCCACCTAATATATTTGAAGTTCTCTTCTTGTTCTTTCCCAATAGACGTGTGACTTTGTTATCTCACAACACATTGCCTTAAGGTTCTTGTCTAAGTTGAATTCCCAAGTCTACCCATAGTGTGTTGGCATTTCTTAAACCAAATAACAACCATGATAGGTTGTGTTATTTGCAAAGAACTGGCGAAATTTTATTCTTCCAAAACTTAAAAGTGGGTATGAGTTAAGATAGACCTTTCTTGTGACCTTAAGGAATCGATTGACATCCAAGTCGACAATCTCGATACACATAAAGAGTTTTATACATTAACTTTCCCAATACTTTCTTTTGGTGTCAATCCTCTTAGTGCATCAAGGATTTTTCTTTATTAGCTTCGTGCGATAGGACTATGTAAAAGCTAACTAGTACTAAAGATCCTCGATCGAATGGTGAAGAAGGTTAGATCACTATTCATGGTCACAAAAATAGTCGTAATAAAGGCATGAATAATCAAACTTTTGTGGGTACATCTAATGCCAAAATTACTAATCCAAACTTGAGTTTGAATGCTCATCCTCGATGTCCTAAAACAATGTCTATCACAACATCCTCTAAGAGAAAGCTCAAACACAAGCGGAAACATCCAAAGATGTTGAAAACCCACATTTTCTAGCATTCCTTCAACCACAATGATATCCCAATGTCTCAAACTATTACTCAAGAAAGCATTCAATATTTGAAATTAAGTATTCAAGCTACATCTCATCACAAGGTGACCTAAAGATGCCCTCATCCACCTCATCAATTGGATCCTAGGAATAAATTATTACATAATCTTCATTGTTCAAACTCCATGATTTTTGTAAAAATTAACCAACATTTTTACTGAGAATAGTTATGGATAATTTAAGGCTTGGATGTAAAATATATGTCTCTTAATATAAGTGCTCCATGAATTTGTACTCATAGAATGTGCGAGGTATCACATACCCACCTTGCAAATATATTGTGCGATGTTTTCATAAGTGATTTCCAAAGAAGGAAATTCTATGTCTATGAAAAATCAAGGTTATGGGATTTTTATTTACATTTTCACTGAACTTATTTGGGTGGTAGTTTAGCCTTGACTTGCAACGGTGTGATCTAGGCATGGATGAATCACTATATATATTTCTCCAATATGGAGGTCATATTATGTGGATCATGGACATGACCTTACCAATCGCATCCTTATAATGTTATTAAACATTAAGAACTATTTTTTTGGTATAAGAAATATTTATGCATCTAACAAAACTACTGAAAGGGTGTCTCTTTGGCATTTTTTAGTGGAAAAAATTCTAATCACATGTTAGGTGTTGCGTGTTGACTTTACCATGGTTGAACTATCAACTAACAAGCTTAGTTAGCTCCTTGTGTGTGAGAGAAATGTGGATGTACATGTGTAATAGATTTGAGTTTTGTGACCTTAATTTCTCACATCACTATAATTATGTGTTTTGGTACACATGGTTTAACTTGTGTCAAGGACCTAAAAGAGACGAGTGGTTAGATTGGCCAATATCCTTTAATCTCAACCATATGTCTCATTAGCTAATGATTTTTTATTACTGGTGGAGACTTTACCAAATATTGTCCTTTCATACCACCTACCTATTAGATTTCTTATTAATTGACTCTTTAAGTGTGCCAAATTTCAAAAGATGTGTTTTTCATAATATTGTACTTGAACATCACAAGCCCACCGCAACCCTTATCAAACATGCCTAAAATTTTCTCCTTCAACTAGCAAGAGATATAGGCTAGATAGATTGGTGGTCAAACATTATCATTAGCGAAGGCATGATTCATATGAATTTATGGTCATCAACTTATTCATATGTGGTGGTGGTCCTAGTTCACCACCACCTCAATGTTAATTCATTCATTGGTTTTCTTACAACGATCACCCTTTCATGAGCCTTTCAGAATCGTGAAGTGGAAGTTGATTAACTAAAAATGGGAAATATAGGGTAGTTAATCTAATCTAGAACGAAATGTAAATGTAGTAAACAAATATAGAAATGACCCAAGAAACTAATCTAATGAAAGTAGAAACCCTAATATGCAAGAAGAGTGAGGAAGTGACTTAGCTGATTAAAGAATCTTGTTGGACTATGTCACAAAAGTGACTGGAGAAACAGAAAGTAAGAACGACTATGTAGAGGTCCCGAAAAGGATGGATCTCGGCCTATCTAGTTGGACTGGAGTGCCTGGAGAGGGACTGGGGCACCTGCGAGCACTCTAGTTTGTAGAATGGGCACCCTGATATGTGCAAAAGATTTGAAACTAAGTTTCACGAGTCTAGTAGGTGGTCTAAAACCTTCGCTATTTGTCACATCGATTTGTTGTAGCTTTCAGAATGTCACTGATAATCCAAGATGATAGAAATACCTACAAGAGACCACAACAAGTATCAAAACCCTAAACAAGAAGAATACAAATGAATGGGTCGGATTGACCTCATCTACCACAACAATGGGCTTACTAACTGAGCGCTTCACTATATTTCATACCTAAATGTAGTTCTGGTGTGTGTGTGTATATGTGCACTAGGTGCTCTTGTGCCAGTCGCACTTTGTGAAGTAGTGAGCAATAACTAAATGTAGAAAATGTAATAGAATGTGTGCATGGAATAGAATAGAATCCCTCCCCCTATGTTTGTGTGATGCAGATGAACCAGCCTTGTCCTTGTGATGGAGCTAATGGATGCAAATGATCTCCAAATGGATGTAACTCTAGGTGGATGATAGTAGTGACTAGTGTTTGGTCCCTCATTATGGTATCATAACTTTATATTTATAGGGTTATCTTGATCTAATTTCATAATTAACCCGAAATGGCTAACCATAAAAAGATAAGAAGCTAAAACAGATAGAAAGAGCCCAAAAAGTGGTGGGAAAGTTCAAAAAGGATCGGGGCACCCCCTGGTGGGACCAAGGCGCCCATGGGTGCCCCAATACTAGCCTGGGCACCCCAGTCGAGGCTAAAATAATGGGAAGTGACGAAAGTTGATTGGGCATGTGGGTGTAAGAGGTCGGGAATGATGAAATAAAATAAAACAAGATGGCCAAAAGACGAGGGTTAATTAGTACTTTCTTCACTCAAGAACCTTCTAAATAGTAGTATGAGACCGAGATTAAATAGTATCTAAAGTGCATGATTTTGTGACTACATTTTGCCCCCACTTTATGTTGGTGAGCGGAAATCTCAATAACATAAAGTAGATAGAGATGTATACCGATGTCCATGAAGATTATAGTAGAAAACATGTCAAAGGACTAGAAAAGCGTGGAATGATAAAAAAGATGATGGAGCATGGAAACTAAAGATGAAAAAACACCAAAAAAATGATGAAAGTGAACCTAGGGTGGAAATGCATGTGTAGTTGTTGATGTATGTGATGTACCTGCATGGTTAGTATGGTGTGTGCTACCGCAAAATGTTGTTGTTGTTGTTCTTACCCCCATTTGACGCTTGTTTCTCAGGGTCGACTGCAAGGAGAAAATGATCAAGTAGTCAAATATGTATGTATGTAAAAATGCAATGTAAAATATGCATGTAAAAGTATGTAAATGTAAAGTACACAAATGAAAAAGTGTAAATGGAACATGTGCACCTGATCCATGTCGAGAAAGAGAGTGTAGAAGGATATCTTATACTATCAGGGTTTTTTGGGTGATCCGATGCCATAGGCCAAAGAAGTATAGGGATGAAGTTGCGTTATTATCCAACCTTTAATTGCTTCCCTGAATGTGTGTGAAGAGATCTTTGTTCATCTTGGTTTTTGGGTGATTCGATGCCACCTTTGGCGAAGTAGTGTAGGGAGGCACACCCAATGTAACCTCCGAGCTTGTAACTACATCTTAGAATGCTAAGGACATTATATCCTATAAAATTTGATGTGTACGGGGTTCCTAGACTAGTCTGAACCCACTCATTGTATGTAACCCACAATGCTAAGGGAAGAAAGTGCATTGAACTGAACAGTGTAAATGTGTTGTGTTAGTATGTTAAACCCCAAATGATTCCCCCTCTTTGGGGGTGCATGTGACGTCACTGATAAGAGAATGTGGCCCCAAAAAGGATCAACCGCATGAACTCAAACTCTACCCGTAAGGGGAACGAATGTGTTTGGTAGAAACCAAAGTGCACACAAATAAGAGGCTAGCCAAAGACAAGTGTTAGTAAGAACAAGCATGCATATAGAAAATAGTGTATAAACTATGCAAACAATGTGTAATCTAACACACAAGAAAACAAGTAAGTTGCACAAAAGCAGTTGCAAACATGAGATATCACTCATGATGTCGCAAGACACGCAAGGACATTGTGGTTGCATAAAAAAACAAGTGTACACACCAACAAAGGGCAAGGCCTCGCATACAAAAACAAATAATAATAGATAATGTAACAAACAAGTATGGAAGCAAATATCTCTGCATAACAAATGTTGCACATGAAGCACTCGTTAGCATGTTAACTAGATAAATATTATGTCGAACCATGTGTAACTAAGTAATGTAAAGTGCTAAGTACAAAATGATACAAAAACACTGTGAGAGACGCATGTGGATGCCCCCAATGACTAGTGTAGGAAGGGTAGAAGGAAAGCATTTTTGTTTCTTGTAAGAGACTGTATCTCGTGATCACAACTAGAAAAAAACATGAACGTGCATGTGTGGATGATATAGATAAATGGCATACAAGTAGTCTAACAAGCATGAGTAATAAAGTGACCATAAATAAGCACAAGTAAGCAAGAGTAAAATCAACCATAATATGCAGTATGTTTTGGATGGGTGGAATGGAATGCAAGATGGAGTGATATGATCTATGTCCCCCCTAAGTGAATGGAAATGTATGTAGTGATATTCATTTGGTTTTCCCCTAAACAATCAATAATGAACCGTAAACGAGAGTGTGTCATCAAGAAATGGTAGAAGAGTGTGTGTTGTGTCTGGCGCATTGTGATGAGTATGCATGCGTAGTGATATACAACATGTAGAAGAGATGTGTGTGAACCCTATAGCTGAAGCGTATATCATGACAAGATGAATAGGAGGGATTGGTGATGTAGCCTAAAGTGTATACCACTACAAGATGAATAGTAGGGAGTGGTGATATAGCCTAAAGCATATACCACTACAAGATGAATAGAGTAGGTGACCATTTAGCCTATAGCATATGTCACTAACCTAGTAATGTCGCATGATGAAAGGTGGAATGATAAATGCATGATGAATGTAAGGTCCATTTGATTTGTAAACCCTCGGTAGTCAAGTATGGATCGAGGAACTAAAGTGCATCATAGGGTAGTGAGTGCAACACATAGAAGATGATGTAGTATATGTATTGAAGATGATAAATGACCATGTGATGAGTAGAATGTGTAAATATGTGATGGGTAGAATGCAATGCTAGATGTGTAGAATGTAATGTAATGTGTAAGATGATATAATGCTAGACTCATATGTGATGAAGACTAGCATAGTATGTAAAGGATGATGGAGATGCGTAGTGTAGATGAAGTGTAGAATGTATAATGTAAGACAAATGATGCAAGATGTAGTGTAGAGACACGATGTGTAGAATGCAATGCAATATGTGTAAATAACCTAATAGTATGGAGTGTGTGGGATGTATAATGGACAATATGATCAATAGTATGTAACACTAGACAATAGAAGTATGATATATGCATAATGACAACTAATACGATGTATGATGTATGACGTGCACTATGTGAATAGATGCGATGTGTAAGACCTATTGTGTAGTGTTTGGGTTTCATGTGTAGTAAGCCCTCAACTGTCAGTCAATGTGAGTGAAGCACAAGAGTGTGTCATTGGGAAATGGTCGAATTATTTTAATCTAAGTGTAGTACTTTTTAAGATGCATTATATTGAGTGGATTTTTGAGTGGTTTTCCTAAAAGGGTGGTGAGGTGATAAACTCCACCACCAATTTTATCAGTGATAATGTATGGACCAAGCCAATTGGGCTTAAATTTTCCTTTGAGAGGTGCCTCTGCATTTTTATTCTTTTGATTTTCTTTCAAGATGAGGTCACCAATGTTGAACTCTCGAGAGTGATTTTTTCGATTCTAGGCATGGGCGATGCAAGATTGATACACATGAATATGTTCAAGTGCTTGGACACGATGTGAGTCCAACATTTCTAGTTCATGTAAGTGGTTTTCACGATATTCATTGTCTTTAAGTATTCCTTTAAGAGAGATTCGTAAGGATGGTATCTTGAGTTCAAGTGGGATAAAGGCCTTAGCACCATAGACCAAGGAAAAAAGGGGTGGCATTAGTAGGCGTATGAACACTAGTACGATAAGCCCATAGGGCGTAGATGTTGGTCCGAAAATCTGGTCGGGTGGGCGGATCTATGGATAGGACGAGCAACAAAGTGTGCAAGGCATAGCCCCTCTTTGAGTCAACACAATAAACCGGTTTATTGCTATTCTACTAGCAGGAATGCATGCAAGTCTCACAATATTCTGCCTTCGGGGTTTGGGATCTTATCCCAGTTGGGGTGTTTCTAACTATGAAAAGAAAGGAAAGAAGGGAAAGACAAAGATAGGATAGATATATCCGAAGGGAGAAAAGAAATGAATTCTAAAGCGAGAAAGATCAGAGGGTCTATGTTTTGGGATTGGTAATAAATGGAGCCAAACCTACTTGCATAAACGAACAAAGCAATACTGATGAACAAATGACAAAAAAATAGAGGTAGATTCAATAGAATAAACATACAGATCTAACATAAGAAAGTTCGATGCATAACACGGATATTCAAAGACAAAGTCTCAATATTGTATTAGTATTTTCTTATTAAAAAGTGCAAAGCCTTTTCTCCTTACTTCTATTTTTATCTAAAAGTGTCCCCACTTGAATACAACAAGTATTCAAGTATTTATAGAAGGAGGAGAAGAGAGAGGGAAAAAAAGAACCAACAACTCATTACAAAATATCTACAAAATATATAAAAGTCAACTGTTGACTTGGCAGTGACTTCAAGCGGATGACAACATCCCATGGTGCAACATGGATGATGTCATCATTTGTGCCAACATACTCTTAGATATTCACAAAATAAATCCAAGAGGAGGAAGGCTATTCGTCTTCATCCCACGGCTGAAAGGGAGTATCTTGCTTTTGCTCAGGAGAAACAATGTGGAATTGAGCCCGATATTCCATGAATTTACTGACCATCAGTTGAAGTTGATCTTGGGCAGGAACCTTGGTATGATCGCCGATGACCTCGCAAGTCTCCCGCTCATCTCCAAGTTTTTTGGGGAGCTTTAAATATTCATTACCTACCTCCATCAGGTACCCCACAAAATCATGGCAAGGCAGAAGATTATTGATGGATTCAGTGTCAAAAGTGACTTCTGGCCCTAGCCCTTGCGAGACGATCTCCTTGAAGATCCGAATAGTTTCATCTTCCTTCCTCAAGGTGAATGAAGGAGTGAGCAAGCCCGGAGACATCCTTAGGACAATTTTTTCCATTTGATGCATTGCATCCAGGGGTTCCTCCTTGACCTTGTCTATCTTCTCCAGGAAAAATTCCATCTGATCGACCCGGTAGTCCAAAGCAACAAGGATTTTGCTGGGTACCCTGGGGTGATCAAAAATGCCTAATTTTACTAAATCATCGAGTGAGCAGTCGAGCATATTTTGGAATGTCTCATGTTGCAACCTAGCATGGTCCAACTCTTCAGAGATAGGTCTTGCAATCGCCTGGAGTTCCTTGTTTTCCCGACCAATGTTCTGATATAACTCAGTGAACTTGACAATTAATTCCTCGCTGTCTTTGAGGATCTAGTCTCTCCAGGAAGATACTGCCATGCCTTGTTCACCAATCTTGGTGTATTCATTTATCTTATCCTGGCTTAGGACCTCAGGAGTTTCAGTGGCAGTTGTAGGAGGTACACTACCCATTTTCTGCAGGGCATGGAGAAGATGCTTATTCTGCTCTTTCAGTAGCCTCTTCTCTTCCTTTGCTTCTTGAAGCTTCTTACAAAGAGGATCCACCGCAGATAGGGCCTCTCCTTGAAGGCTCTTGGATGACGTTCCCATTGTGACCTGCGTCACTATATAATTTGTACGAGACAGATCTTTTTTATCCTTTGTAGGATCGGGATATGCAATCTCCATCACTCTTTCTCCGATGCACTCTGAGAGAAGCGGGTTATAGGATTTTGCTTCTTAGCCCCTTTTGTTGGGATGACAGAGAAGTCCATAGGTGTAATGGGGACTTTCCTCTTATGCTGACTCAGGTGCTAGGAGATCCATGCTGGACTTAAGGGAGTGGGACCAGAGGTGGAAGAGGGAGCAGCTGCAATGGATGAGGGGAAATGGGTCGAGACACTTGGTGGCGGCATCGAGAGAGAGGCCAAAAAAGTGCTCACGGGAGGTATTCATGGGAATGGAAGGGAGCTGAGAGATGAGAGAAGAAATGGTGGGGGATAGCTCCACGAGAGAAGAGAAAATGGAGGAAGAGGAAGGGGGAACAATAGAAGATGGGGGAGAGGATACAACCAAAGGAATGGTCGCTTGAGTCACATGAGGAGGGGGAGGAGAGGGAGAAGGGATGGTGGGAACCTCTATGGTTGTAGCAGTGGCAACATCTTGAGTGGATGTGCCCATTGGAACACTCTCTGCCGCTTCTTTCTCTGGGGATACCAAAGTTACAACCTGTTCCTGTGCGGTAGAAGGAGGGCTCTCAGAAGCTTCTTCTTGAGCGGAGCTTGATTCTCCCTCTTTATCTTTGCCTTTTCCCTTTGGCAGATGCTTTGACTTGTTAGGTGCGTTGCCTAAAGGGGACATGGTGAAATCTACTCCAAGGTAGATAAGGTCGTTCATTCTGCACCAATGCTCTATTCACCTTAGTGTGTCTTTAACCCTTACCTTAATGGTCTGAGGTGCCTTTGTCCTATCAATTTTGGCAAATGGCCAATTATCCACATCCGTGTCTAGATATACCTGATCAACTTCTTGATAAGTTGTTTGGAAACCTTTTGGAACAATGGCCACGCCATATTGAATAATTTCCGCTAGGGACAGGTGGGAGTGATCCTTTCTCCGAGTTCAACCTCGTGATACAGGTCGATGTAGATGTCCTCGATCTGTGGAACGTGGATCGGATCAAGTTTTGCCTTTGGGAGGCAATTTCTTGGATCAAAGGTGGGCCTTGCTGGGAAATTATGCTTTAGGTTAAGCAGTTCTAGCTCTGCGAACATTTCCTGTGCCTTGGTGTGGGAAATACAGTGTACTTGCCCCTTGTAAGGGGAAAGGAGTTCCACCCTTCTTCCTTTTCAAGCACTTCTCGTGATATGTTATGAGCTGCCCGGACACCCAACAAGATCACTTAGGCCCGCATACCTTGGCAATTTGGTGGGCTCCCCAAGAAGTTGGTTGCTCTGAGATAGGTGAAGGTGGGGAATTACGTAAATAACGCCCCCCACTTCTCAGTTGCAGTGACTATGCTCTTGGTCGTTTGACCGTGAGTCATATTGGGCCTCAAAAGGTAGATAATGCCATAGAAAAAGGCATTGTTGATCTTGGTGAACTGTGGGATGTTGTTCTCCAGCTTCAACTCTAGGTAGTATTCATATATTTTCACCTGAGGCCAAACCCCACATCGGATCAGTATTTGGATAGTCTCTCTCGAGGCTAAAGATAGACTATGTAGGAGTTCATGTAGAACCTCCCCGTTGTGGTGAGTTGTTGGAGCTGCTAAGAGATGGTGCTGCTTATGATTCTCGCCCATTCAAAATCTTTGGTCGGGCACATTTTTATTCATGGTTTCCATATACTTAAGCATCCATTTGTGGAAGTAATGGGCATCAGAAATCCCAAATACTCTACTTAGGAAGGTGATGGTATCACTCAGTTCCTCAGAGAAGTCACTGCGATGAATAACCTATGGCCACCTGGTTATCACCTTCTTATTCTTTAGGTACACCTCATTCATTAACTGCATGCACTTGTCTTTGTTTTCCTCCCATGCCTTGGTGTAGTCTTCTTGGCTTACAGCCACAAAATGCCGGTGGTGGGGAATACCTAGCATAATCTCAAAGTGTCGGGCAGTGAGGTTGATTATGACCTCGCCCTTTTCATTCTCGACACACCTTGTGTCTTTGTTATAATAGCGGGCCACCACCATCATAAATTCATTATTCATTGCACTGACGGGGATTCCCAGTGAAATGCAAACCACTGCCTACTAGTTTGTCCATCCAAGGACTGCCTGTGACCCTCCTGGTTCTGGCCCAAAAATCATCCATGTCGATGTGGCCAAGTTCAGAATCTTTGATGTCTAGGTCACATTCTGCCTGGGACTCGGGCATTCTGACCCTTTGATATTTGTATTTCATCTCTTCCTCTATGAGTTTGGCCTTACCCTTTGACTTGGTTGGCCTCTTGCTTGATGTAGACATATGCGGATCTAAGTTTAGTTGCTGATCTACAAGAAGAAGGAGTGAATTCCAACGCAGAAGAGCCATGTTAGCTGTTAGATCTTCCATCAAAGCTCTACAGAATGAGGAGTTAGTAATTTAAAATCCTCTGGGCGTAGGGCGCAGGAAAGTTGCAGGCTGCAGAGTTAAAAGTATGGCGCACTGAAGTGGAGTGTTGCAAGGAAGAAATCAGCGCGAGGGTGCAGGGCGCATGAAATTTACATATAACATTGTTGTCGTTGTAGAGATGATGTGTGCCTGTGCCATTTTATGAGGTTTTATCTTGGGCATAAATAAGTTTGTTGTTGCATGAGGCAGGATGCGCCAAGGGTGCAGATATGGGACATGTTGCATGGACTTTTGGTGTGCCAAGGAAATAAAGGGGGTGCAACATTAAAAGGTGTATCACTAACTTCATGTGCGTCGATGGGCCCTTTAACGCGGCACAGGAAAGGATTGCATGACACTTTTATTGTTGTAAGCAGGATTGTGCCTGCGCCGGGGTTAGGATTTACTTGGTTTTGCTTGGCATAGGAAGGATTCATGCTGCAATTGGGGACAGTGCGCCCTCTTGGCGCGATTGTGTTTTTTGTAACAAGGTAGGTGATTGCGCCAAGAGAAAATTGTGGGTGGAAATGACAGCTTTTAGGTTTCCTCTCCTTCCTGATGGGTTTGCGGTTTTTTAGGCCTCCTTTTACATGGATTTAGACAGTGAAGGGGGCATAGCAAAAAGATCTGGGTTCATTTTTTGGGACAAAGCCCTCCAGGCCAGCAGATCTAGAAGGAGGGGAAGACTGGTTTGGGGGGAAGCCACTTAGGTTTCAATATTTAATCAATAACAAGCAAAACCATAGCAGAGCAACAAGTAAAACCATAAGAAAAGCAAGAGCCACTTACCGAGATATATATATAGGCTGAGAGGAATGAAGTGGGGTCCACAAATGCGACACAAGGATGACAAGGGCGCTGACAAGTGCAAAGGAATAAAGTTTTCACGTGTTTTCAATTGTGAAAATGACAGGGCGGATGCGCCTATATATAGCCAAAAGTGTAATAAATGCGCCACCCACTTTTTCTAAAGGGCGCACTAAAATACGTGTCGACATGAAAAACTTTGCGCCCTTTGGCGCGGTATACGCCTGTCAACAAGGAAATATCTGCGCCTTTAGCGCAAATTTAGGACTGTCAACACGGGATTTTGAGCGCCAAAGTGCACCAATTAAGGGCGCAACATTTTCTTGTTGATGAGGATGGTGCATGCGCCTCGGGCAAGCAAGAAAGGCACATCGCAGGGAGGTGCAACAATTGTTGTGTTAACACTCTAAAAGGTGCGCCAAAGGAATAAAATGGGGCGCAAATAAGCTTTTTGTTGCATTGACAAAATTTGCCCGGCCTAAAAAGGACCAAAATGACCAAGTTCGAGAAACCAGATTTTCCGGAAAGGAATTTTACACCATTCTGAATGCTGAGGGACCTCTACGAGGAAACAGAACAAAAGTTTGGTAAGGTTACCTGCAAAATTTCCCTTGTCAATTTTTTAGGATAACAGGAGAATAGTTTGTTATGCCAATCAGTACCACTAGAGTCAACAGTCTTGCGTAATATTTTGAAAATGGTTTTGTTGGTGGCTTCAACTTGACCATTGACTTGTAGATAATAAGGTGTGGAGAATTATTGTTTGATTTTGAATTTAGTGTAAAACTTTTTAACATCCTTATTTTTAAGGAAGATCTATTATCAACGATTATAGCAGAAGGAACACCAAAATGTGTGATAATATGTGTGGTGAGAAAGTTACAAATATTTGTACCAGTGATTGTTCATAGGAGCCGCTTCGACCCACTTGGTAAAGTACTTAGTAGTTGTAATAATGAATTTATGTTTGTTGATAGATTCAGGATTGATCATACCAATGAGGTCAAATCCCCAAAGGGAGAAAGGCCAAGTAGGTGCAATGGGTTGGAGGTCATACATGGGTGCATGATGGAGATTACCATGTTTTTGGAATTTTTCGCAACGAGTAGCATATTTGAGGCAATCTTGTTCCATTGTAGGCCAATAATATCCTTGGCGTAAAAGCTGTGACATAGCTTTTCCCGAGAAATGACCACCACATATGTTGTCATGAATTTGTACGATAGCAGTGGGAATGTCAGTGAATACAAGGCAACTTAATAGGCGTCAATAACACGTTTGAATAAATTTTGTTCCAATGATAACATAACGAGTATCCTCACGACACAATCATTGAGCTTTATAAGGTTGGAGAGTGTTTGGGATAGCTTGCTTATATGAATAGTTATAAATGGGTGGGAACCATTTACAATTATCTGATTTGCATGTTATGGTACAAGTTCGATAGGTAATGTAGAGATATAAGGATGTTGTAAGTGTGTAATGATGAATGTGGCTTGTTCATCTGTGATGTCTTGTGGGATGAGTGATGCAACACTAGCCATGGCATCTGCATGACAATTATCCTTGCGAGGAATGGTAGTAATGGAATAGGATTCAAATGTAGCTAGGAGATCTTTGAAAAGTGTATTATAAGGAATTAGATGCTCCTCCTTTGTATTATATGTATCATTGACCTGATTGATGACTAATTGAGAGTCACTGTGTATGCATAAGTTGTGAATGAGGAGTTTTGAGCGGTAAGTAGGCCTAAAATAAGAGCTTCATATTCTATAATGTTATTCATACAAGAAAACCCTAATTGATATACGAAGGGGAGTGGGTCACCATGTGGGGTAATGAAAAAATTTCCCACTCCAACACTAGATCGACAACGAGAGCCATCAAAATACATTGTCCATGTATGTGGCTCAATAGTATAGGTAGTGAAATCATCATGAAAGGAATCAGAAATGGGAGATGCATCCGAAAGGGGTGTCGCGGCTAATTGATCAGCTATAACTTGTCATTTGATTACTTTTTGTGGTATGAACTTAAAATAAAATTTGGTGAGGAGCATGACCCAATGTTCCAAACATCCTAATAGATGTGTGTGGGATAGGAGGTAATGTAATGGATCAACCTTTGTTATGATATGTACCTCATTGTTAAGGAGATAATGTCACATTTTTCTATGCAACGAAGACAAGGTTGAGGCACAATTTTTCAATGTAGCTATAGTTACATTTGTAAGAGAGTAGAGTATGACTGATGTAATATATGGCTCTTTCATGTTGAGAATCATCATGTTGTGCCAATAAAGCACCCAATGCATGAAACATAGCAGAGATATACAACAAGAAAGGGTGATCGACTAAGGGAGGAACTAGAACAGGTGGATTTAACAAGTAAGTTTTGATATCATCGAATGCTTGTTGACATTGCTCATCCCAAACAAACTTGGTATCTTTCTTCATGATTCATGTGAACGGTTGGGTCTTATCAGCAAGTTATGTAATGAATCGTCGAATAACTTGAATTTTACCTTGTAATGATCATAATTGATGTAATTTTTTGGGCGGAGGCATATCAATAATGGATTTTATTTTTTAGGATCAATCTCAATGCCACATTGAGAGATAATATATCCAAGAAGTTTACTGTTGTGACCCCAAAAACACATTTTTTAGGATTCAAACGCACATGATATTGTCGTAATCATTCAAATAGTATTCGTAGATCATGTGCATGGGAAGACCGTCACCTATATTTTTCCAAGATGTCATCTACATAATCCTCAATGATCTTGTGAATGTATTCATGGAATATATGTGTCATTTCCTGTTGATAAGTAGCCCCAACATTTTTAAGGCCGAAGGGCATGACTGTATAGCAAAATGTACCCCATGGCATGGTGAAGGAGGTTTTTTCTTGGTCAGCTAGGTTGATCTTGATTTGATTGTAACCCAAAAATCCATCCATAAAGGAAATAATATCATATTCGAGTTATAGAATCAACAATAGCGTCAATGTGTGGTAAAGGAAAACTATCCTTAGGGTAAGCTTTGTTTAAATCACAAAAATCAGTGTAATAATGAACCCTACCATCCGGTTTCATCATCGGGATGATATTAGATACCCATTCAGGATAGTCAACAACGCGAATAAAACCTACATCTAGAAGCTTTTGAATTTCTTCTTTGACTAAGAGGGCTACCTTGGGGTGCATCTTACGAATTTTCTGTTGGATAGGCTTGGCACCCGGGTTAAGGACAATATTATGCATTGCCACATATGGATCAATTCCTAGAATATCACTATAATCCCATGCAAAAATATCAGAGAAATCATGAAGGACTTGTTTAATATCTTTTTATCATTGATGAGAAAAAACATGCATGAATTTTGAGATGTGCCTAGGTTGTATTGTATTATTTCTTCATTAAGAAGGGCTAAACGATCTTCAATATATGGATCAGTAGGAATAGTGTCAGGTGGATTGGTGTTGTCAATGGCAACATCAGATTCTCTGAGATAAGTCGTATTAGTGAGAGATAAAGGATGATGCCTCTTATGGTGAAAAGAGGGAAGATGATCGTAAGCACCCATATAATAATCAAAGTGCATTATCGGTAGTGAAAGTATCGACGCTATCCCAAATGGTAGATGCATCATCACTAATGAGTTCCAGATGCACTAAGGGAAGTGAAGTAACATGAAAAGTGGTATAAGTATCCAGTAAGAGGTGTAGAAGGAGGTTGATACCCTAGCCCAAACTTGTGTGACTGTGCAGGGAGATCCCAAAGCTCTGTGACTTTATGTTCTTGTTGATCTAGATTCGTATCAAAGAATCCAAAGTGACAAAAATATTCATACCCTAACCCATACCTAGAAAATTCCTGAGTAATATTAGAGGAAGTGGGAGTATCAGTAGCTTGTTCAACAAAGTTACAATACTCAAAAGGTGATGGATCAGTCGACACATCATAAACAATGCCTTGATGTCGGAATTTAAGTTGTGCATGTAATGTAGAGGGGACCATGTGCATAGCATGGATCCAAGGTCTCCCAAGAAGAATATTATAATTAAGGTTATTAGGCATGACATGACACGAAATATCAATTGTACATGGACCAATAGTGATAGGTAAGTGTACAATACCTAATACATGCTTGGGGATGTTATCAAAGCCATGAATAGAAATGGAAGGAGCTAAAGATGCTTCGACATACCTAAATGATGAAGGAAAGTGATGTTACAAATTTTAAGGCCAGATCCATTGTCAACTAAAGCGTGTTTGACTCTGAATTTGTTAACACAAACTTGAATATACAAGGGAGGGTCATGTTGTAGTATTGCTTGAGAAGGTAGGTCATTTGTTGTGAAAGTTATTTGATCCTCATTAAGGGATAGAGACAAAGTGAACTTATGGTATACATAGTTAGGTAAAGTATGAGGAGGGATATAATTGGTAGCCAAGTACTTCCTAAGCTTATCGATACAATCAGGGTGATTTTACGAGATATGTTGATGATGAGAAGACTCTAGGATGACAAGCAATGAATGAAGAACCATGAAGCATAAATGATCGAGTCGAGTTAACCAAAATGATTAACTAAAACTAGGAAATATGGGGTAGTTAATCTAATCTAGAATGACATGTAAATGAAGTAAAAATATATAGAAATGACCCAAACAACTAATCTAATGAAATTAGAAACCTTAATATGTAAGAAAACTAAGGAAGCAACTCATCGATTAAATAAGCTTGTGGACTCGTGTGCGTAAGTGAGTGGAGAAATAGAAAGCGGGAATGACTATGTAGAGGTCCCAAAAAGATGGATCTAGACTATCTATCTAGACTGGAGTGCTTGGAGAGGGACTCGATCGCGTGTGGGTGCTCTGGTATGCAGGTCGGGTGCTCTGGTCCGCACAAAATATTTGGAACTAAGTTTCACAGGTTTGACAGGTGGTCTGAAACCCTCGTGGTTTGTCACATAGAATTCGTTGTAGCTTGTCAAATGTCACTGATAATCCAAGATGATAGAAAAATCTCTAAGATACCAAAAGAAGTATAAAAACCCTAAAAATTAAGAATGTAAATGAATGGGTCAAATTGACCTTAGCTGCCACGATAGTGGGCTTACTAATTGAGTGTTGCACTACATTTTGGACCCAAATTTAGTTCTGATGTGTGTGTGTATGTGCCCTAGATGATCTTGTGCCGGTTGTACTTTGTGAAGTAGTGAGAAATAAATAAATGTAGAAAATGTAATAAAATGTGTGCATGGAATATAATATAATCCTTCCCCTTATGCTTGTGTGATGCAAATGAACTAGTCTTGTCCTTGTGATGGAGCTAATGGATTTAAATGATATCTAAATGGATACAACTCTAGGTGGATGATAGTAGTGACTAGTTCTTGGTCCCTCATTATGGTCTCATAACTTTATATTTATAGGGTTCTCTTGATATAATTTCGTAATTAACCCCAAAATGGCCGACCACCAAATAAGAAGCTAAAATAGATAGAAAGAGCCCAAAAAGTGGCGGGAAAGTTAAAAAAATCGAGGCACCCATGGGTGCCCAAGATTAACACAGGTGCCTCAATTGAGACTAAAATAATGGGAAGTGACAGAAGATGACTGTGTATGTGAGTGTAAGAGGTCGGGAATGACGAAATAAAATAAAGAAAGATGGCCAAAAGACATGGGTTAATTAGTACTTTCTTCACTCAAGAACATTATAAATAGTAGTATGAGACTGGGATTAAATAGTATCTAAAGTGCATGATTTTGTGACTACTTGAAGTGTTCTAATTATGCCTCCAAATTATAGGTGTTTATAATGTTTAGGGGTCTCAAATCAAAGCCAAAATTTACTAGTTAAACATTGACAAAAATGTCTCTAAGAGTCATTCCATATGAGGCTAAGCACTCTATATGACAAATCAAATCCATAAGTGAAGCTAAATAACAAGTTAATAATGTGTTGAATATGATCCTAGACTTTTTATGCCATCATCAACGAGTGTTCAAAGATCAAGAATCTTCCTGTGAGTGATAATAACCTCTTTAGGAGTTCCTTTTAGTGGTCATTTACAAGTTTTCTCAATATCAAATGGTTATATGTGATAGCTTTCTCTCCATTGAGGACTTATAGGAAACAACCACTAAGATGAATAGTGTTAATGCCCTTGGTTATAATGGATTATCATATGAATTATATAAGTTTTGTGGGACACAATAAGAGAATACCTTTTCTAGGTTTATCTCAAATCCTTCATGTCCAAATCCTTTGGTCACCTTATCAACCAAGGCCACACCAAGTTCATACACAATATAGGGGATCCAAAAATTATTTACAATTGGCTTTGAACCACCTTGTTTAAAGTCTCTTACAATATTATAGTTAAATCCCTTGTGTTGTGCATCTACCATATTCTTCCTTTAATTTTCTAGTCCATTAAAAACTAGGTTTTTCAAAGTATGTATATTATTAAAAAATCATTATTGTATAAGAAAGCATAGAATGGGCATGTCAATCCAGTCATGCAATGTTCATTAAGATAGATTTTGAAAAATACTATGATTACATTGAATGAATTATTTTTGGCTATGTTAAAAGCACTAGGAGTTGGTCTTAACTTCCTTCAAATAGTTCCAATTCATTTTTCCAAAGGTTTCACTTAACTTTCAATTGATGATGTTCTCTGGACCATTTTAGAGTTTTTCATTCAATTATCTAAGGATTATATTTAGATATTGCATTAAATGTGATTAATGTGGTGGGATTTGGTTATCTCTTTTTGTAGACACTCATTTTGGTAATTCATGTCTTACAACAACACACATTTTTAAACACTCTTTTACTAGCCTACATTTTCTCAATTTTACCAACTATGGTATCATTAGTTATATCTCACTCATTCTTACTTGCACACACAACCTACTTGTTCACATAAAAATCATATTAATCCATAAAATTAGGCTATACCCTCACATATCACAATTCCAACTTCAGATCACCCACACATGCACCTGGGACCATAGCAAATAGGAAGGGTCATAACGCCCATACGTTATGGATCGACTTGACGCTTTGTGAAAAATTGACAGAGTTTTTAATAAATTGGAAATACAAAAATTCAGATTTCAAACAATAATAATCAGCTTATCTTCAATTCATACACGATACATACATTATAATTATATATGAAATACATTCCTATATGTTTGTAGATCATATCTCCATGCAAATATAAAAACTAACTAGAAACTATATGTGATCTATATTGTTATTACAATAATATATATGACTAACAATCAAATATAACATATTAACCAATAATCTAATGTTATTTACCACACGGTAAATACCCTTATAACTAATTTACCCACTTTGTAAATGTGAGCAATAACCAAAGTATTCGACATTCCTCCCTTAGTGTGAACATGGTACAAAAAAATCACAATTCTTTTTACACTTGTCGCCTTTGCATGCTCATGATCCGAATGGTTTTCAAGATAACATCGACCTTTAAGGATGGTTTTACTAGACCACTACCAACCAAGAAGGATGGTTTTCAGACAACCAAAAACCTCAACAAGGATAGTTTTCAAGGAAAACCAATAACCTACACATCTGAGATGGTTTTATAAGACAACTAACAACCCAAAAATACATATGATTTTACGGGAAAATAAACAACCCAAATATCATGATGTTGTTTTCCCTTGTGATTTTATATTTCCACTATATTTTCACATCAAGGAATTATGTAGGAAATATTGCTCAATGTTTACAATCTTGAACATAAGAACATACTGGAAACTAAACACGAACAAATACAAATATTTTGAAAGATAAACACACTTTGTAGTACAACTAAAGCTGAAATGTGAAAAGAAAATAAATAACTCGAAATAAAACTCACACAAACGTCACCACAGACTACGTGAGGCCTTGTCATTGGTGATTAACAAGAGGTCATTGATCGTCCTCCTTCCTCTCGTGCCTCGTGTTGAACAAATTTTCTTGCTCTATTTCAAATTAGTGAAATGGTATTAAAGAAGACAATCAACTCCAATAATGAGAGAGTTTGTAACGCCCTGATTTTTGTAAGTTATCTTGGTGATTATTTTTCATAATGTTGTAACTGCTGAAATGAAGGCAAACATGTTAAGATATATTTTTGATCTTAAGGGAATGTGTTGCTAATCTGGATTCTTGCATACTGTAATTTGTTTACATGGGACAGCAGTTATTATTGCTTGTATGTTTGCTGATGTGACGACAAATTTGTCGTATGCTTGCTGAACTCTATTTGCTGATTGACAACACACCTTGAATCAATTCCATTGATCCAAGGTATGTTGTGGCCTTCTTGTAATCACTTTGTCGATTTACTCTTAAACCGAACTGAAGGTTGATATAAATGTGCAACACCTGATTTCAGGTATGAATAGCTGGCACGTAGATGCCAACGGAAAAGGTTCGATTCCCGAACCATGCACTATTGAAACATGAGACCTCGTAAGGCGATAAATGCCTGGATGCGGGTGGCTCAGGCATGTTTAACGTGGGACGAAACGTCCTGCACAACACTGAATTTTGATGACAGTCGGAAGGACTTGTTTGGAAGTTGATTAATTAGGTGTTAGGGGGAATTAGATCCTAATCTACTCCTAAGTTCTACCTTACATCCTAAACTACTATCCTAAGTGGATTTTTAAATTCTAAATGGTGAAAATAGACCTAAGTTCTATTAACCTAAGAACTAGGCGGTGACCTAGGTTTGAACACTATTGTTAATCCTAAACTAATCCTAACCTAAGGAAGGGGACGCACAGACCCATGGGAAAGGATAAGGATGGAAGGAAATTTAATGGCATTGAATGAAGGTCCTTACGTGGGACAGGCGCCAATTTGGGGAACAGGGAAAAGCTAGAGGTATCTAGTTAGTTATGGAACTAAACTCTGTTTGCATGCAAAAATTTGAATTTGGAAGTTCACTGACCCAAGTCGGCGGTGGCGTGAGGAAATAGAAAAGGCGAGCCTTTAATGCATTCAATTTTCTTGGTCATCGTGACCAGCCCGCCTTGGAAAGAGAATGGAGGAATTTTTTTGGTTGTTTATTGTGTTGTTCGGATTTTTGGGAAGTTGCTCTGCATTTGGTTTTTCTTGGTTCAGTCGAACCAGTTGTGATTGGTTGCTATCTCTGTTTCTTGGGAAATTGAAGGCTATTTTCGAGCCTGTAGCAGAAGGTGATTGTTGGGAAACTTGTCACTGTCGCCGTGGAAGGAAATACCTTCTGTAGACGCGGTTTTCTTCGAGCATTCGAGGAAGAATACCAGGCATGTTAAGCCCTTCTCTTTAAAACTCTTGCTTTGCTTAAACGTCTCATTAAAACAACCCTGCTCTTCTGATGAAGGGGGTTTTGGGTTTATTTGATTGCTGTCATGACTGAGATGATTTGGGTTTAGTCGATTTTGTTGTCATGTTGGAAATGATTGGGTAGAATCGTTTTCTTGTTGTTGTGATTTGAACTGTCTTTGTATATATATTTGAGTTGGAAATACCGCCATGCTGTGTTGGTTTGTTTTTGTAATGGGGAATTCGTTAGGTATGTTATGAAACTGTACATGTTGTATGAGTTTGTTTTTCATTATTGAAGCAATCGTTCTTTTGCTAATATGAACTTGAGTGATGGAACGTATTAACTGTGCGAGTGTTTGAAGTTGTTTCTTTACTGAAATTTTTAAAGGAAATGAGTTCCTTCTTCTTCTGTTGTTTTAGATTTTGAAGGAAATAGTAAATTGGGTTTTATTGAGCATTATGAGCTCGGTTCGAAGGAAGTGATAGTAATATTCTTATTGTTGTGCTTTTCTTTTGTAAAATTTAACGAATACGACTTGGGTATTCGTGAAAGTTAAGGAAAGTAACTGTTTTCCTTCTGAACTTATAGATGAACTGTATTTTCTCTTGCCTTGGTGGAAAGTTGATTTTGTTGTGTCTTATTGATGCGGTTTGATGCAAATAAATGGAGAAATGCATGGGAATTAGCTTATTGTTGAGTCTGTCTTGACTGTACCAAGCTTACGTATTTAATACCCTATGCAGGTTTGCCTTGATAGAGGTATTGATATATGATTATTGTATTTTGAGTTTTGTACATCATTGAAATCATAGGAGAATGTTGTTTTGGATTTAAATGTTGATTGAGAAGAAACTCAAACTGGGCATTCTTTTCATATGGTATATTGAATAAAATTTGTGCATGCTGTGCGAGTTGGTCTTGGCATCGTTTCTTTTCTGAAATTAATAGGAAACGAGTTCTTCTTCCTCTGCTGTTTTAAATTTTGAAGAAATGTTAAGTGGGGATTTATTGAACTTTATAGGTTCAGCTTGATAGAAGTGACAGTGGTATTTAGATTATTTTTCTGAGTGTTGTTTTCTTCTGTACAAATGGAAGGTTGAAATGTTTCATGGGATCTCTAATGTTGCACTGTCATTCAAAAAAAAAAAAGAATGAATTCGACTGAGTGATTCTTGTTATGCTTGAAGAAAATGGATGTTTTCTTATTAAAATAGTTACAGGGATGAATTTCTTTTCTCTCTTCTTTGTTTGAATACTGGAACTAGCACTAGAGCTTCACTGTACATCCGGTTTGGGCTTGCTGTAGGTAACAACAATGTGTAAATTGTTAATTATGAACTGTATGCATTCATGGATATAGAAAGTCATGTGGATAATTGATTAAGTGACTGTATAACTGTTTGTTCGGTTAGAATACAGTGAAAGAAGTATGAAATCTTTTAGTACAGTAGGTACATAGTATGCATTCTTTATAATGCTTGTTCTATGATGGATACGATGTTTTACCAACTTGTTTTTGGTATTCGTATGTGCCTGCTTGAAAGGGAGTATTGATATGGATAATAAATTCTTCCTTGTCTTTATTTAAAGCTGAATATGAATGGAATTATTCTTTGCTGCTGGAAAGTGAATTCTGAATGGATTTTGTAAGTTTCACCGAATTTTATCTTGTCTATTTTTCTTCAAGATATCTTGATTTGATGTCTCATTTGGATTGATTTTGATCGGATCATGAGGAAAGGAATAGGAATGTGGATGGATAACTTGGAATAATGATCATTTCTTCTCTCATACAGTTGGAAATCTGTAATCGTTTAAGAACGAATTTTGTATTGCTTAGGTTTAAGCATCTATATTTATTGTTGTTTGCTTTTCTCATCTGTACTTGATTGCTTGAAATCAAAGGAGATGCATGAACTGAAAGGAAAGTAATTGGTTTACATTTCAGTTAGATTTTATCCTTTGCATTTATTACTAATGTAAGGAAAGGGAAGGGATAGCAGTTATGATTATAACAGCAGTATGCTTTTACTTGTATTCCTAGTTCTTACAAATGTTGTAATCTGGAACTGTCGAAGGAAATTGCATCTTGTAATGGTTATGTGGGAAATAGGACAGAAATCCTTTGACTGATTGGGATGGTATTTAGATGGTTCAGTTGTTATGCGTTGTTCATTCTTTTTGATGCTTAATTCTTGATTGATGTTCTTATTAACGTTTCATAAAAGCAGGGTTCTTTTATTGAGACAGTTAATTTGAAGCACCTCATTTTAATGACAAGTGCTTAATATGCTCAGTTCAATGAACTGACCCGTGCAAGTAATTTTGCAGATGGAATTTGAGTAAAACGAAGACATGGTTGTTTTCTGATACTTCTTTTGATTGTCTGAAGATGAATTGTATTTGTTAGTTATTATTCCTCTACGAGGAATTGTGAAAAGAAGAAAGTACATTCTTCTATCTATGTGTTGTAATATTGTTTAATATAAACAAAGTCCAGTCATTTGGACTGGCAAATGTATGGATTATGAAATGGATTGATGAATACAAATACAAGTGTGATATTTTAATGACTATATCAGTTTGATATTGTTGATTAAATTGGAAATATAATGTTATTTCTTGATTTGGAATTATTCAATTGTCCTTGGATGGATTTAAAGGGAACTGATTTCTATTCTTACCTAAATGCAACTTTTAAGTTGAAATGTGCAATTAGTTCATACTTGGGTTAAGATGAATTTTTAATTGACATTAAAAAGGATTAGGAGGAACATGATCTCATAACTGATAGGTATTCAGGATTAGCTTGGAAGCTAAGGAATATCAAATAACTTAGGAGCAACCGAACTTCGCATTCGGACTCCGTTAATAGCCTCGTATGTTAAATTCAGAAAGAAAGGATATGGGATCAATATATCCAGGGCTAATAGACCTTAACTATGTAAGGTTAAGGAGAATAAATGAATACATTTATTGAGAATTAGACCTCGTTTAAATGACGTCTAATAAGCTGGAATTCTGAATTTGGTTACAGTTGTGAAAAACTTGGTTAAGTTTAATAGGTTAAACTTATTACGTCTGTTTCGGTAGTGGGCTGCTTAATCCAATGATTAAGAGAAGAACCAAGTAGAGAAAATGCAACCCTTTGGTATAAAGGAGAAGATGCATAGCAAGCTAGAAGACGAATTTAGTCTCTCTTAGCTCCATGTAATTGTAACAGAACGGGATAAAGGATCAAGCATGGTTCTTTAAAAGTTGATCTTAAATATTAAGATCATATCCAAATCACTTGAGCTGGATGTGTACTCTCGATGGGAGGATTCCGTAGGACATTGACATACGCCAGCTACAGCAAGGTGTCTTCATGAAGGCGGGGCCTTCATGACGACACAATGTTATAGCTGACATATTACAATGCCCTCCCGAATTAAATCATCAAGATTACATAAGCTGAATATTAAGATCTTGGTTGGGGATAGGAGTATGATCACGTATACGGAGTGACTCCGGAGGACTAAAGATAACTAGACACACGGAGTCGTTTAGGAATGACATCGTATGTCTGCGTATCTTTAGTTACCATGAGTGCCTTCCTATACTCGTTCATATTGCTAGTTGGAGTTAGAATTTGACCTTATTTTGGAAGGACTGGTAGGAACCAGGAAAGACCATTCTAGATAACAGGTGAAGTGAGGTGAAGGACGTATTCCATTGGTGTGTATCACATCCAGGAATATGATCATGCAAAGCATGTGAAAATCTTTGGCCAAAGTATCGCAAGTGCTGGTTGCGTTGTCCTAATCACCTAATTTAAGATGCAGGATGTCAGATGAATATCAGTAACAGATATTCAGATAGGCTTCTTAAATGGATCACTTCGATAACCGGAAACGGTAAAGAGAACCTTGTATATATATTATACTATGCATGAATGAACATGAAGGATCGGTAGTTGCCGAGTCATGAAATGAGAGATCGTTGAAACTCCGAGCCATGAAAATGGGAGATCGGTAGTTCTTCGAGTCATTTACAGCAGCATATAGAATCTGTTATAAGATTGAATGGCACTGAATGTGTGTTCCATATTGCAAATATGTGAACAGGGAACATTAGTTTTAAAAGGAAATTGTGTGTTCCAAACTACATTGTTTGGGAAGAGAACAATTATTAAAACTTGAACGTGTGTTTGAATTATATAATTCATAACAGAGAACATTTTATATAATTTTTTTTTTTTCCCTTGTTCTAGTATCTTAAAATGGGGATGTTACATCTTGGTATCAGAGCTGAAGGTTGCAGCTCTTGGACCTAATGAGTCCATGATATTAATAAGGTTTACATTTTCTTATTGAACAAAAAATGGTCAGAACAAGAGGGAATGCTGCGAATAACCCGTTACAGGGTGGAGAAGCAGCTACTGCTCAAAAGCTGGATGAAATCCTTGCTGCCCTACTAGATACGAGAGATCGTTTGACTGTTCTGGAACAACAGTCAATGGGCAATGAAGAGGAGGAAGATGAAGCTGATATAAATGATCAGCCGCCTCCTGTGGACAACATCAACGGAGGGAATCCGGGTGTTGATAATAATAATGTAATTGCTCCTAATCATCCTGAAAATAAAAGGGCAAGATTAGCAGCTAAACTTACAAATGATATAAAGAGAATAAGTCCTCCAAAGTTTGATGGAACAACCCTTGGGGACGGAGCTGAGAACTGGCTCAGTGAAATGGAGAAATACTTTGTAATAAGAAACTTCTCCGAAGAGACCAAAGCGATATGGGGAGCATATCAGCTTTCTCATGAAACATCATCATGGTGGGACAACCATAAGGTTGAGTTGAATATTGTTGAATCGGACATAGCTTGGGATCAATTTAAGGGTTATTTTAGGCAATGATGGCTACCTCAACTCTATTTTGATAGGAAAATGACTGAATTTTAGAAGCTGGTTACAAGGAAGGATGTCGGTGACGAGAATCTTGGGAAGGGTTTACTAAACTCCTTAAGCATGTGCCCGCATACCAAGCGACGAGAAGTTGAGAATCGAAATTCATAATGGGACTGAATCCCATCATTGGTGGCGAAGTGGATGTCCACGGCCCAACCACCATGGAAGGAGTTGTCGAAAAGGCAATTAGACAGGAACAGAAATTGAGAGCAATTTTTGCTCATAGGGAAGAGATAAGGAAGAAGATTCCCAATTCTTCTTCATCTCTCGCACCAAAAAGGGGACCTTGGAAAAGGTTTGGTGTGAAAAACAAGATTGTTGTGGATAACAACAAGAAATTTGATGAACAGACCTATAAATAGTATGCGGAACAACTTCACAAAAGTTAGTGGCAATGGACAGAAGTCCTATGGGAGCCAGAATGATAACTTCAAAGCTGGTAACAAATTTGAGCCTAGAAAAGGGCCAGTTGGAGGATGCTTCAACTGTGGAAAGGACCACTATGTGAATCACTGTCCTCTGAAGAAGGATGATCGTAGTCAGCAGCATAGGATACATGCTGCAGTGGCTAACAGACAAGCTGAAAAGCAAGTTACGCCTATAGAAGTTCCGGGTAAGTTATTCGGTACACCTGTAGTCATACTTTTTGATACTGGAGCTACTGAATGCTTTATTTCTGCTAAACTTGCATTGAAATTAAAAAGAAAGGTGGAACGAATGGATAAAACATGGACAGTGCATTATGGGAATAATGTTGTCCATACAATTGAAATGTGCCTTTTTGGGGCAATTCTTGACTTGCCTAGTTTCTCCACCGAAGTTGACTTTGTATGTCACTCCTTTAGGATCATATGATATCATTATTGGATTTAAGCTGGTTGATGAACATAAGGCAAAGGTCGACTATTATGAATTTTTTTGTTGTTTTGATGACTGCAGAAAAGCAACTTGATCATTCAAGTGTAAACGTGAAGTTGCGAGTTAGAATTGTGATAACTATGCAACTAAAAAGGGCTAAAAACAGAGGTCGCACCTTGTATGCAATAAAAATGACGAGAAAATGTTGAGGAAGATAATGATTTCATGGAAAGATATCCATTGTTAAGGGATTGGTGATGTGTTTCGGAGGAATTGTCAGTCTTCCACCCAAACGAGAGTTTGACTTTGCAATAGAAATAAAACCGGGAACTGAACCCATATCTAAGGCACCTTATAGAATGACCACCATCGAGTTGGTAGAGCTAAAGGCTCAGTTACAAGAACTTTTGACTAAGGGGCTGATAAGACCGAGCGTCTCACCTTGGGGAGCACCGGTAATTTTTGTAAAGAAAAAGGATGGCACATTGAGACTGTGCATTGATTACAGAATGCTGAACAAGGCAACTATTAAAAATCGATACCCACTTCCTAGGATTGATGATCTGTTTGATCAGATGCGAGGAGCATTAGTCTATTCAAAAATAGATCTTCAATCTGGGTATCATCAGCTGAGAATAAAGGAAGAAGATATTCATAAAACAACTTTTAGAACAAGGTACGGGCATTATGAGTTCATTGTGTTACCTTTTGGGTTGACCAATGCACCTGCCACCTTCATGAATCTGATGAACAATATTTTTCAAGAATACTTAGACAAGTTTGTGCTTGTATTCTTAGACGACATTCTTATATACTCTAAAAATGTCGAAGAGCACCAAGAACATCTAAGGATAGTGCTGGAAATTTTAAGAAAGAGGAAGTTGTATGGTAAATTGTCTAAATGTTCCTTTTATGATGCAGAGGTGCATTATTTGGGACACATCATAAGCAAGAATGGAATAGCTGTTGACCCTTCAAAGATTACAGCTATAACTGAGTGGCCTGCGCCTAAGAACGTGCACGAAGTGAGGAGCTTCATGGGCTTGGCTGGATATTATCGAAAGTTTGTTAAGGACTTTTCAAAAATTGCTGCCCCAATCACTTCACTGCAAAAGAAGGATAAGAAATTTGTCTGGATGGACAAATGTGAATCTGCCTTTAAAAATTTAAAGGAACAGTTAACTACAGCACCTATTTTGATTGTACCTGATCAAAATGGAAATTTTATGGTTGTAACGGATGCCTCAGGAGAAGGCCTTGGAGGTATTCTATTACAGAATAACCATGTTATAGCTTATGAAAGCAGAAAGCTTAAGTTACATGAACAGAATTATGCTCCACACGACCTAGAACTCGCTGCCATTGTTCATGCACTTCAAATGTGGAGGCATTACCTTTTAGGCAAGCCTTTTGAGTTAAAAACAGACCATCTGGGGCTGAAGTATATTTTTACTCAGCCAAATCTGAATGCAAGGCAGCGAAGATGGTTAGAATTTTTGTCTCAGTATGATTTTGATATAAGCTACATCAAAGGCAAGGAAAATAGAGTGGCAGATGCTCTGAGTCGAAGGAAGCATATCTCTGCTCTTATAACGGTAAGAACGCAGTTTAAGGATGAGGTGAAAGATGCCTTGGAATCAGATCCTTATTTCCAGCAAGTCAAAATAGTACTTGCTGCAGATCCAAAGGATGTCAGGTATAAAGGATTCTGTTTTGACAATGAAGGAATTCTAAGGTTCGAAAACAGGGTATATATACCTTTGGCAAATGATTTAAGAGGGAAATTGTTAACTGAATTTCATAATTCACCTTTTTCTGGACACCCTGGCATTAAGAAAATGCTTGCTGATCTTAAGCAATACTTCTAGAAGGGAATGAAAAAGGATGTGGTGGAATTTGTAACACATTGCTTAGAATGTCAGCGTGTTAAGGCGGAACATATGCATCCCACAAGATTATTGTATCCCCACAGCATTCCGCAGTACAAATGGCAAGTGATAACGATGGATTTCGTTCAAGGATTGCCTATGTCAAGAAATAAGCATGATATTATCCTGGTTGTAGTCGACAAATTGACCAAAGTGGCACACTTCATTGCTGGTAATTTGAAAGATGATGCACCAGTGTTAGCAAGAAGATTTGTACATGAAATCTTCATATTGCATGGAATACCGGAATTAATCATATCGAACAGAGATCCGAGGATGACATCAAGGTTTTGGCAAACGCTTAATGCGGTCTTGGGAACTAAATTAAACTTCAGTTCTGCATATCATCCAGGAGACGAATGGATGACCGAGAGAGTCAATCAAGTTTTAGAGGACATGTTAAGGATGTATTGCATGGACCAGCAGTATAAATGGGAGGAATACCTTCCATTGGTTGAATTTGCCTACAATAATACATACCATGCCTCTTTAAAAATGGTGCCCTTTGAAGCATTGTATGGAAGAAAATGCAGAACCCCTGTCAGCTGGGACAACGTTGAGGACAAAGAGGTAATTGGGCCAGAAATCCTTACGGAAATGGAACAACAAATCAAAATGATTAGGGAATATCTAAAGGAGGCTGCCAATAGGCAAAAGAGTTATGCAGACTTAAAGCTAGTTGATAGGAATTATAAACTGGGAGAGAAGGTCTTTCTTCGGGTGAAGCCGAAAAAGAGCTCAATAACTTTTGGCAAGGCTACCAAGTTGTTGCCACGATACGTGGGACCTTTTGAAATTATTGAAATAATCAACCCTGTAGCTTATCATCTAGCATTACCTCCTTCTTTGTCTCAAATGCATGATGTTTTTCATATTTCTTTGCTTAAGAAATGCGTGATAGATTTATCACATGTCGAATTGGAATTCCTTGCAGGTCCAAGACCCAGGAATAATCGTGGTTAATCCCATTTGAGTGCTGGGAACTCGCCAGTTGTACTTAAGAAATCGCGAAGTGAATCAATGTAAGGTCCAGTGGGACCAGTTCAGTGAAGAAAGTGCAACTTGGGAAAATCTCGAAGAAATGAGATCTGCTTTTCCACATTTGTTTGATCGAATTTGAAATTCGAAAAACTGATAATTCTACCAAATTTAGACAATTATTAGTCTATTGTACAGTTGTCTTAAAACACTATTTTTAAGAGTGAATCTGTTTTTGGTATGAACTTATGAATGGAAGGACAATAACTGAACTTTGTCCTAGGAACTCCTTGATTTGGTTAATTTGATCATCGGGACGATGATTCTTTAAGGAGGGAGGAATGTAACGCCCTGATTTTTGTAAGTTATCTTGGTGATTATTTTTCATAATGTTGTAACTGCTGAAATGAAGGAAAACATGTTAAGATATATTTTTGATCTTAAGGGAATGTGTTGCTAATCTGGATTCTTGCATACTGTAATTTGTTTACATGGGACAGCAGTTATTATTGCTTGTATGTTTGCTGATGTGACGACAAATTTGTCGTATGCTTGCTGAACTCTATTTGCTGATTGACAGCACACCTTGAATCAATTCCATTGATCCAAGGTATGTTGTGGCCTTCTTGTAATCGCTTTGTCGATTTACTCTTAAACCAGACTGAAGGTTGATATAAATGTGCAAACACACGATTTTGGTATGAATAGTGCACGTAGATGCCAACGGAAAAGGTTTGATTCCCGAACCATGCACTGTTGAAACATGAGACCTCGTAAGGCGATAAATGCCTGGATGCGGGTGGCTCAGGCATGTTTAACGTGGGACGAAACGTCCTGCACAACACTGAATTTTGATGACAGTCGGAAGGACTTGTTTGGAAGTTGATTAATTAGGTGTTAGGGGGAATTAGATCCTAATCTACTCCTAAGTTCTACCTTACATCCTAAACTACTATCCTAAGTGGATTTTTAAATTCTAAATGGTGAAAATAGACCTAAGTTCTATTAACCTAAGAACTAGGCGGTGACCTAGGTTTGAACACTATTGTTAATCCTAAACTAATCCTAACCTAAGGAAGGGGACGCACAGACCCATGGGAAAGGATAAGGATGGAAGGAAATTTAATGGCATTGAATGAAGGTCCTTACGTGGACAGCGCCAGTTTGGCGGGAACAGGGAAAAGCTAGAGGTATCTAGTTAGTTATGGAACTAAACTCTGTTTGCATGCAAAAATTTGAATTTGGAAGTTCGCCAACCCAAGTCGGCGGTGGCGTGAGGAAATAGAAAAAGGCAGAGCCTTTAATGCATTCAATTTTCTTGGTCATCGTGACCAGCCCGCCTTGGAAAGAGTATGGAGGAATTTTTTTGGTTGTTTATTGTGTTGTTCGGATTTTTGGGAAGTTGCTCTGCATTTGGTTTTTCTTGGTTCAGTCGAACCAGTTGTGATTGGTTGCTATCTCTGTTTCTTGGGAAATTGAAGGCTATTTTCGAGCCTGTAGCAGAAGGTGATTGTTGGGAAACTTGTCGTTGTCGCCGTGGAAGGAAATACCTTCTGTAGACATGGTTTTCTTCGAGCATTTGAGGAAGAATACCAGGCATGTTAAGCCCTTCTCTTTAAAACTCTTGCTTTGCTTAAACGTCTCATTAAAACAACCCTGCTCTTCTGATGAAGGGGGTTTTGGGTTTATTTGATTGCTGTCATGACTGAGATGATTTGGGTTTAGTCGATTTTGTTGTCATGTTGGAAATGATTGGGTAGAATCGTTTTCTTGCTGTTGTGATTTGAACTGTCTTTGTATATATATTTGAGTTGGAACTACCGCCATGTTGTGTTGGTTTGTTTGACAGTAATGGGAAATTCGTTAGGTATGTTATGAAACTGTACATGTTGTATGAGTTTTTTTTTCATTATTGAAGCAATCGTTCTTTGCTAATACGAACTTGAGTGATGGAACGTATTAACTGTGCGAGTGTTTGAAGTTGTTTCTTTACTGAAATTTTTAAAGGAAATGAGTTCCTTCTTCTTCTGCTGTTTTAGATTTTGAAGGAAATAGTAAATTGGGTTTTATTGAGCATTATGAGCTCGGTTCGAAGGAAGTGATAGTAATATTCTTATTCGTTGTGCTTTTCTTTTGTAAAATTTAACGAATACGACTTGGGTATTCGTGAAAGTTAAGGAAAGTAACTGTTTTCCTTCTGAACTTATAGATGAACTGTATTTTCTCTTGCCTTGGTGGAAAGTTGATTTTGTTGTGTCTTATTGATGTGGTTTGATCTTCCAGTTCGGACTGTAGTTGTGAACAAGAACTTGGTTTTGTATTTTTGTGCAAATAAATGGAGAAATGCATGGGAATTAGCTTGTTGTTGAGTCTGTCTTGACTGTACCAAGCTTACGTATTTAATACCCTATGCGGGTTTGCCTTGATAGAGGTATTGATATATGATTATTGTATTTTGAGTTCTGTACATCATTGAAATCATAGGAGAATGTTGTTTTGGATTTAAATGTTGATCGAGAAGAAACTCGAACTGGGCATTCTTTTCATATGGTATATTGAATAAATTTGTGCATCGTTGTGCGAGTTGGTTTTGGCATCGTTTCTTTTCTGAAATTAATAGGAAACGAGTTCTTCTTCCTCTGCTGTTTTAAATTTTGAAGAAATGTTAAGTGGGGATTTATTGAACTTTATAGGTTCAGCTTGATAGAAGTGACAATGGTATTTAGATTATTTTTCTGAGTGTTGTTTTCTTCTGTACAAATGGAAGGTTGAAATGTTTCGTGGGATCTCTAATTTTGCACTGTCATTCAAAAAAAAAAGAATGAATTCGACTGAGTGATTCTTGTTATGCTTGAAGAAAATGGATGTTTTCTTATTAAAATAGTTACAGGGATGAATTTATTTTCTCTCTTGCTGTTTGAATACTGGAACTAGCACTAGAGCTTCACTGTACATCTGGATTGGGCTTGCTGTAGGTAACAACAATGTGCAAATTGTTAATTATGAACTGTATGCGTTCATGGATATAGAAAGTCATGTGGATAATTGATTAAGTGACTGTATAACTGTTTGTTCGGTTAGAATACAGTGAAAGAAGTATGAAATCTTTTAGTACAGTAGGTACATAGTATGCATTCTTTATAATGCTTGTTCTATGATGGATACGATGTTTTACCAACTTGTTTTTGGTATTCGTATGTGCCTGCTTGAAAGGGAGTATTGATATGGATAATAAATTCTTCCTTGTCTTTATTTAAAGCTGAATATGAATGGAATTATTCTTTGCTGCTGGAAAGTGAATTCTGAATGGATTTTGTAAGTTTCACTCTGAACTGTTATCTTGATTTGATGTCTCGTTTGGATTCAATTTTCAGTACAGTCATGAGGAAAGGAATAGGAATGTGGATGGATAACTTGGAATAATGATCATTTCTTCTCTCATACAGTTGGAAATCTGTAATCATTTAAGAACGAATTTTGTATTGCTTAGGTTTAAGCATCTATATTTATTGTTGTTTGCTTTTCTCATCTGTACTTGATTGCTTGAAATCAAAGGAGATGCATGAACTGAAAGGAAATTAATTGGTTTACATTTTAGTTAGATTTTATCCTTTGCATTTATTACTAATGTAAGGAAAGGGAAGGGATAATGATTATGATTATAAACAGTATGCTTTTACTTGTATTCCTAGTTCTTACAAATGTTGTAACTGGGCTATCGAAGGAAATTGCATCTTGTAATGGTTATGTGGGAAATAAGACAGAAATCCTTTGAGTGATTGGGATGGTATTTAGATGGTTCAGTTGTTATGCTGTTCATTCTTTTTGATGCTTAATTCTTGATTGATGTTCTTAGTAACGTTTCATAAAAGCAAGGTTCTTTTATTGAGACAGTTAATTTGAAGCACCTCATTTTAATGACAAGTGCTTAATATGCTCGATTGATGAATGAACCCGGACCCGTGCAAGTAATTTTGCAGATGGAATTTGAGTAAAATGAAGACATGGCTGTTTTCTGATACTTCTTTTGATTGTCTGAAGATGAATTGTATTTGTTAGTTATTATTCCTCTACGAGGAATTGTGAAAAGAAGAAAGTACATTCTTCTATCTATGTGTTGTAATATTGTTTAATATAAACAAATTCCGGTCATTTGACCTGCAAATGTATGGATTATGAAATGGATTGATGAATACAAGTGTGATATTTTAATGACTATATCAGTTTGATATTGTTGATTAAATTGGAAATATAATGTTATTTCTTGATTTGGAATTATTCAATTGTCCTTGGATGGATTTAAAGGGAACTGATTTCTATTCTTACCTAAATGTAACTTTTAAGTTGAAATGTGCAATTAGTTCATACTTGGGTTAAGATGAATTTTTAATTGACATTAAAAAGGATTAGGAGGAACATGATCTCATAACTGATAGGTATTCAGGATTAGCTTGGAAGCTAAGGAATATCAAATAACTTAGGAGCAACCGAACTTCGCATTCGGACTCCGTTAATAGCCTCGTATGTTAAATTCAGAAAGAAAGGATATGGGATCAATATATCCAGGGCTAATAGACCTTAACTATGTAAGGTTAAGGAGAATAAATGAATACATTTATTGAGAATTAGACCTCGTTTAAATGACGTCTAATAAGCTGGAATTCTGAATTTGGTTACAGTTGTGAAAAACTTGGTTAAGTTTAATAGGTTAAACTTATTACGTCTGTCGGTAATGGGCTGCTTAATCCAATGATTAAGAAAAGAACCAAGTAGAGAAAATGCAACCCTTTGGTACGAAGGAGAAGATGCATAGCAAGCTAGAAGATGGATTTAGTCTCTCTTAGCTCCATACAACTAATAACAGAACGGGATAAAGGATCAAGCATGGTTGCTTTAAAAGTTGATCTTAAATATTAAGATCATATCCAAATCACTTGAGCTAGATGTGTACTCTCGATGGGAGGATTCCGTAGGACATTGACATACGCCAGCTAGAACAAGGTGTCTTCATGAAGGCGGGGCATTCATGATGACACAATGTTATAGCTGACATATTACAATGCCCTCCCGAATTAAATCATCAAGATTACATAAGCTGAATATTAAGATCTTGGTTGGGGATAGGAGTATGATCATGTATATGGAGTGACTCAGGAGGACTAAAGATAACTAGACATACGAGTCATTTAGGAATGACGTCGTATGTCCGTGTATCTTTAGTTACCAAGAGTGCCTTCCTATACTCGTTCATATTGCTAGTTGGAGTTAGAATTTGACCTTATTTTGGAAGGACTGGTAGGAACTAGGAAAGACCATTCTAGATAACAGGTGAAGTGAGGTGAAGGATGTATTCCATTGGTGTGTATCACATCCAGGAATATGATCATGCAAAGCATGTGAAAATCTTTGGCCAAAGTATCGCGAAGTCTTGGTTGCGTTGTCCTAATCACCTAATTTAAGATGCGGGATGTCGATGAATATCGAGAATGAGATATTCGAGATGGGCTTCTTAAATGGATCACTTTGATAACCAGGAAACGGTAAAGAGAACCTTGTATATATATTATACTATGCATGAATGAACATGAAGGATCGGTAGTTGCCGAGTCATGAAATGAGAGATCGTTGAAACTCCGAGCCATGAAAATGGGAGATCGGTAGTTCTTCGAGTCATTTACAGCAGCATATAGAATCTGTTATAAGATTGAATGGCACTGAATGTGTGTTCCATATTACAAATATGTGAACAGGGAACATTAGTTTTAAAAGGAAATTTTGTGTTCCAAACTACATTGTTTGGGCAGAGAACAATTATTAAAACTTGAACGTGTGTTTGAATTATATAATTCATAATGAGAACGTTTTTATATATTTTTTTCCCTTGTTCTAGTATCTTAAAATGGGGATGTTACAGAGTTTTAAGCTAGCTCTAAATGATATGATGGTGGATATGGGCACAAACGATGCTCCTTACGGTGAGCTTGATAACATGAAAAAGAGATACTCAACACGAAAAGGATTAGTAGAAAGGAGGGTGGGTTGGTTGACAAAGATGGTCTCGAGAAGTAAAAACTTCCTAGTATGAATGTCAAACCAATTTTTTTGGTAAAATATAGATATAATAATGATGGATAGGTGATAACATAATCTAAACTAAAACAAAGAATATGAAATGTGCTAGAAAATATAAGATGCGAGATATGATTATAGGAAATGCTAATCTAAACCAAACTTGGAGTGGGTCAACAACGACCTAAGACTATTAGAAGCCTGATTGATGGCAATTGGCATAATAACGATAAAAAATAAATGTAGTAAAGAAAGATCTAGAGGAAGTTGTTTCGAAGCTGATCGAAATTAGATATGAGGCTAAGATGATGCAATGAATCTAGATCTAATGAGAACATAAAGATGCAAAAAAATTGAAGAAATGAGAATTGTTGATAGGTTAGATGGCGATTGGTCTTGATCGGCGGTGGACTGGATGTGATGAAGATGAGATCTGAAGTTGTAGGTGTGTAGAATAAAAGGATTGGGAGATATGGGAAAGCTGGATGATCGTAAAGTAGAGGACTAATAAAAAGGATGAAAGAGAATCAAACAGTGAACCAGGTCAACGGGGACCTAAAGCAGGTCGACGATAATTGGGAGTGATATAGGGTTTGAAGAATAAAGATGGGTGGAAATGACGATCTAGAAAAATAAATGGCAATCGAGAGATACAAAGACAGAGATATAAGACTATTAATAAACCTCGTAAAGCGATGGGGAATGATGATGGAATGGAAATGGTGGATCCAAGCATGTAAAAAAGAATGATAACTTCAAATATCCAAAGGTGAAGCACAAGATCTTTAAAGTATATCTAAGATGGTGACAATAGTTGCAAAGAAGAGAAAGAAACAAAGCTAAGATTGCAAGAAAGCTTGAAGTCTCAAAAATTACATCTTGGAAAGAGGAGGGGTATGGTCATATTTATAGGGTCAACGATGACCCAGATGGGTCATCGACGACTATGGTGGTCCATTGATTTGGGTGGTGAAAGATTGATTAGCTTGAGACAATGAGTCCTTGTGAGGTGGGATTAGGGTTTCAAGTGGTAAATATGGGTTAGGGTTGCTTAGGAAGACAAAAGGGTAGTTGGGGATAAGAATGCATTAAATAAAGGTGGATGGGAACCTAGGAATGGTAAATAGGGTACCTAGGGAGGATAAAAAGGGTTAATAAATAGGTTTAGGGATAATTAAGGGTGATTAGGGATGTTTAGGGAAGAGAAATTAATGATGTGATTAGGATAGAATTAAGGTGGAGAATAATAATTAAAGGGATAAATATAATTTAGAGGGAAAGGGGGATTTAAATGAGAAGATATGTATATATGTAGAAAATAAAAATGAAGGGGGACAGATGCAGGATAGGAGGCAAAGGATACCATAAATTGGTGTATACATTTTTACCTTTTTTTTCGAGTGGTTTACGTTGGACAAGACATGAGAAAAAATGAGAAGTGATAGAAGGTGATGATTGAGGTGCTCCCCCTCAAACTAGGGATTGATGATATGAAGAGGAATTGATCACAAGTTTGAAAAAGGTAGATGAAGGGATAAAGTGTGGAAATGATGAGAAAAGGATAAGTACAAAAACAAAAACAAAAATATGGCGGTGATTTGGGAATCACTTTAGTAGGAACAAAGTACAACCTCAATGGAGAAGAAGACAATGTCCTACGAACTAGTGAGTCGAAAAAAACCACTACAAGATGGAGGGAGTCTAATGGGAATCCACTCATATGGATGTGCAAGCCACAGGACCAACGAGTCAAAGGAAAACATCAAAAATATGCACAAACAAATGCAAGGATGGTCAAGATGATAGTCTAACAAAATGTAAGGGAAAATTGGATGTGATATCCTTTATGCATAATGAATTGAAAATATGAATTTGAGGGGGATGAAGATAAATTATGACCACAAAGTTGCACTTTGGATGAAATATGGTGCCCCAAGAGGGACATAAAGATGATTGCAAAGTGGGGTGTGGGATGCGATTAAGAATGTGAAATGAGATTGAAAGTATCGAGGTAAGTCCAATGGGACAAATAAAGGCATGTTATGAACAAAACACAAGGAAAAAGTGGAAGAAACAATAACTTGGAAGAGGGATTAGGTAAAAGAGGATGAGAAATGAATATTTTAGGGTTGGATCGATGATAACTTAGCAGGATTGACGACGAATAGGGTTGGGTCGAGGACGACTAGAACCACTCATCGACACCCGAGGTCGTGGCCTATATAAGTGGTTGGGGCGGCCGAATAAGCTCATTTACATTATGTGAATTTTTTGATTGAGAGCTCTGAGTAAAAGAGATATTTGAGATTTGGAGTGAGATGGAGGCCATTGGAGTAGTGAGGAAGTGCCGAGGACTCAGAGGATGGTAAGTTCCTAAGCCCTAGCTTTGTTTTTGAGTTGGTTATTATTTTTTTGTATTTTTATGGGTTTTGAGGTCAGCACTAAGGGCAATCGGTGGAGATCGTGTCCGATCACCGTCATTTAGGGCCCTATGGCGGTGACCAAGCCGTGTAGTGTCGATCCAAACTAGGTCGACGTCGAATGGACTAAAATGGGATAGTTTTGATTTTTGATGATGATTTACATGTGTTTAGGAGTTGATGATTGTTCATTTGATTAATTTTACAGTGCTAGGGACACACTATATATTCGAGACAATGTTGACTATGTATGATCGGAACATAGGGGATATCACTGATGTAGAGTGGGACTACCTGGAGGTAGTAGTATTGGGTGGATTCCACCATTATCAAAGGATACTGATGGATTTCATATTGATGATTGTATTGATTGAGAGGCGGGATGTGAGGAGGATCACATTTAGGTTCATGAAAGGAGAGATGATGGTGACATTGGAGGATGTGTACCATATCTTAAGGAAACCGATACATGGGAGCCTATAGAGACGATCACAATTGAGAGGAGTTTATGTGTATTGACATGACTATTTGGAGTCGACGCCCCACGGATCACATTTACATCTAAGGATTTCCATATAGAGGCATGATATGATTTGACGACACTAAGGAGTAGGTTGATATGTTTAGTTATGATGGGGATCTCGATACACACTACCGATTCCAATGGAGCCAAATTTCCATGGACATTTTCGTGGTTGCGCATGAGATATAGTGGATTACGAGGATTGTGTTTTCGTTTGACACATAATTATTGGCTCTGTATATCATGAGATTTGGATGTATGTGATGGAGAGGATATCTGGATTAGATGTCATATTTTTACTTCATTGTTGGGATTATGAGCACATAGTTGTGATTAGGCCATTAGGGCTTCCATGGGTAGTTAGAGACCACATGGAGATATCGATCGGATTTTTGAGATAGAGGGCTAAACAAGTCGGCGGAGAAAGAGGGGAGAGAGGAGAGGATTGGTATATAAATATATTAGAGGTATTAAATGTGGAATTGATTAGATGGAGGCCATATCGTGACTTTCCCGCATGGCTACAGCAGATATTGAGTTATATGACATGAGGCCGATCATATGGGTACAGGGGTGGAGGCCGAATGGTGGAGGCATTCTAGTTTCCGTGAGTGATGAGATAGTTTGGGGTCACAGAGAAAATTTCCATGGCTCCTATCGATTGCACTCGATGAGGTTGAGAGGGACTTACATAGTCATATGATGGCCGATCTATTAGAGGAGGTAAGAGATCCATGGGACAAAGTGATTACGATGTGGGAGTAGGGGCCTGATTTGTGGAGTGGATGATAGAGGCATGGACAACTCAAGTGGAAGAGAAGAGGGTGGAGGTGGGACTAGATGAGGAGGAGGTGGTGCCAATGGGAGATGAGGAGGCAACACCTAGAGGAGAGGAGGGTGGTTTGGTGTAGTAGTAAAGGGGAGCTTTAATATTAAGGGGGAGGGGGTGTTTTTAAAAGTTAATCTTTTATAAAATTAGTTTTAATTATAAAGTAAGGTTTTTATAAACATTCGATGGCTTTTTATTAAAGTGGCTTTTTTTTATAAAGTAAGTTTTTATAAACATTTAGTGGCTTTTTATTAAAGTAGTTTTTATATATAGTTAGGTTTATTAAAATCTAACTTTATTGTTAAGTTTTTAAATTAAATATTAATTAATTATTAGGATTTAATTATATTTTTAAAATAGGTCTAATTAAAATTTTAGGTCTAATTATAATGAATCTCTTTTATATTCCAATTAGTAGTTTAAAACTGTCTTTTTTAGCATAATTATCTTTTTAAAGTCCTTCAAGCTCTAAAATTAGCCGACCTGGACATTGCAAAAAGGTAAATTTCTAGCATTATTGTTGATTTTTTTCTACTAATTGTGTGCTAGAGTGTGTAGTGCCATTCCTAGCCATTTTTTCCTTCCAGGAGATTTTTCAACGTCCTAGAGGTCCTTAGGACTTGTCTTGAGCCCATTTTGTGCATTGTAATAACCATTTTTATTGCTTGTCACAACTAGTGAGCACGTCTCGCCATAAGTATTGCAACAAGGGGGTTTCTGCTGTGATGTGAGATGCTTTTTCTCACAACTAGACTTAATTTCACCCCTTTCCTTGTTTTTAGCTTGTTGTGCTTGTTTACGGTGTTGATTTGTTGTGTTCCACGAAACTTGATTGTGGTCTCCTCTCTGTGCATTATTACACTGATTGTAAGGTGAGTGACCAACTATTTCATGACGCACACTCACACCATATTGTATCCAACGCACTAAACTATAAAGTTTCGAAAGTAGGGGAGTTATAATATTGTCCTGGGTCATTGCACTATTTATTTGGGCTTGTAATTTTTGCACTAAGTTATAAAGTGTCATCTTGGGATATTTTTGGGGGTTTATCTACATTATGGAGTTTCACCGTTTTGTTGTTATGCTTGATTCTGAGAACTATTTGACATGGAAGGAAGGCATCATCAGACACTGCACTACGCATGGTTTGTTGCCCTACCTCCATGGTCTTATTCTTGAGCCTCTCGAGCCTCTGCGTAGAAGGATAAGTGGTTTAACCACAATGATGAGGTCTATGGCCTTCTCGGTCTTATTGTTTCTAGGGATACATTGCGTTTGTTTGAGCACACTGAGTTCCCTTTCACCATCTCGGTCCATTATTTGACTATTGAATGGTGATACCGCTTCACCATCTAAGAGAGACGCTTTCCTAGACCACTCTTGTGCCACCATGGATTCTCCCCCTTCTCACATCCCTTCCACTGTTGAGTGTTCCTTTGTTCTTGTTGCTTCCTAGGATTCCCTTGTTGACCATCCACATTAGGACCTTGCTTTTGATACCACTCACACTACTATTGCCACTATAGAGCTCATTGTTGACCATGTTCATGCTTTCATTCACTCTTCACACTCGTGTTCCATTGGAGACCCTTTCTCTGAGATAGATGTGACCATTTCCCCTTGTGCTCCCTCACATCTTGATTGATTAGTTGACAACTCTCTATACACTTTTTTCTTCCATTGAGTGCCACGTTGCTTCACCTTTGCCTTCTAGTAGCTCTTCATAGAATTCTTCTCCTGCTACTTCATGTGTTCATTGCATGGTCCGTTGTAGCCATCAAACATCTTAAAGGACCTATCTAGCTCTCACACTAGGAATGCTTCCTTAGGAAACTTTTCACTTCCATAATTTTAGATATTCTTCATGATCCAACTATTCTTGTAGATCCCTTTTTGAGGGTTATTGAGCCTCCACCTTCTTCTCTCTTTAACATACACACTATTGTGGCATTACCTTTGTATCATGTGCACTATTTTTCCAGACCTATGTCACCTTCTAGTTGTAGATCAAAGTCATATTTCAGAGTACTGCAGGCTTCTTCTTCGTTTGTGGAGTGGGTCAACTTCCAGTGCTCCTTTTTTGTCCTTCCCAAGGGCAGGAACATTGTTCGATGCAGGTGAATTCTCTTCAGTCTTGGTGTGGAGGACCACATCATCGACACACTTCTTGGAGGACCTTCTTGTTCTCTCTTCTTTCTCTCTCTACTCTGGAGTATGATTGTATTTGGGTACCTTATCATGTCATGTTTTTGGGACCCATTTCTTGTTCTTCTTCTCCATATTCTTGAGTGAGTTTGTCTCTCTTTTGGGGGAGTTTTTTTCTTCGGGTTTTCTCCTTTCACTCAACTTTTTGAGAGTTTCTTGTACATGGGTACCTTATCAAGCCTCATTTCCAAGACCCATTATTATCCTCCTCTTCTTTTCTAGAGAGATGTTTTTTGTACATGGGAACCTTTTTAGGATTAGTATTCAGGCCCCATTGACACATATTTCTTAGTTTTCTAGGGTATTTCTCTTTCAGTTATGACTTTCCATTAGCTCTACCTCATCTTCAATGAAGGGATGGTGTTGGTGTATATGAATAGAATTTTTGTCATTTGACGTCTTGTCCACATAGTTGGTTAGTCATCTCACTTAGTGGGAATAGGTCACAGTTGAATAGTTCATAGGGTTGTGTACACGCGTCATGCATAAGAGTTACATAACACTCCTATATGTACCCATTATTTCTAATTTATGAGCATTCTAGACACTTTCTTGTATTTTTTGTACTTGATTTTTCTTGTGATTCATGTTCTTGCTAATTATGTGAAGCATTTTCATCTCCATTAGAAGTGCAACCCTCTTTGATGGCACGAGGTTATAACATTGATCCTCACAGAACAATTTGATAATCATGTATTCACTCATTCCAAGATCCCTCTAGATCTCATGCATCTTGATTTGTCATTAATGTGCCTTTTTCATTAATAAGGAATTCATCAATCACATGCCAACAAACTCCCCCTTTATCATTGATGAAAAACCTCCTAATTATTCTCCCCTTTTGCATTAATGTCAAAGTGCATATTTGTAGTACATGATCTTCATCTTTATCAACCTATTTGGGCCCTCATCTTGGTTGGAAACATCAACCAAACTCATCACTCAAGCTCTCTTTCTTGTCTCTCTTTTCTTTAACTTTGGTTTTGGCCTTCACCATTTATTGAACTCACTATTTCTCCCCCTGAGAAGATGCTTTCATGGCATGTATGTATACAAGCCAAAAACATGGCATTTGAATGAAAACTTCCTCCTTACTCATAAACATACCTTTATTAGCTTAGAAAACTCAAATCTAGTCTTAACTCTTCAATATCTTGATTGTCAATCAACTTTTCGAACATTTTAGGCTAACTTTGTCCATCCATAACACATCATACATTGCATAAAATATAAATTTCTTACTCCTATTGGGTTTATAATATCCATCTTTGATTAATCATATAATACTTTGGTTCCCAACGTGATCTCATGTGTTATATTTGGTTAAACATCTCTTCCTCTACCCTGAATCGCACTTTCGGTGTTTATGGTCTCATTTGGGTGCTTTGATACCTTAGTTGTTTAT
Organism: Taxus wallichiana var. yunnanensis; assembly: GCA_018340775.1. NCBI lineage: Eukaryota > Viridiplantae > Streptophyta > Pinopsida > Cupressales > Taxaceae > Taxus > Taxus wallichiana. The sequence continues at coordinate 391,631,332 of CM031235.1, forward strand.
AGGTATTGCTTCCCTATCCATATGCTTTCCACCTTCATATACATAACTTATCTATCCTGTGTGAAATCTAGAACACTTGAATAAGACTCAACTCCTCCCTTTCTCTTCACAACGTTTTCTCAAACCTGTATGTCCCTATTTTGAGGCATTAATAACTTCTTTTGCATAGTGTAGTGACTTGGTTGCCTCCCTTGTCAGAAAAGTATCAAAATTTCATCATACTCCCCTAAAATACTTTCTTTGTTAACATGAAATCTATTGAGAGTTGTTCTTAGCACCCTTGCCTCTTAGATTCCTTTCGGCACTGTAAGTCCATGTTTCAAACTCCAGAAGCATGCAATTTTAGTGTTTCATCTATTATCAACACCCTTAGACTATGAAGTACACTGTTAAAATTCCATTTGAGTGGCTATGCAAACATTGTTATAAATTTTTTGGATCCCATATGCCAATATGCACTTCTCACCATCATATGATATGTTTTTAGGCTGTTGTAGGTGAAATTTTATACATCTTTCAACACAATTACCATATTAAGAATGGAATAAAGAGACATATCCTTCTTTATAGTACCTTATATTTCATCATACCACCTTGATGAGTCATTCTCACCTTTGAAACATCTCATGCATGTAATGAATACTTTGGAACACTATATGAACTATATATCATTTCCTCTTTGGACTAAGACACTCCCTAAGCATGATTTTTTCTACTTTACTTACCCATCAAGGACCTTTAATTTCTTGAAATGGGATTTAACCATCTTCAAAATCCTTAATAAAACCCTTTAAAACACCAAAAACCTCCATAATGAGTAAATCATTTAGAAAACACAAAGAAATTACCTTAGTTTTGACAAAATTGCCTTATTGGGATTCTTAGCCAAGCTCTGGTGAGTTGGTGGTTAGAGAAAACCGAAAACACCAGAAGAAACTAACACCACTTTTGAGTACCCTTTTTCCTCCTACAAGTGTGGGATAAAATGTTTGTCTTAACTCTATGTAATTATTCTTTCTTGACTATTCCTTTCCTAGGCTTAACTATTCCTTACCAACGCTTCTCAAGGTCAAATTAAAGGCTAACTCGATGCAAAGCTTCAAATTATTAATAACAAATTTGAGTACCCATTTGGATTTTCCTTTTATGTACAATAATTCATCATAGTTTCCTTTGGTAAGAATCCTTCAAATCTATAGTCCCAAGCTTCATATTAGGCCTTTTAGGATAAGCTACATGATTTTATGATGACTGTCATAGATTCCAAATGATCGAGAGTTTTCCCACACAAAATTATTCTTGATTATTGTTTAGGGTCTCATAAAGATGGATTATTGAGGTTTATAGCCATTGAAATGGAGTTTAAGTTCTTCTACTTTTGTTTTTCAATTAAACCCTAGGAGGGTTTTACGCATTGCCTAGGAGTGAATTGTTTTCTCACCAAATTAATCATACATGTCCTCAAGGCCTCTTATCACTTATAATATATATCCATGCAATCATTTAGAATATTATAACTTGAAAGTAGGTCATAATTGCTACTAAATTATGAAACATGACTCAAAATTACCATACTTTTCTCTCTTAAAATAGGGGTCTACATATTTCTGGTATTTTGAAGATTTTCAATCCAAATTATATTTATGACTTCGTTATTTAGGATCTATGAGGAGTTTAGGATTTTCAATTAACCCTTAATCTTGTTAACCAACTTGTCACCTTCAAGTTGACTCTTGAACTCTCAAGGTTTTATAGATTTCCCTTGCTCTATGTTATGTCCTAACTTAAATTTTTGACTTACTAACTTGGGAGCACTCAAGATATTTTTTATCTCCATATCATCATGCCAAAGCATCATGAACTCTCATGTCCTAAAAATGATAATGCTTTCATGGTTCTTCAATTTTTCACATTGAAGATAAACTCATGGATGTATAACACCTTGCAACCCCTTTGGAGGATCACACACGGTCTATGAATTAACCAAAGTGACAACATGATGTATACTTCTCCTTTTCCACACTTGGATCTCTTCTTCATAATTTTATGACTGTAAAGTACTTGGAATAACATATAGACCCAAATATTCTTGTAGTACAGATTACTTGTACTCTCTTTCTTCATCATAAGACTTGGTGAAATTTTGATGAGTCAATGGTTATCTAACCCTTCTAAGGCATGCTCATGGTTTCTTGGTCCCTTGGAAGTATTCCGAGGTGTTAGGAAATAAGAGATAAAATATGCGGAATAATCCCTTCTGTAATTGCAAAAGTAGAAACTAATATGCAGAAAATATTACAGATCTGAAATAAAAGTGCATAATAAATAACACAACACAGAGAGACAAGATTTAACGTGGTTCACCCAATTTGGGCTACGTCCACCAAGAATCACTTGCTCAGATTTTATTACAAGCCTCCACTCTCTCAATACAATACCTAGATCTGTTTGGAGCTATGCTCAACAAACTCTACAGAATTCACACCCAAATTCAAAACACATCTGTAATACATTTGCTTGTATATCTATCATATGCATAAGACCATATAAATAGACAATTGCTTAAGTAGTTTGATACAAAACCGTGGGTATCAAAACCAAGGGCAAAAACCGTGGGTATCAAAACAATGGGCAAAAGACCGAAAAAACCATGGGCCCAAAAACAGCCCATAACGGTTACCCATTACCCATGGGTTAATAAACCACCCATGAAAATTTTCTTCAGGGGCTTCACCCCGAACCCCCTTCCATCGGGGGGGCTTCAACCCCGAACCCCCCTGACCCACTCACCGGCGAGCGGGACCGCCGTAAAAATACCCGAGTGTAACACATGGAAGGTGTGCCATACTCTAACATGAAAATAGGCTCCACAAACATAACAATCTCCCACTTGGAGACTAGTTTCCACTGAGCAAGCTTCTCAACCCTTCACTGTCATCCGTGAAGGCCAACCAAAGTTGAATATAGCTTTATTTTATCCTTGTGACCACCTTGGTCATCATGTCTGCAGGATTCGACTGGTATGAATCTTCCAACTTCAACTTATCTTCCTCTAAAGCTGTCCCGATGAAGTTATATCTCAACCGTATATGATTCGTCCTGGAGTGGAAAGCAGAGTTCTTAGCTAGGTGTATAGCACTCGACTATCACTTTATAGCTTACATTCCTCCCGCTTATGCCCCAACTCCTCAAGAAATTGTTGTAGCCAAATCATCTCTTTGCTTGCCTCGTGGCAAGCAACATACTCACCTCCGTGGTTGACAAAGCCACTAGCTTCGTAGTCATGAAATCCACTCACCGCTGTCCCACCTCAAAGTGTAAATATAACTTTGTTGTGCTCCTCCCGCTGTCTACATCTCCAGCCATGTCTGAATCTACATAACCATGTAAAGTGGTGTCGATCAATCAGTAGCACAAAAGCTGTCCCCATGGTTCCTCTCAAATACCGAAGGATCCACTTTCTTGCTTGCCAATGCTCTTTACTCGGATCACTCATAAATCTACTCACAGATCCCACCGCATGGGCAATATCGAGGCCTAGTGCACACCATAAAGATACATCAAATGCTGCGAACTGGCGATGAGTAAGGTACCTTGGACATCTGGTTTCTTTCCTGCTCTGTCTTGGGACACTGCTCCTTTGATAACTTAAAATGGCCTGCCAAAGGGGTCCCAACCAGTTTAGCATCCTGCATGTTAAACCTATCCAATACCTTCTTAATGTACTCTTCCTGAGATAAAGTCAGCTTTCATTCCTTCCTATCCCGAGTTATCCTCATACCAAGGATTTGTCTGGCTGCCCCCAAATCCTTCATATCAAAGGATTCACTTAGTTGTTTCTTGAGTACTTTTATTTCCTGCATGTTTTTACCTGCAACCAACATGTCATCAACATACAAACATAGGATAATATAACTTCCATCCTCAAATTTCTTTGTATACACGCAATGGTCAGAATGAAATCTAATATAACCTTGCTCCATCATGAAGCTATCAAACTTCTTATACCATTGGCGTGGAGCTTGTTTTAGGCCATACAGGCTCTTCTTCAGTTTACACACCATCTCCTCTTTACCTTTGACTTCATATCCTTCTAGCTGCTGCATATATAGCTCCTCCTCCAAATCACCATGGAGAAATGCAGTCTTTACATCTAACTAGTCTAAGTGCAAGTCTTCACTTTGCTACTATTCCAAGAACAGTTATGATAGAGGTCATTTTACTACAAGAGAAAAAAATCTCATCAAAATCTATACCTTGTTTCTGTGCAAACCCCTTGACCACCAACCGGGCCTTATATCTTTTCTTTCCTCCTTCTTCATCTTTAACTCTATACACCCACTTGTTCTGCAATGCTCTTTTGCCTTCCGGTAGCTTCACCAAATCCCAAGTCTAGTTTTCCATGAGAGAATTATGCTCCTCATCCATGGCTTGCTCCCACTTCTTACTGGCATCTACCTGCATTGCTTCATCAAAGCTCTCTGGCTCTCCACTATAAGTTAGTAATAAATAATAAAGAGAAGGAGAAAACCGTTCAGGTTCTTTTCTTACCCTAGAAGACCTGCTCACTATAGGAGTTTGGGGTTCATGTTGAGTAGGTTCCTGAACTGATTCATGGGTCACTTTCCCATCTGGAAGATCCTCTACCACTGCATATTCTTTCTTGGATTCTTCCCTATTTTCCTGTAACTGTTTCTTATACATGACTTTCTCATTAAAGACCACATCCCTAGACCGAATGATTTTCTTGTCCTTAATACTCCAACATTTAAATCCAAAGTCATCACCGCCATAACCAATGAAAGTACATTTTTCTGATTTAGCCTCTAGCTTGGTCCTATCATCCTTGTCTATATGAACAAACACCTCACATCCAAAAAATATAAGAAATGAATAATCAACTTTCTTACCATACCATGCCTCCTCAGGTATGCCTCCATCCAAGGCACTTGAGGGTCCTCTGTTTATCAAGTACATTTGTGCTCACCGCTTCTACCCAAAAAGAAAGAGGTAGTCCTGCATGTAACCTCATGCTCCTAGCACGTTCCATTATTGTTCTGTTCATCCTTTTTGATACCCCATTCTGCGGAGTTCCTGGAACCGTCTTTTGCCTGCGGATTCCATTCTTAGAACAATAATCATTAAATTCATTGCTGCAATACTCCCCTCCATTATCTGACCTGAGACATTTTAGCTTAAGACCTGTTTCATTCTCTACCAAGGCTTTCCATTTAACAAAAGTGTCAAATACATCGATTTGTTTCTAATACAATAAACCCAAACTTTCCTTGTTGCATCATCAATAAAAGTAACATAATAACTTGAACCCCAAGAGATGATACCTGAGATGGCCCCCACACATTAGAATGTACCAGCTCTAACTTACTCTCTTTCTTCATAGGTCCAACCTTGAGAAACCTTACTCGCAACCTGTTTCCCATATATGCAGTTTTCACGAAATCCAAACCTATTTCTATATATCCGGCAAATTCTTATTTATGATGTGCATGCCCTTATGGCTCATATGACCGAGCCTATAGTGCCATAATGTTGTATCTGCATCTGAAGCCACAAGATTACAATCATTAGTATTATCAGTGGTTAAATACAAGGTTCCAACCTTCTTACCTCTTGCCACCACAAGATCACCCTTGGTAACCTTCCAAGAGTCTGTTGTAAATATCACAGTACAACCATCACTTCCCAACTGCCCTAGCGATATCAAATTTCTCCTTAATGTAGGCACATGTCTGACATCCTTCAATAGCCATGTATTCCCATTCTGCATCTTAACCCGAACAAAAACTTTTCCAACTATGCTGCAAGGCTCATCATCACCAAGAAAAACATGCCCAAAATCCCCTTGAACATAATCAACAAAATAATGCCTATGTGGAGTAGCATGAAAAGAAGCCCTGAATCTAAAACCCAAGATTCAATAATATTATGCAAAGAAAGAATCAAAGCATCCTGACATACATTACCCGATGCCACATTTGCCTCCTTGTTTTCTTCCTGTTGTTTCTTCTTATCCCGAAGCTCCCAACAGTCCTTCTTTACATGCCCAAGCTTTCCACAATTCCAACATACAATCTTGTTCTTGGATTTTGACCTTGCTCGATCTTTTGATTTTCCACGGTTTCCTCTATTCTTCTGTCTCCCTCTAGTTTCCCATTGTCAAAGCATTCCCTGAAGTAGAAGATTCCCAGAGCTTTTTCTTCGCATTTCCTCGCTTAGAATCACCCCTACAACATCCTCAAACTTCAACTTTGAGTTAGCTGGAACCGAGTTACTTACCGCCATTACTAGGCTATTCCAACTCTCGGGTAAAGAGCACAAATTAATAAAGCCCTAACTTCTTCATCAAATTCTATTGAATCAAGCTAGCATATTCACAACAAGATTGAAATAATTTAAATGATCTCACATCAACTATTCTCGACATCTTCATATTAAACAAATTTTTCATTAAAAATATCTTATTAGAGGCAGAGGGTTTTTCATACAACTTCCCTAATGCATCCATTAGATCTTTTGTAGTCTTTTCCTTTGAAACATTAAATAATACCGAGGATGCAAGACACAGCCGAATCATTCCAAGTGCCTTCCGATCCAACAAATCCCATTCCGCATCTGTCATACTTGAGGGTTTGTTCACCTTCTCGAGCACAGAGTATAAAGATCCTTTTGATAAAGGTAATCTTCCATCTGCATCTTCCAAAGACTAAAATTCTACCCGTTGAATTTATCAACCCTAGATCTTCCATCATCTGCCATAGCTCCCACTCAAGATAAAACTTTCCCTGTGATTCAACACTTCTTCAGCAGACTAAACCAGGCTCGATACCAATTGTTAGGAAATAAGAGATAAAATATGTGGAATAATCCCTTACAGAATCGCAAAAGTAGAAACTAATATGCAAAAATATTATAGATCTGAAATAAAAGTGCAGAATAAATAACACAACACCAGAGAGACAAGATTTAACATGGTTCACCCAATTTGGGTTACATCTACCAAGAATCACTTGCTCAGATTTTATTACAAGCCTCCACTCTCTCAATACAATACCCAGATCTGTTTGGAGCTATGCTCAACAAACTCTACAGAATTCACACCCGAATTCAAAACACATCTGTAATACATTTGCTTGTATATCTATCATATGCATAAGACCATATAAATAGACAACTGCTTAAGAAGTTTGATACAAAACCGTGGGTATCAAAACAATGGGCAAAAGACCGAAAAAACCATGGGCCCAAAAACAGCCCATAACGGTTACCCATTACCCATGGGTTAATAAACCACCCATGAAAATTTGCTTGGGGGCTTCGCCCGAACCCTTTTCCTTCCATCGGGGGCTTCAACCCCGACCCCCGACCCACTCACCAGGTGAGCGGGACCACTATAAAAATACCCAAGTGTAACACATGGAAGGTGTGCCATACTCTAACATGAAAATAGGCTCCAAAAACATAACATGAGGACAACTTCAACTATTACGTGATGATGAAAAATCTCCTCATACAATATTCATGGTTAGAAAATTTGCTTGACACTCAAAATGGATATGTAGGTGAGCATAAAAACCTATACTTAAGCATGATGCCTTGACTTATTTTGCACAAATTCCAAAGAAACCTTTTGAAATGCATAACTCTAAGTAGAACTATAGACAATATTTTTGAGATACATTCTTCTTCCTCCTGACATCATTATAGACCATGAAGACCTTGGGAAAACTCATATCATTTGCACATTATTCTTACTTGATGGTTCTTGAACTTTATCAATTAACTCATGATTCTTCATTCTTGGGGGTTATCACAACTTTGTATATTCATGACAATTGAACATACATTTTATGACAAGAATCAACAATTAAGACTCAAAATTTCCTCTTGTATGAATGTCATTGATTTTCTTGTCTCTTTATCATCTACACATACTATTTTCTTGTCATTATTTGTCTCTTTAGGCATAGAGTCAGTTTCCTTGAATCTGTATTTATGCTCAACCACCTTCTTTCCTTTGACTATCTCAGACCTTGTTATCTTGGACTCACTTTTAGGATGTGTCTTCACTTTGTATACCTTTTTACTTACTTATTGATTGTATGAATCCTACTACTACATCTAAAAGGTTTATAAAAATGTTTTGAAAAATGTCCTTGTCCATGACAATTGAAACACACAACATAGTTATTTCCTCTAAGAATTTCATTTCTCCAATTTTGACTAAATGATTCATAGAGACAATACTTAGCAAAGCATGACCCTTCTCTTGATAGTTGAAGTATACTATGATCCTTGAGTACTCATATTTGCAATCTCTTCATGGATGTTCATCCATGACATTATTTCTACATTCCTTAGCTCTATGTCCAAAATTATGACAAGAAAAGTAATAGCCATTAAAGGTTCTTTCATACATGGATGCATTTGGTTGCCTAATTGACTTAGGCCTTCTTGAGTTTGTTTATCTGTTTGAACTAGCCTTTTGATCTTCACACTTCTTTATAGGATCTCCTCTTAAGCCTAGACCTATTTTGTCACCTAATACTCTTTGAATCTCTAGAATTTCATCAAGAATTTCAATACTCTTCTCCATATTTTCATACATTTGTAGTCTGTTGTTTGCATCTTCTAATTCAACCTTGAAGGATATCCACTTTTCTTCAGGTTTAAGGAAAGCATCTTATTTTTCCTTAAGATATTTTGACACAATTTCAACCATAGATTCCATATCTTTGAGGGCTTGGCCATGATCAAATTCCATAATCTTGATTTCCTTATTCAATCCATCAATCAGAGACTGAGAAATCTCATACTTCCTTTTAAGAATTGCTTCAACTATGTTACCCATGCTTATGCCTCAAGGATTTCCTAAAAGTTCTTAAACTTATTGTAAGAGGACCTATTATGATACCAATTATTAGAAATTCTAGGCACTAAGAGGGGGTGAATCAGTTCTTATTCAAAATTTTAAAGACAATTCAATTAGCTTAACTTTGTCACGATGAAACCACAAAACCATTCAATGGGGGAAACCCTTCAAGGGAGAAAAACCCACTAAAACTAATGAACTAACTTGAACTAAAATGTCCTGTAAATGTTACAAATATTTCACTATTGAACATCCACTCAATATGAAGCTATAACTCAAAAATTTAGTCAAGCTACCACTTGACCTTCTGCAAGCCACTACTTGCTTGGAAGAAACAAATCCAATAAATCTTCTACCTGATTCTTCTTTAATCTACAAATTACCTTGAAGCTTCAACTTCCTATCTATCAAGCCACTACTTAGTATTATTCAATATTTTAATCAGTTTGAATTGGGTGTCTCACACAACAAGTTGTGACCACTAAATCAGATCTTGTATCTTCTCATTCTACTCTCTTCATTTGTTACAAACACTATTACACATGGATTATCTCATACACCCACTCTTGTCATAATTATCCCCTTTAATTATCCTCTCAAGCACTCAATCTCTCAAGTGTTCAACCTGTTGCAAAATTGTAGTCATGAAGGCCTTCTATATACACTATGTTTCTCCTTAATTTACATGTCTTTTGCACCTACATAAACCAAATATGCTTATACACATTCTTGGACATACCTTCATTTAATTAAATTTTCCTTTAATGAATTGGTAGATCCTCTTTAACAACCCCATACTTCATACAAAAATGTGTGTTTATATCATCAAGATTGACATTCTCACATGCCTTTTGCAATTCATCTACCAAATACTCTTCAACTACACACTCTCCAACTCGTACAAGGAAGAAGAATAACTTCATACAAAAAATATCCTCTTGCAATGATTACACCTAATTTTTTGTCAGTTACAAACTCATGTCTCACACAAAATTTCAAGATGCTTCATGTTCTTATAAATCCCTAGGAAACCTTCATAAAATCACTGCGCCTTATGACATATCTATAATTTTCCTTTCACAACCTGACCCGCAATCTAACATCTCGAAATGTAACATCCATTTCTTTAGTCCTTCCTTTTGGTGAGTTCCATTTATCTTCTATCTCTTCTAGGACTTTTGAAAAGTGTCTGAAGCATGCATGAATGTTACAATAATCCTTATTTATCTTTATAACTCCTTGAATCATTGTATACTTTCCATTTCTTCTTCATGTTTCATTAGAGCTTCACTCACATTCATGGAGGTCCAAAATTGCAGTCATGGAGGTGCTTAAAAATATACAAGGAACAAGTCTTCAAATCTCTTCAAATATTGGATAAGGTGGTGAGTGGTCTCTATATTACCTTCATATTCCAAGAGTAGCTTCATCACTCTCATTTAAACAAGATCATGTTGATCCGGAAGAAGCAACAACTAGAATTTTAAACTCAGAAATTTTACCTCAAAAAAGTGAGCTTGATCATGCACTTGATCACTTATTCAAGTATCCAAAGAAGAATTTGTGGAAGTTTCTATGTCTTGAAAAACTTATCATGTTCATATGTTGCTTCATTTCAGGTCAAAGAGTTCAAACAAGCATGCTTTTCACATACCACTCAAACTGTGTTTTAGGCTTCCTAAATCCAGTCTTGCTTTGCCTTGCACTAAACACATAAAACATCACTTTAATGGTGAATCAATGCATTTAATACTTCAAGATACACATCTAATCCATGTACACTTATTAGTTTGTATGGATTGGATGATGAATGTCAAGTTTTCATGCTCAAAACAAAATACTTCTTGACTCGACTGAAATGATAGTTTTGGTATTTTATGAGCTATAAAATAAGACACTTCATTTCATCAAGTAAATATATTGAACACATTGTATCGGATTCATACAACCTATACAAATTCATAAGGCACTTGAACACAAGCTATTTCATCAAGAAACACTCATACTCCAATGACTAGTTTTGGTTTGTTTGGGTTCTAGTGGTAGGACTAAGAGAAAGTCATGTATCATCAATTATTTTCATATAACCATCCTATGTTATTACTTGGGAATTGATACACATCACAATGTTCCTAGAACAGTTCATCTTTCATTGTGAATCCATCATTTAAGCTATGTATACTAAAATCTCTACAAACACCTATTTTCTTATGGGGCCCACCATGTTTCATGAGTTCAAAATGTCATGTAAAGATGATTTGAGGAATTATATTAAAGATCAAATCATCACCTAGGAAAAATAGTTCCGATTTGGCACCTAACCAAGCAATTTTCTCCATATCGCTTCCAACTAGGGTTTAGGAGGGTTTTAGATAGTGCTAGAAAAATGGATAGAAATTTCTTATCCTTCATCCTTTTGACTTCAATTTTTGCATAATATTTGTCTCTCTATTCTCTTCAAAAATGTATCTTATTATTTATCTTAACAATTCTTTTCAATTTAGATCAAATGCTAAGAAGTCAAGGCACTATTTTGGCATACCTTACTTAGTATGGTTTTGAAAAAGCTTGAATCTCTTACAAAAATAATCCTATAGTCCTAAAATTTGGTCCATACCTTAATGATTACCTCATACATGATCTGAAATGAATACTTTGTCATGGTTCACCCTAGAAATTCCAACCCCATCTCATTTGGGAAGCATTTGGTCTCTAGTTTTGAGGAATCATGCACTATCAACCTATATGGATGCTCAAAATGCCTCTTTATACACTTGTGAATCCTTACAAACATCACCTACTATCATGTCATTCTCATGCCATGCTTGGTTACTAGCTACTCACCTTATGTCATCATATTCATATCTCCACTAACCTTGTCTTCATTGAACTTCATCTATAGAATCTTTATTTTGCCTCATGCACCTGATTATTGACTTCAGATGCCTTCCACATGTTTCTCATGGATCTACCATGATTTTACATCAACCTCCTACCTTCTCTCCACCATTCTAGGTCCATTTTCTGACTAGGCATAAGGATTAGGTGAGGTGAACTGAACCAATCTTACTAATTAAACTCATGTACCCCTATATTCATCATTCTAAAATTGTTACCTTATCACATACATGATAAACCTGATGACATCATATATACATGGTATGAGATCACCATTGTGCCTCAACCAGTCATTAGCTCCTCAAGAAGTTGGGCCTTAACTAGGTGTTCTCAATCCTTGTCATGTTCTCACTCATTCCAAGCTCCCTCTAGCTCTCCTGCATCTTGCTTTTTCATTAATGTGATTTTTTCATCAATGAAAACTTCATCAATCACATGCCAACAAGTGGAATTGGTATGGAACAATGCCAAACATCATACATCATGTAGAAATATATAAGCAATATGTACTTTACTAAAAAGTACCATGTGAACATGCATGTGTGTATGGAAAAAGTATAGAAAATACTATGAACCAAAATAACATGGTAAGAAATGTGCAATATAGAATAGAATGAGTAAGCAAGGATGAATCCAATCAAGATATAAGCTAGTATTTTTTATTTTTTTGCAAATATGTGAACATGAAATAAAAGAGCTAGGAGAGGAGAACAAGGTTACTCCCTAGTGTACATGTGAAAATTGAAGTCCATGTAAGTAAATATATCCTCAACAGTCGTGTTTTAACCTAGAACAAGAGTTCGTTGTCGGGTAACAAGGGGAGGGGATAAGATTCCCAAAAAGTGAATGTCATAGTGATCTATCTAGAGACAAAGGTGATGAATATGCACAAGTGGCTGAAGTGATACTAGAGAATACACGTGATTACAATGAGATGTTATATTTTTATTTTATGTTTCTTTATAATTTGTAGCTAGACGGTGAGAAATTTGTAATGCTTTTGGTGAAATATTTGTATCTTCTTCATCAATAAGATTAAGTTTTGACAAGTACTTATAGTCATCACAATAGGAGGTAGGATCAAAATCATCACCATCGTCATATTTGAGTAGTAGGGATGAATCAATGTCACCCATGAGATTAATCTGCATGTTTCTCCCAAAAGATTATTTAAAAGTATACTTAGGATTTAGCTTATATGTGCCTGACTTGTAGAGATACATAGATCATTTGGTAAGTCATTGATACTTTTGTTTGTATAATATATCTCAATATGCTTTGAATGAGTAGAGATATTTGTAGATTCCTTTATCGTGTTGGCCTTAAATTAGGCATGTGGTGGATAAACTGATAATATTGGTGTTGTGGCATGCAATTACTCAAGTGAAAGTGATGGTTATTTTATTATAGTAAAATTTGATGCATTCAATGTGGAATTATGCTCAATATTCATGGATTAATTAGATTTAGGAACCCATTGAGATTTGAAAATATGAGATAGATGTGTAATAAGAATGGTGTTTAGAAAATAAAATAAATCCCTTATGCTCAAGTTTTTGGATTTTCCATTATAAAGCATATCAATCATTTTCACAATGTTCATTAATGTCATAATAATTACAGAATGGTTGTCCTTTGGCTTTTGTAAGTTGATAACGAGGATAACAATGATTAGGTAACAAAGTGATTAATTGATGATTGAGGAGATCAAATAGGATATCATGTTGTTTAACATGCTCAACGAAAGAAAGTAGTGTTTTATGTTGTTTAACGTGCAAGAAACTCAGATTTGATCGAATTCCATTTATGTACAAGTGAAATCCCAATCCCCTGGTTGAAATTAATGTAAAGTCATGATTCATTGTGGATTAAAACCAAGAAATCTACATTCCCTGGTGAAAAATTCTGATTTCTCGGGGCATCCTCTCTGCATTTTTACGTTTTTTTTGGACGGGTATACGATTGTCACCTGCCTGTCAAATTTATCTTTGCAACATATTGCTAACGTGGCAGGCTCCTATTAGCCGAGGATGTGCGGGAAAATGTTATAACTTGTCACTTTTTAATTTTTGGCACAAGGAAAATTTTGCTCTGCGGCCCCACATTTGCTACAGTGATGTGCCTACATGGCATGATTTGATTGGTTGGAGGATCGGTGGGTGGCGGGGTCACTTAGAAAATTTTCTTCCATTTTGGAAAATTTCTTGAAGTCATTTTTTGGTTCAAGGCCCGCGTCCAATGGGAAGTGGACACGTGGTGGGGAGATCAGGCGGATGGCGGGGAGAGTTGGAGGAAAATTTTGATTCGGGGTCTCGGGGAAAATTTTGACCCGAGGGCCCACATCCAATGAAAAGAGGACATGTGTCCAGGAGGGTCAAACGGAGAGGTGAAGAGTTGGAAAAATTTGAAGTTTTTGGCTTCAAAATGCCAAAGGAAAAATTTGGCCCGAGAGCCCGCGACCAATTAGAGGAAGACACGTGTCCAGGAGGTGAGATGGAAGAAGGGGCCGAAGGAAAATTTTATGAAATTTTGCCTTTATGTTTGCAAGGAAAAAATGAAAAATGGGCCCGCCTCCAATGAAAAGTGGACACGTGTCCAAGAAGGTCAAATGGAGTGGTGGGGATTTCAATTTTTTGTTTTGTTTTGGGCTTAAAGTTACAAAAGAAAATTTTTCCCAAAGGCCCGTGTCCAATTAGAGGAGGACACGTGTCCAAAATTTGGTGAAGGTTTGGAGCGCGGAGAGAAAGTGGAAAACTTTGCAAAATTTTGGCAAAAATCTCGAAGTAAAAATGGACCCGCAGAAAATTTGGAGGTGTTCCCTATAGCAAATTAGGGGGTGACACGTGGCCTATTCCAAAAGGCAAAAAGGGAGTGTGGGCCCGCAGGAGGATTTTGTGCTCGCGGAGGAATGAAGGAAAAATAGGAATGTCGGCTCTGCAGCGAATGGGAGACCGCCACGTGGTAGAAGAAGCAGCGGGTGTTCGGGTGGCGGAGGTTTTGAGGAAATTTTCCTTTTCTCAAAAAGGAGCAAATTTCATTATTTTGGCCTGCGTGTTTCAGTGGGGCCCACCTAAGGACACGTGGTGGGTCCAGGGGGCAAGCGGGGAAAATTTTCAAAATTTTCCCGAAGTTCAAAAAGGTTTAAAATGCATTTTAAGGATTGGGGGCCCGCTCCAATCATATTTGGCCACATGTCTACCTTATCCAAAGGAAAAAGGGGGAGATCTTGGACACGTGGACGACACAAATTTAAAGTTGAATTTGGATCGACGGTTGCTGAGTATTTTCATTTCTTACCGCCATGAGAGCTCCAAGATGCTTGGATTCATCGTTTTTGCACCAAATTGCATGAAATTTTATATGAATTCACATCCCCTCACCTTCTGAATGCAATGGCATCATTCATTTGAGCTAATTTGGTGCCCTTTAGTGTTTTTCATGAAATATTTTTCTCAGCCCGTGTAAAAACGAGAAAAGTAAAAAGTTAAAGTTACAGAGTTAAAATAATGAGGGAAAAAGGTGGAAAATGATTACAAATGCATGCTGGCATGTTGGAATGACAAAA
This sequence comes from Taxus wallichiana var. yunnanensis, assembly GCA_018340775.1. NCBI lineage: Eukaryota > Viridiplantae > Streptophyta > Pinopsida > Cupressales > Taxaceae > Taxus > Taxus wallichiana. The sequence continues at coordinate 391,646,685 of CM031235.1, forward strand.
ATGTGACCCTGGGATGGATAAGGATCCAAGCCCATGTAATATTTTATTGTTTTTGTGCATCCCTGGCATTTTGTGAGTCTGTTTTCGCTTTAATATCATTTTTCATCAAATGGATAGGGTTTTGTAACAAATTTGATCCTTGGAGCATATTATTTGCTTGGGATGCAAGGATCCAAGTTGGCATAGGGTATAAGTTGTAATTTTGTAAGCCTGTTGAGATTTTTGGAGAAAGAAAGAAGAATTTTCAGGAGGAAAACTGGAAGTAATCCATTTCTTTTGGAGAAACTGCCTGAGAGCCATTTTTAATTCCTTCTTGCATCAAATGTTCATCATGTTGAGTTGGTTTCAGCTGTAAAGCCATCAAAAAGCTTTGAGATTGTCTTAATAACATTCCCTTGCTGGTGTATTTGATCAAATTTATGGATTGACTGGTTTTATCTCTTGGCAAAACTTGCATACACTTGTATTTCAGTATGTTTTCAATTTGTGTTTTATGCTCATGTTGCAATCTTGTGTTTGGGATCTCTTTTGATCATACATGGCCTCATTTCTTGTAGAGGGTTTGAAGGCATCTACAATATTTCATTCAGAAGAGCATTCATTTGAGTGAAGATAAATAGATTTAAATTCATCTTACTTTCCTTGAATATTGAGGGTGTTTGTAAACCTTTGGGTGTACCTTAGGTCATGATCAAATAAGGGTTTCTAGATGCTTCATTGATATTTTGCTTCAAGATTTTGTGGCAGGTTATCAAAGTTTGTGTGGAATAGTGCAGATTTGGGCCTCCATTTGTGCACACATCCTGGTTGAAAGAGCACTTCAAACTCATTGAAACATCTCTGTTGTTTAGGTGTTGTAATTCTTTTGCAAAGGTTCCCAAAGAAGTTGGTAATTCCTTATCTTGTCTTGTCTAAACTTCTCCCATCATAATTTCATTCAAACTAATTCATCCTACCCATACTACCCCTGCATTGCATTGTGTGTCAACAAAAGAATACAATCCTTCCACAAAAATGCACAAAGCATATCAGGGTTTCATCATGTCTTTAGCAGCCCTAGCCTTGTTTTGAAAGCATTTCCATCATTTAGTAGTGACAACTCCATTGAGTTTAGATAATGGATATTTGATTATGTTTTCACAAGGCCCCTTTCATACCATATGCAAAACACAAGGATATCTCTACCTCCTTAACCATACAAGGGCTGCAATATAGGTTCTCTTGCCTTGGTTGATAGGCACAACCTAAAATAGTGAGGGTTAGATCAAAACCCTTATGAAGGTGCTATCCACTTCCTCAAATATTGAATGCAAACAAGCAGATAGGTGTGATCCCCACTACAAATGACACACAAACCATCTATCTACTCTTGAAGTGTCTTGTGCTAGTTCATGATGTTGTTCAAGTTGTGAAGGAGACTAAAATTGGATACCAACATGCTAGTCGCACCAAGATAGTGAGATAAAACTAATTTCTCCTAAGATAAATGTGTGAGATGTAATTTAGAATAATCTCTCCAATGAAGTGAATAATACAACTGAAATATAGTCCTTAAATGTTTCTCCTTGCCCAAGTAGTAGATAATAAGTAGTAGTCCTAATCGTCTAACCCCAAATGATAGCAATTCATGTATATATATGATTCCATTGTTTGAATTTCATCATTAACAACAAGAAAAATGACCCAAATTAATAAGAAAGTTTTTAGAAAAGCTACTAAATTATGTGGCATTTGAAAATCAAGAAAAGGGGACATCAACACCTAGGTGCTCCGGTCTTAATGGGCGGTATTGTCCAAGATGCTTGTAGGATATAATGGTAAATACAAAGCTATAACATATGTTTTTAGTGTCCAAGAGTAAAGTTGTAATTCCAAAAATAAAATAATAAGAGTGTGTAAGAGGATAAAACAATGTAAAAGTAAAATATGTGTTGTTAATGTCTAGCTTTCTCACTTAGGAATCATGTATATAATGATATACTTAGAGGTCTAATGTAAATAAAAAGTGCATGATTTCATGGCTATAGTACATTGAGTTGAATTTGGGCTACCAAATTGTTATATGATGCAAGATGTTTGACACTTCTCTTTACTATTTCTTCCACATCTACTAGGGGCATCCACTTTACACTTTCTCACATACAGTGCTATTATTCCAATATTTTTCTACTTTAATTTCTCTTACCTCATTCACTCAAGTACATACATCATGTCATACTATTTATTACTCTAACATGCTAATGGGTGCTTCATGTGTAGTATATGTTTTGTAGGTTACTTCCAAGTCAAAATCATATTCATACTATGACTTCTTTCTTATTTTATATGCTTTCTCAGTGCTTTCACTTGTTTACGGGAAATGCCTTATGTTACTTGATTGTTGTTTTTTTCCTTGAGTTCCTCAATTGTATTATGACATTGTGATTGGTGTCCCATGTATGCAACATATTGTTTTCCATGTTGTTCTATTTGTGTTTCCTTGCATGCTTATGCTTATATCTATTGTGTTCTTTTCCTATTGCCTAATACTAACACTTTGCTAGTTTTTCTATTATATTACTATGTATGCCCCATGGTATACACTATACCCACTCCCATGTTTCCCATACACTAATAATACACCATATTAACATATTAGATATAGGTCCTTTTGTTTGGGCCACAATCACATTACTCCATCCGGCATGCCCCAAACAAGGGGGGAAACCATCAAATGATATCTCACCCTCACAATAACTCAGAATCGGGAAACAAAATAACATTTACAAAATCATACATTTCACGGAGTTTAGAAAATGACTCGAAACAAACTTTGATCCATAAACTACCTCTTTTAACAATAAACAAATTCTATTCTAGTGATAATTGAATAGAAAAATGACTAATTTCCTTTTAACCAATATGATTTGCATGAAACATTCAATACCATACTATGAATTGAGAGATAAAATATAAATATTACATAAGAATTTATCCTGGAGAAACCCAATGTGGGAAAAACTCGGTGGGTAAGAAAATTGCTCCCCTTTCACTATGTAATTCTCCAAAATACAAAGCTACTACTAAAGATTGACCTTCAAGAAGGATCCAACACTCCTCCTAATTGTATTTTCTTGCTTACAATTCTCAATAATGAAGAACTCTTTCTTAATGAATAAAACAAGAAATAACTCCAAATCCTCTTTTCTCACACTTGAATTCACTCAAAATCACTTGCTAGAATAAAGAATCAAACTTGTATTTATAGCTTCTCTGCTCACGGATGAAGGGAAATGCAAATCGAACTGATCTTGGTAGTACAAGAATTTAAACCCACTCAAATTTCCATTTTAGTTTTGTCAGGGATAGGACCGTCAATGACCACAAAGTGGCAGTTGTGTAGCTGCGGATTCTCGCAGGTGGCATTTTTGCAACCGCTTCTCTTTCAAGAGAAAGCGATTATGAAACCACTAAGGTAGTTTTGTCGGTGTCTCCTAAAAATCTCGAGAATAGAACAATAATGGCTCTTTGATGTCATTCAAAGGTGTCCAAATCACCCTTATCCTGACTAGACCATCTCCTGAACTAAGAATACACGGAGAATATGTACTGCAAGTATCATATATGGAGAATACTTAGAATTGGGTATTTTTTATCTTATTTTTAGATCATACCTCCCGGTTTGAGTATTTTAAGTCCCTAAAAGATTCAAAGTGATGAGGATAGGAAATTTGTTCCACACATCTTCTATAGAATACCAATTGGCCTTGGTAGGAAAATTTCCTTTCGACCCAATCAACCACATATCCCTGCACTCTCTCTCGTGTTGTCCTCTCTTTCCACTATAATACCACATCTTCCTCCAATTATAGTTGACTATCTGGAGAAAGATCCTCCATAGATGGTAGAAAAACTGCCTCTTCTTCTTCATCCAACATGGAGGGCTCAAAGAGACAAATTTTCAACATTCACAACTGAGTAGATCCTCATATAAGGAGGAAAATCCAAGTAAAATGCATTCTTACCCACTTATTCTAGAATCTCAAATGGGTCATATCAAAGAGGCTTGAGTTTATTAGATTTTCCTTATAGCCTTTCTCTTCTCAAGTACAACCATACCTTGTCTCCAATAAGGAAATAATGTTCAGTCATGTGTTGATCATGTCATGCTTTGTACTTGGATTGTGTCTTTGTTAAACCTCTCATGTACCTAGAGGTGTATCTGCTGAATTTTCTCAATGAATTTCTCAGCTTTGTGGACTTCCAATTCCATTTTTCCATTATCTCTACATGGTAATCTCAAAACAACATCAAAATCAATCTTATGAAAATAACCAAAACATGTTTCAAAAGGAGTCTTATTGGTAGAAGCATGAATTTCCCTATTATAGTAATGATAGATATATACCAAATTATCATCCCAAATCCTTGGATGTTTCCTATTATACCCTCTCAAGAGTTGGACCAAGGTATGGTTTCCCACTTTTGTTTACCCATTTTTCTTTAGATGAAACTTGGTAGACCTCTTCAACTTTGTATTCATTTTTACCCACAAGGTAGACCAAATTTTTTCTAGGAACCGTGAGTCCACATCGATACAATATAATTAGGAAAACCAAATTAAACCCACACATTATCAAAAATAACTCATATGCACTACTATATTTGAGGGTCTTCTCGCAAGGAATGCAAATACACATTTTACTAAATCGGTCCACTAACACAAAAATGTAATCATGACCTTTCTTGGAAGTAGGAAAAAAACCCACAAAATCTATGGAGATTTTTTCCCATGGTTAGGAAGGAACTAATAATGGCATATATAATCCCAACTTCCTGTTATTAGGATTACTTTTACTACATAAAACAAAAATCTTGATGAATTTAACAACTTCTAATTGTATGTTTAGCCAAGAAACATACCTCTATAAGTGTGTTATACTCTTTGTCACAACAAGGTGACCACCTACCTTAGAAGAGCGTGTTTCCCTCATCAATTGAACTCTTTCCCCTTAGGCACACAAAGTATCTCATTATTTTAGAGAAAACCATCCTAGAAGTAGTATACTATGCTAGGTGAAAATACCTCACTTGGAGGTTTCGTTAAAATATTTCTCCAAAATTTGGATCCAACTCATAACCTTCCTGATATGATTCACACAAAAAAGGATCAAGAAGAGTTAATTTGCTCATAGCTGAAAGTAAAGGAGGTATATATAACATATCAAATAAGTTTTTAGTCACACCTTTTTATATTTTATAATAAAATGGGCATTTAAAAAACCCATCCATTTATAATGTCTAACATGTTAAAGTTTATTACGAGCCGAAAATATTAAAGAGGTTGGTGATCCGTCTCGTATGGTAATTTATTTAACACTAAGATAATGTTTCCATTTCTTGACCAATCACACAAGAGCATATAATTCCTTATTATATGTACAATAATTCAGAATTGTGTCATGCAATAATTCGTAATGATAACATATGGGCCTACATCCACGAAGTAGGAAAACCCGATAACATAGTCACTAACATCAGTTTCCACTTCAAAAGGTAGTTGTAAGTTAGGTAATTGTAAAAATGGAGCATGACTAATATTATATTTAAATAAATCAAAATAATTTTGTTGTTTCTTAATAAATTAAAATACTTACCCACTACATTCACTTTGAATGTAGTCTTTGCTGCTTATGGATGAGATTTTGTTAATGAACATGCTTAAATATTGAACTGAACCAACAAAGATCCTAGTCTTGGTTAAACTCGATAGTATAGGCCAATTCAAAATGGCCTCTATCTTAGCTATATCAATTCTCAACTCTCCATCTCCAACCACGTGTCCCAAAAAGACAAACGAATGTTGAGAAAAATCACACTTCTTCTCATTCAACACTAGTCATTTCTCCTTAAGAACTTGCAAAACTTGATGCAAATGGTCAATATACTCTTCAAAAGTTCTCCTAAAAACCAGAATGTCATCCAAGTACAAAATGACAAAGGAATCAATAAATAACCTCATTACCTCATTCATTAACCTCACGAAGGTAGCTGGTGCATTGCATAGCATGAACGGTAATACTAACCATTCATACAATCCTTTCTTGGTCTTGAACGTTGTTTTCTAGATGTCCTCTTCCTTGATCTCGCACTTGGTGATACCTAAATTTCAAATCAAGCTTAGTAAAATATTTAGCATGTTGTAATTGATCCAACAAATCATCAATGTGAGGAAGAGGGTACCTATTCTTGATGGTTATTTTATTCAAAGCTCTATAATCAACACACATTATCCATGAACCATATTTCTTAGGTACTAAAATAATAGGAGAACCACATGGAGAATTTATAGGATATATTATAGCTTTTTAAATCAAATATTGCAACTATTGTTTTACCTTATTGGAATATTACAAATATTTCCTGTATAATCCGAAGTTTGGAAGTAGAATACGAGGTAATAAGCGCATTTCATGCTCAATTGGCCTAATCGAAGCGGTCCCATAGGCTCTTGTAAAAACTCCCTAAACTACCAAACTAGCTCTTTTATGTGTCTGATCCTTGTTAGAAAACATATAAAAGAGCTAGTATTAGACACATATAAGATTTCTAATAACCTAATATTCTATCATATATCTCAAAATAAGTAATGCAAATTTTCCACTTGGCATTAATATGATTTCGACTTCAAAGGTGGTCTCTTACCAAAGATATCTTCGAGTCTCATGTAAAGGATGAAATGATGTATCTCTTACCATCCTTCTACAAATAGTACCGGTTGTCTCTCCTCATGAAGATAACATCCACGATATACAAATATGGGCTGCCAAACACTACACCACACATATTAAGGGAACAAAATCCAAAGTAACTTCATCAATTAATCTATTACCAATACCAAATGTAATGTTACATTATTTGGTAACCTTGATGTCTACACCTTTCTTTACCTAAACTAATGAGTATGGTCTTAGATGATTGTAATTTTCCAACTTTAGCATGTCCACTAACTCTTTACTAACCAAATTATCTTGAGAACATGTATTAAAAAGAGCATCCACCTTAGTTTTCTTCACTTGAATTTTAATATGAAAATGCTTCGTTATTTCCTTTTCTGGATAAACACATTACTACCCAAATATACCTCTCTGTGGAAAAAGGTACAACACATAGTCTCATCCACCTCTTCGCTGCAAAATACTTAATCTCCCTAGAGGAAGCCACATCCTTCTTCTTATTTTTCTTATTTTTGAAGGGATGTAATTCGGTGGAGCTTCCAACATTTTTCCTTGGAATGAGTGTCAAAATTACAAGGACCACAATGAAATTTAGTATCCTTCTTAGAAAAAAAAGTAAAATTATTTTTTACCTTTTCCTTTATCATATTTCTTGGTGTCAATTTGTTTGTTCAAAACATGTTAAGAGGTAGATGAACTCTTCTTCTTTTCCATTTCTAAATAGTGGGATCGATAACAAGCCTCGTTTACATCCTTTGGTTTGGAAAAAATGTTTGGTAGCATAAAGTGGCTATGGATTCCACCAATGTACTTCATCAAAAGGTCTTGGGGTCCACTACATCTTTTCCCATCTAGACAAATTTCTTCCAGAATTCACTAGTTTACTCCAGCACATTTTGTCCTTTCTTCTTCCCTGAGATATTTCCAATAAATAGACCTCTCTTCCTTATAAAAATAGGACATAACTAATTTTTGATTATTCTCTTAAATTCATCCCATTTCCTAATAGGAGGAAACTTCTTAATGACCAATGAATGAACATAATTTTCAAACTGAGTTAAAGTATGGTTGGTTAAATTTAACCTTGCAAAGTGAATTTTTTTACTTTAATTTATTTGATGTAAATTGAACTATAAATGAAGTTTGGATAGCTAATGGTATAGCTTCTCAGCATTCATGTCCCCATCACAAGGTTGAATCTCTATCTTCACCTCTTCTTTGAATGGAGGAGGTTTAGGGTTGACAAGAGGATGATCTTCCTCATGCTCATAAGTATCTTCTTTATGGGTTACTAGTGCCTCATTCGAAACACCAAGTTTCTCCATGAGAAGTTCCATGATGGAATCCAATTTACCCATATACAAGGAAATACTTCCTACATCCTTGGAAAGTATTTCACCATCTTCCTCTAGCTTGTAAAAGTGTTCTTCTCCAATATGACTGCGGCTTCTCTCTACGAGCCATGTATCGGATTCCTTTCTTTCATTTATTGGTGGAAATATCTACTTTAAAAGGAATGAGGATACCTTCATCACTTTCACTTCCCTTTTGGGTAAGGGGCATCTAACTAAAAATGTCAACACAAGTTAAACCACATAAAAAAAAAATGATATTAACTACTCTAATACCAATCTAATCAAAGCTGCCTCTTTTTAACAATAAATAGATCATGTTCTAGTGATAATTGAATGGAAAAATGACTAAGTTCCTTTTAACCAATATAATGTGCATGAAACATTTAATACTATATTATAAATTGAGAGATAGAAGATAAAGGAGACATAAGAATTTATCTTGGAGAAACCCAATGTGGAAAAAAATTTAGTGGGTAAGAAAATTGCTTCCCTTTCATTATGTAATTCTCCAAAATAAAAAGCTACTGCCAAATATTGGCCTTCAAGAAGGATACAAAACTCATCCTAATTGTATTTTCTTGCTTACTGATCCTTAGTAATGAATAACTCGCTCTCAATGAACAAAAAAAGAAATAAATCCAACTCCTCCTCCTTGTTCACACTTGAATTCACTCAAAATAACTTGGTATAATGAAGAATCAAACTTATATTTATAGTTTCTCTACCCACGGATGGAGGGAAATATAAAATGAAGCATTTTGGGAATTCAAGAGTTTGTAACCACTCAAATTCTCATTTTGGCATTGTCGGGGATAAGACCACCTTTGGTGACCACAAAGTGGCGATTCTTGCAACCTCTTTGGTCCACATGTAGGTGGTAGTTGCGTAGTTACCACAAAGTTGCATAGCCTCCACTTTGTGAAGAGTGGAGGTTACGTAACCACAGGAGGAAGTTCCATCACCATATCCTAAAAATATCTAAAACATAACAACAATGACCCTCTAATGTCATTCGAAGGTTTCTAGATCACCCTCAACCTAACTAAACCATCTTCGATCTAAGAATATGCCGAGAATATGTATTGCAAGTATCATATATGGAGAATACATACAATTGGGTATTTTTAGATCCATTATTTGGACCAAAATTGGGCGAGAAAACACATAGGGACTAAATCGTATAGAAAAGACCATGTAGTATCCATATGTTATGGCCCATTCCATACGCTTCCATCCTAGGGTAAATTGAATAACGTTCTCAGTTGGTATAGTTGCTTAGGTACATTTACATGATTTTTACTTAGTTTTAATGATAGAATGCATAGTATAGTTCAGATTATGGTGGAACCAAGGGTACATGTAAGCTAGCATTGATCTAGTACATCGTGTCATAATTTCCAAATCAATTGGGTGTTTGTTCATCTGCAATGGCATTTATCTGTGGGACTTAGTAAGTGTTGAGGTGATTTTCATCCTCATAGGATTGAATTCCCACTATTCATATTTTGTAGAGGGATGTGGAGAAACCAAAACAACCCACATATAATTATCTTCACCATGTGGGGTGCATTTGTACTTATTTCTATTCTCCTCGACACATTCCACTTGGGGTTGATCACCCCCAAGTCCTTCCAACTAGATCCAACACAAAATTCAACAAATATCCATGACAATGGCGGTGGTAGTAATCTCTCCCCTCTCTTGCAAAATAATAATGTGTACTCTTTCCTTTGTTTTGCTTTTCTACTTACATATTGCTATTTTCATACTAAGTTCAAAATTTTCAAGTTAAAGTTCAATTTCATATACTATGGACATTGAATAAATTTTTCTCTCTAGGTAATCATCTTAGCAAAATAAACACAACTAGAACAAAGACAAAGTCCTAACACCAACACAAGGCACTCGAGCTAAGTAAAAGTGTGTCTACACACTCACATGAATTTTCCTTTAAACACACAATTTTCAATTCCATACTTAAAGGGGGAATGCAAACACTCATTTTGGTGATTCATGTCTTGCAACAATAAAAATCATACAACAGTCTTGCATTAGCCCATAATTTCTCAATTTGACCAACTATGATATCCTTAACTAGATCTCACTCATTTTTGGTTGTGTATATAATCTACTTGTTCACATAATGGTCATGTTAATCTATTAAATAAGGCTATAACCTCACATATCACAATCTACAACTCGACCCTAGTGTATGGTTTTAAACCGACACATTGTGCACTAAAAATTTCAATTGCATCATTGTCATATGGACTAATGTTCCCTCTTGGTAGGCATTTCATGAAATGATGATCATCATAATCCTATATAAACAATTCAATCATACCTCATTTAGGGTCCTAGATATTTCAAGAGCTCTCATGTAAAAGAAAGCACAAAAGGCACTCCAAGCTCCCAAAATTGTGAAATAACTCATGCACATCCATTAGGATAGTAATGTATATAGGTTTGAAGTCACTTACTAGGCCTAGGAGTCTTCATGTTCTCTTCATAAGTAAAGTGACCCTTCCCATGTATTTGAGTAAGTGTGAAAGTCAAGTAAGGTATTGTCAAAAGATTTTTGTCAAATTATGATTGTACTATGGTAGATATCACATGTTAGGAGAATGACATGCACTTTGAGCCCTCTTTAGAGTAGTGGAAAAGTTAGTTGTGCACTGAGGGCTCCCACAACCCACCTAACTTTATTTTAAAAATCCATCTTACACCATGAGGGTGTGATGGTTTGATCGAGTTGTAAATCCATTCTAAAGGAGAGTGAATAATACCAAAACACAACGAAAGTCCTTTTTAGGAAGTTGAGGCACACATAAAGTTATAGAACTAAAACCAAAGTAGTTCCAAGACCGTATAAAATGGTTAGGACCATACAAACACTTTTGACCTAGTTGTATTGTTTTTACCGGGTATAATTTTAGGTTTCAATTTTAGCAATGAAGCACTTTCATTCCTAGATCAACTTGTTCTGTACTCAAATCACTCAAAACCTCCAAGATCCACACAAAATCAACTAAGTGAAATCTCTTCTTTGTATTTTGATAGTTTCTAGATGAATAGTCACTTTGTAAAGTGTTATTATGATTTGGGAAATTAATGATGGAAGTTAATTAAATCGAGCAACCTCTGTTGTATTTGTTATCCAAATATCTCTCCTAGCAATTTGGGTAACTCACATACACATTCTAGCTCTAAGTTATTCATTGAAATTTTTGCGCACTTAAAATCACTTGGCACATTCCCTTGGTCATAGTTTCCCTATGCGCCCTTCTCCATTCCCTCCTTCCACTTCTCCCTTGCACCCACCTTTCACGCATTCACCTTCTTCCTTATCAGTCTCTTCCCTTCCCGTGTGCCATGCACTTGCTTCTATCAACGAAGTCCTTGCTCCCTCGCATGCTATGCCCATTACTTTGTAATAGTTGCTCCTTGACCATGCATTCTCTACTCACTAGTTTACCTCGTTTCCCCCCGTGCATGGCACACTCCCCTCTGCACCTTCCTCTATTTTCTTCATGCACCCTTCTATGCCAGGTTATCTTTGACATGCTTGAGAGTGTCGTGTGTAACCCGATCAAAGTGTGCTAATAGGGCACCAAATCCTTCGCAACCAATCGGTGAGCGACACATAGTAGAAACGAAAAATATTTGTACAGTTGGCCATCATTTCAGCTAATCCATGTGCACTACATGTTTTAAGTGGGCGATGACTCGACATCTTTTGATAGCCGTATATTTTGATATAGAGCTCAGATTGGCACGCGCTGGGCTTGTTAGAAAGCTACCGACATAAAATACAATGCTAGAAATTTAAATTCAAATTTTGGCGAATGCGGTAGGTGAGAAGTGGGAAAATGTCTTTCTAAACATTGATGAGCAGATTTGATTTTTCTAGCCAACCGATTTGGTATGATTCACCCTCCCTTTTGTCAAACAGGCATGGGGAAGCATATTTCACAGATCTCAAGTGGATTTGTAGGCATTGAATGATTCTTGTTGGTGGTTTTATTTCAAATTCAGGGTTTCCCTCCTTCTTCCCTTCTTCCTCCATGGATTCATCTATATATGTAAGAGCAAGGCTCATTTGTTATGCTGGACATTATGGATCCTTACGCATTTTTATAAGGAATTCATATTTTATTTATTTTGAGTTGTAGACCTCTATGTTTGGCTCTTGCATGTGGATATTGGCCTCCTTCATCATTATAACAGCTCTATGCATTTCTAGAAGTAGTAGAAGCATTGTTTTGTGACTATTCTCTGTCCTAACGTGCTTTCATTCCTTCTTATTGCCTTTTCTTTTGTGTTGTGTGCTGGTTGTGCTATTTTAGGTCCCTTACAAATCCATATTTAGTTGTGTTCCATGAGAACGATCTAATGAATACATTTTTTTTTTGTGTTATTCGTGCCTAGCCTCCTTTCACGTATTCACTTTCATTCATGCTTAGAAAAAATAGTGTTCATCCCTCTTTTCTGGCACTATCACCTCTCAATGTAGTTTCCTTTCATGTTATCCTTCTATCCTTGGTCCCTTGGCATCATTAGATTAGTTCTCCGTTCCAAAACTAGGAGTAGCAGTAGTAGTAGAAATAGATAGAGGAACCATCCTTCTCTGGAAATCCATCCCAAGCTCTCAAGTTCCCACAACTTGGGGAAGGTTCCATTGTGGTCTCAAACACCTCGGCCCTTTCGAGATGCGAGACGCGGGTGCATGTTTGATATACCAACAGTTTAAGCGATCTGGTGGGACCATCATTGAATGCTCAAATTTAATATCTCTAAGTTCTGGTGTGTGGACTTAGTGTTTCAGCCTTTAGAGGCTCATTTCAACACATCTAGCGATTCCCAATATTTTAAGATCTCTGTTTCAGTAGTCTTGAGTGCCTTTCATGAGAAGAGTGCACAAGAAGAAGTGCAGGAGATGAAGATTCTTTTGAATACTGTATTTATCCTAAGAAGAGTTCACTCTAGAAAGTTTGCACACACATCCCTATCTCTAGCGCGCCGCACCCACTCAACTCCTCCTCAAAACATACAACCGGATGCCCTCTAATGGTGCATCAAAGATTCCATTGTAGCAAATTAGGAGTACCCCCTGGATGTTGATTAGGTTTCTAGTTTGATCATACTAGCATCCGAGTGTGATTGCACAACATTGAATCCTTTCCCCAAGTGTGGGACTTGTAAAATGAGAAAGGAATATCCAGTTTAGAAAGGTGGTTCCTCAATTCCTCTCGGGTCGATTTATCACTTACAAGTTGTAGAGGTCTATATTCCTAATCCTACCCTAAATTCCAAAGGAGACAGAGATAGAGAATGCAGATAAACTAAAACTAATGCTAATAGGTGATACACCAAAGGAGTGGTGAGCATTTTTCACTTCTGCAAATTGACACAACTCATAAAATGCAACAAAAGAACATGCACAAAGCTGATAAGCTGTAATGAAGAATAAGAAATTAGTCAAACAACACCGTGAAAGGATGGAAAATCAATCACGGGGCATGTATTGTTATTTTAACATCAAAATCACTTGCATTACAACACCGAGAGGAAAAAATGAGTTGCGAGTTCTTAGAAAAGTTCGATATTCCACAAAAACACTTCCAAGGTGAGAAAGGGGACCTGCTATACACCAAAAATGTTCAACCCTTTGAAAATGAACCAAATCGCTTTTATAGTGCAAGGGACGAGCTCAGGAGAGGGAAATGCGGGAAAACATGGGAGAAGTTCAATCATTGACCAAAATGCATTCAAAACAGCATGGGAATCCTTACAAACCCATTCCTTGACATTTTTAACCATCTTTGGGAGAGAATGCGAGCCATTCTTCATTAAAAACGGTGGTTGAAAGCGTCATTTCTACTCATCACCAAGTGCGAGAGATTTTTTTGATTTTCTCTCTCTAAACTCCATAAAAATGCAAAAATGACCCTATAATCTTGTAGAGAATTTCACCAGATTTCCATTGATATAAAGAACGTGAAAAACCGAGCTCTGGATCGAAAGATATGGCGATTTGAAATTTTAGGGCAAAACAGGGCCAAATCGGGCGGCAGGCAAAAATTTGAATTTTTCACCTTTTTGGTCATTTTGGAATTTTTTCAAAATTTCTCCATGCTCCGCCTTTCCAGGTGCCACGTGGCATGTCCTTATTGGGTGCGGGCCCATCTTGCTCTATTTTCCTTCATTTTTCCTTTGGAAAATTTTCCAAAAATTTCCACGGGGCCAATGAGCTTGGGACGTGTGGCAAGCGCCTATTGCACGCGGGCTGTCTTTCCAGATTTTTTCATGGGCTGCTTTGATATTTTTGGCTTGGACATGTGTCAAAACCCTATTGGATGCGGGTTTACCTCTTCTAATTTTCTTTGTGGGCATTTCCTTGATTTCGGTGCCATCTGGACACGTGGCGAGATTCTATTGGCTCGCAATAGAGGGGGCGAGCTTTCCTCTCAAAATTTTCCTTTATTTTTTCCTTGGGAAAATTTCCCAAACTCTCCCCTTGCTCCACCACTCCAGGACACGTGGTGACATATAACTGGCCGTGGGCCCTCCGCAAGCATTTTACCTCTACGCCAATACATGGGAAAAAAAATTTCTCCCGCGCCCCACCCCAGTGCGGGCTCCGTGACACGTGGCTCGACTTGATTCGTTGGCGAGCACGGCGGGCCAAAACCTACCTTTTGGATTTTTGGCAAAACACTTCTCTAAATTTTCTAACTCTCCCCCATGCTCCATAGGTTCAGGCTCCTTAAGACACATGGCGTGTTTTTATTGGTACAGGACCATCCCTCCAAAATTTCCCATGTGCAACACTTAGCCAAAATTTTCAAATTGCTCCCCTGGACACGTGGCATTACCTAATTCATCGGCGGGCCGATGGGGAAATTATTTCCATTTGAAATTTTGCCAAACACTTGGTAAAAATTACAAGTCTTCCTCGACCCCCGCCATACGTGACACGTGGCGGCATCTCATTAATTTCCGGGCCTTGAAAGGGAAAATTTCCCACAAAACTCGCCAAGCCATAACTTCAAAAATACATGGAGTTAGGAGAAAAAATTTACCTTTTTGGAAAGATGAGAAAGAGCTCTATCTAATGGTGCCATTTCCGAGAAAGTTTTGAGTGCCTGAAAAGAAAAAAATTATGATTGAGGCACAAGAGGGGGAAGAATGAGAGGAGTTAGCCACAAAATGAGCAGAGGCACATTTTGGATAACAACAACCTCCTCCATTAAGAAACTTTGCAAACTTTGCTAGAGGGATTCCCTTACTCCTAGATGTGCAACATGATATGCCAAATGGCATGCTCAAGAGTATTCCTTACTTTACTGGTGAGAATCAAGTCACCCCTCAGGAGCATATCTAAGATATAGAAAATGTGTGTTCACTTTATCTGATCACACATGATGATGTAAGATCGGGATACTTACTGACCTCTTTCAAAGGTAAAGCCCTTCAATGGTAGTGCGAAGTTTGAGACTTGGATATATCACCACCAGGATGAGCTAGAACAACTCTTTATAATTAATTTGAAGATAAGTCGGATCACCTATCTTTAGTGGAGCAAATGACAACAAAAAAGAGGACACCCAATGAGCAGATGACTAATTTGAACATCAAATTTCAGAAAAGTTGGGACATAATCCCTCTTGTGGTAAGACCTACAACACAACATGGTTTCCTATATTATCTGAAGGCACTCAATAATGATATTTCAGTTATGATCCCATCTATGGGAGGTAGGAATTTACCAGCTGCTTATAACATTGCAGTAAGGGCTGAAAATAGTCTTATTTAGGTGGGAAAGTTAGCTCCCCATCGCTTATTCCCTTGTTCCAAGAAATGTCACAAGCACCTCAACCTTCTATGGCCTCTATTCCTGTTCCTAAGAAAAGTGCGCAACTGGTTTCCTCAACATCCTACTCTCTAGCGTAGCAGAAGGAAGATGAAGAATTAAAAGCCTTGATTAGAAATTTATCAAACAAGGTCATATCATTAGAAAATCAACAAGCGTAATCGTATAGAGGCAATTCCAATCAGGCTCATAGCCAAAACAATTAGCCTTGGTGGAATCAATATGGAAATCAAAGATACACGCCCAACCAACAGAGTGATAGATGATAGCCTAATGCACATATGCCCTTGCAAGTTGTTCCTCCTACACCTTCTCTTCCAGAACCTAGTGCGAGTCAGGTGCTTGTTCCAGTTCATAACAATTTGGCACAAGAGTCAGAATGGTGCTTCCCATGCAACATGCCTCATTGTGCAAAATACTGTGCATGCCCAAGCCTTCATGATCTATAATGCTTTAGCTTGTGAACCTTCAACAAGTGCCCTAGAAGTAGATAACCAAGGACCAAAAGTTCCTTGAGAAAAAAATTTGATGTTATTTGGCATGGAGGACTTCAGTGCAATCAGTCAAGTTGTAGAAGATACAAATAGAACGCGTGCCCAAGTTACAGACAATACAAGATATAAGAAGAGAATGTTGGAATCAGGTGCACATGTCATAATCCCAATAATGCAAGTAGTGTCTCAGAAGAAATAAGTAGACAAGACCTCTTGCAATAAAGGTGCTCAAATCCCCATGCAGGAAGCCCCGCATAAAGATCCTTCTGAAGCAGCACACACCCCTCATTTGGTAGGTCAAGCCTCTGCTCTAGCTAAAATTCAGGCCTCCATGCCTGAACAACCAAGAAAGGATGTTGTTCCCAAAATGCACAAGATGGGGGACCTTCCATTTAGCATTGTTGACCAGATGAAGAGAACAAACATAAATGTCACAATGTGGGACGCCCGACCATTCCATCTCGGCGGTATCTATTGCATGAAGCTATGGCATAACTCCTCCGTGCTGATCCAAGTATGCAGAAGCCACACACTTCTGTTAGAATCTGCCAAGAAGAGGAGAAACAAGTAAAGTTGTTAAAACCCCACCCTTCTATATGTCCTTGATTATAGGCAAACACCTAGTGCATAATTGCATGATTGACTCAGGCGCTAGTACTTCGGTTATGCCTAAGAAGATAGTTGATGTCTTGGGTCTGAAATATAGCCCTTTGTCTAAAGGATTCCTGTAGCTTGATGGCTCAATTTTCACTACCTTAGGAGTTATCAATAATCTTGAGCTAAGCCTTCATGCATGTCTGAGCCTAACAATTACTCAAGATGTGTCAATTATTGACCTACCTCCTTTGTTTTCCCTATGTTTGTCAAGAGAATTTATTGCTAAAGTGGGTGGTTACTTGTCTTGATTGGTCTCATATGTTACTCAAGATAAGGTATGGTACCCGGTTTACCATACAAGCTAAGCCTATATTTTCCTATCATGTAGAGTCATATGTCCCATCCCCTCTCCAAGCCAACTATCTAATCCAAGAAGAACAAGCTTTAGTACTGAAGAGTAGTCTCTTCCATCCTCTATTCCAGACCTAGTGCTTGATGAATGGGTAGAAAGAAACCAAAAATTTGATCCCTATGCTAAAGAACTGGAAGCCTATGAAACTGGGCTTGGTACTTATTACATTCTAGAAGAAGACACTATGCTTCCATGTGTGCTCAAGAAAGACAAAGTTCAACTGGTCTATGGAAGTTGTACTTTGATGGATTCCAGAAGCAGAAATGGCACGGGAGCAGGAGTGGTTCTCATTTCCCCTAAGGATGAGAAATTCTTCTTCATGCACAGGTTGCAGTTTGCATGTTCTAACAATGTGGTAGAGTATGAAGCGCTGGTGCATGGCTTGATCATTGCTGAAAAGAAGAAAATTAAAGCGCTGCAAATCTTTGGGGACACAGAATTGATCATCCACCAAGTCACTAATAAATGCTAGAAAAGAATAAGCTTCTCAAAGCTTATAAATATAGAGTTTGGGACCTCCTTGAGAACTTTGATGCTCTTAATCTGCAGGTGGTTCCACACAGAATGAACAAGGAAGTTGACCAAATGGCCGTGCTTGGTTCATAGTTTTCTCATGTTGAGGAATTTTTCAAAGGAAACACTTAGCACATTAAGATGGTGATTAGACCATCCATTCTAAACAATAACACCAGTTGGCAAGTGTTTGACAGTGACGTGCAAGATCATCTAGTTTATCTAGAATGAAGCTGAATTTTCATCAAGTATGCAAGTTGACTTGCATGATAATTATGGTGACCAAGTGATATAGTTGAAGAAAAATAAGTTTCCTAAAGGGCTGGTCACCTTAGAGAAAATATTTATCCCTGATGATGAGTTTAAGGGTGAAGAAAGATACATGCATCTTTGTGTAAGAAGACCGCTCTTGAGTCACTATTACACATGAGAAAGAGTTGTTGCTCGGTAGGAATTTTGCACATGAAGAAAAAAAAAGCCTTCATCTCTCTCTGTAAAAAATACGGTGATATTTTCTCATGGAAGTATGAAGACCTCAAAGGTTTTGATCCTAGTGTTGCTCAAAACTCCATTGACCTTGATCTAGTATCAAGCCCATCGGGAATGAAGCAATGACTAGTCAATCCAAATATAGAGCCCCTCATGAGAAGGGAATTATCAAAACTCATTTAGGTCAAAATTATTTTTCCTTTCAAATACTCTACACGGGTCGCAAATTTGGTTCCAATCACGCAAGAAGAATGGTGAAATCATAATTTGTGTTGATTTCAGATATTTTAATAAGGCATCTCTAAAGGATCATTATCCTTTGCCTTCAATGGATCAGATTCTATAGATGTGGCCGACACGCGAGAGATTGTCCATGCTAGACGGTTATTCCGGTTTCAATCAGATCTAGTCAAGGAAGAAAATCAATTCAAAACAACATTTACAACCAAATGGGAACATATGCATATCATAAAATGCCCTTTGGTTTTCAAATGCGGGCGCCACATTTCAATGTGCTAGGGATGTTGCCTTCAAAGGATACATTAATGAGTTCATCTTGGTTTACCTTGATGACATAACTATCTTCTCAAAGCAAAGCACAGATCACATGGCGCACCTAGAAAAATTATTTGAGAGATGCAAATAATTTGGGGTATCTCTTAACCCCAAGAAGTGTAATTTTTCGGTGGCACAAGGTAAGCTCTTGGGCCATGTGGTTTCAAAGGATGGCATCACAATTAATCCTGAGCATGTTTCAGCCATCCTAGCTCTTTCCTTTGGTGCACAAAAAGGACCTACAGTCCTTCCTTGGCAAGATCAATTTTGTTAGGTGTTTTATCCCTAACTTTGTGGGACTGGTTCGAGCCATCGCCTTAATGCTCAAGAAAGACATAGCCTTCAAATGGATAAAAAAGGAAGAGAAAGATTCAACAAGATCAAATAAGAGATTTCTTGTGTGCCAACACTCATCAATCTAGATTATTTAAATTATTTCATCCTTTATGCTTATGGCATTGATGCAAGCATTGTTGTTATCCTAACACAAGAAAATGAACAAGGGCCGGAATAGCCAGTGGCTTTCTTCAGCTAGACACTGAAGGATTATGAACTAAAATATAGTCACAAAGAGAGGTAGGTCTTCTCCATTATGCATGCACTCAAGAAATTCAAGAGCATGCTCGCCACCAATCATGTTAAGGTATTAGTCTCTCACTCTTCGGTCAGAGACTTCATCATGGGAGTAGAAATTAGTGAGAAAAGAACATGATTAGTCACCAAAATCATGGAGTATGATGTGATTATCAAGGCCACAAACTTGATAAGAGGTAGTGCACTCTGTAGGCAAAGTCTTTGAGGATGTGCAGAACGAACCTGAAGCTTCATTATTTCTAGATGAAGATCTTTCACATGAAGAACTTAGAGCAGAATATATATCTGCCATGCGTGATTGGATGAAGGACATGATCACATTTCTTTCCGAGGGTGCATACCCTCCTAGTTTAAATAAAGAAAAGAGAAGACATCAGAGGTTACAATCTGTCCCTTATGTGTTGTTTGATGGACTTATCTTCAAAAGGAATCTTGATGGCGTACTGTTAAGATGTATTAAGAACGCATGTAGATGAAAAAGTGTTAGCATAATTTCATGATGGATTCATTGGTGGAAAATTCTCTACCAAAAATACAACAATGAATATCATAATGGTAGGTATCTTCTAGCCTACCTTGTTTGCAGATGCACATAGATGGGTCACAAAATGTAAGGAATGTGCTTTCTTTGCAGGAAAGAAAATATTGGCAGTGCTTCCCCTCTAACCAATCCAAGTAGATCAACCTTTTATGCAATGGGGTCTCGACTTCATAGGCATGATCAATCCGCCTTCAAGCGCTAGACATAAATGGGTGTTGATAGCTACAAATTACTTCACTAGATGGATAGAGGTTGTCACGATCAAGGAATCAACCGAGGCAGTCATCCTTGAATTTCTTGAAGGTATAGTCACAAGGTTTGGTGTTCCTCAAACCATTATATATGATAATGCAAAGGCCTTCCTTGGTATTAAAATCATTGATTGGGCTCTAAGTCTAGGAATTTACCTAAAGAATTCTTCCAACTATTACCCTCAAGGTAACGATTTGGTAGAATCAACAAACAAGAACCTGATCATAATCATGAAGTGCATAATGAACATCAACTAAAGATAGTGGCATACGCAGGTCTTACACATGCTTTGGGTAGATAGAATCACAGTAAAAAAGGCAATAGGAACTTCACCTTACAAACTTGTCTATGACAAGGAGGATGCTCTTCCTTTGAAACTAGAACTAAATTCATTGGCATTTGCCCATTGGCTGGAATTTGAAGGCGTGGACCAGAGAGAAGTCAGAATGGTAGAGTTGGTTAATCTTGAAGAACTCAGGAACTCTTCCATAGTCAAGCTAGAACAACATCAGCAGACAACAAAGAAATGGTTTGAAAGAAAGGCTAGGCCTCAAGCTTTCAAAATTGGGGACTTGGTTCTAAAATGGGATGCTGATAGAGCTAAGCCAAGGTGCCATTCAAAGTTTGATGCACTTTGGAGTGGCCCATATATCATCAGTTCTTACAAAGAAGATAACTCTTTTGAGTTAACTCATCTTGATGGAGGTGCGATGTAAATCCTAGTAAATGGGATATATCTCAAACCCTTCCATTAAGTTTGCCACATCATGTTTTATATATTAGAGTAGTTTCAATTCCTCCAAGTGCGCTCCGCACACATTGTTTGTTTGTACATAGTTCTTTCCTCTTGCGTACTTCATGTGCATGCTCTTTGTTGCTTTCAGGATACAAAACTTCTCTCAGTAGTTGCAAGATTCGAGAATAGAGTGTAGAAATTATTCTTATATGATTAAAGTGGTAGTTTCATAATTACATAACAGACTCCATGCCCAATATATGCTTTAGGCTCCTGATCTCTTTCATCTAGCAGGCCGATGGCCTTGAAAGTTGCTAAAAATGTTATCCAAATATCACTCCTAGCAATTTGGGTAACTCACATACACATTTTGGCTCTAATTTATTCATTGAAATTTTGTGCGTGCTTAAAATCACTTGGCACATTCCCTTGGTCATAGTTTCCTTGCGCGCCCTTCTCCATTCTCTCCTTTCACTTCTCCCTTGTGCCCACCTTTCACACATTTACCTTATTCCTTATTATTCTCTTCACTTCCCGCATTCCCCACACTTGCTTCTATTAGTAAGGTCTTTCCCCCTCGCTTTGCTTGTGCCCATTACTTTGTAATAGTTGTGCCTTGACCATGTGTTCTCTACTCACCAGTTTTCCTCATTTCCCTGTGCGTATGACACGTGCCCCCTCTGCGCCTTCCTCTTTTTTCTTTGTGCGCCCTTCTTATACTAGGTCATCTTTAACATGAGAGTGTCGCACGTAACCCGTAAAAAGCACACCAACAAGGCGATGAATCCTTGCAACCAATCAGTGAGAGAAACGTGGCAGAAATGACAAATATTTGCATAGTTGGCCATCATTTCAGCTAATCCACGCGCTACGTATTTTGTGTGTGCGACAACTCGACATCTTTTGACATTTGTATATTTTGATACAAAGCTCAAATCCATGCGCACCTTGGCTTGTCGAAAGCTCGACATTAGCTGAGTGCCAGAAATTCAAATTCAAATTTTGGAAGATCCGGTAGGTGAGAAGTGGGAAAATGTCTTTTTAAACATTGATGAGAAGATCTGATTGCTCCAACCACCTGATTTGGTATGATTCTCCCTCCCTTTTTTCAAACAGGCATGGGGAAGTGTATTTCATAGATCTCCAGGCAGATTCACAGGCATTGAATACTTTTTGTTGGTGGTTGTATTTCAAATTTAGGTTTTCCCTCCTTCTTCCCTTCTTGCTTTATGGATTCATCTATATATGTAAGAGCAAGGCTTATTTTTTATGTTGGACACTCTGGATCCTTAGGAATTTTACTAAGGAATTCATATTTTATGTATTTTGAGTTGCAGATGTCTATGTTTGGCTCTTGCATGTGGATATCGACCTCCTTCATCATTGTAATAGCTCTAAGCATTTATGGAAGTAATAGAAGCATCGTTTTGTGACTATTCTCTATCCTAACTTGCTTGCATTCCTTCTTCTTTCCTTTTTTTGTGTGTTGTGTGCTGGTTATGCTATTTCAGGTCCCTTGTAGCTCCATATTTAGTTGTATTCCATGAGAACAATATGGTGAATACGTTTTTTCACTTTGTCTTTATTCATTCCTAGCCTCATTTCACGCATTCACATTCATTCTCACTGAAGCAGATAGTATTCATCCCTATTTTCTAGTGTTATCACCTCTTAGTGTAGTTTCCTTTCATGTTGTACTTTTATCCTTGGTCCCTTGGCATCATTAGCTTAGTTCTCCCTTCCAAAGACCTTTGGGAGTAGCGAGCACTTGAGAAATAGATAGAGGAAGCGGCCTTCTCTCGAAGATTTGTCCCAAGCTCACAAGGTCCCACAACTTGGGGATGGTTCCATTATGGTATCAAACACCTCAGCCCTTTCAAGATCGAGATGTGGGTGCACGTTTGAGCTACCAACAACATTATTTCATCATTTTATGTATGTTAATTAGAAACACATTTAAAAAATTAAAAGGGAATGAAATTGGAATTTCAAAAAAGTTAAATCATTTGGTGAACTCAACTTCTAATCAAACATCATATCCCTAACCCTAGTGGCCTTAGGGTTTCATTTGATGTTTTTTAAGTCTAATTTTTTTACAACAATGTACTCATGTAGTGCTCCATCTATCTCCTTATTTGAGTACCTCAAGTGTCACCTCACATGTAAAGATACATTTCATGACATATTACATATGATAATGGTCCGCTCTAATGAATCTAGGGAAGATGTATATGATCTTCTTCACAAGGCTTTTTCTCCCTTCCTTGAGGATTTTTTCTTCGTAACCCCTTCTTAACAGTGGACTTCCCCTCTACATTCAATTTATGGCACATAAAACTTGGTAAAGTGTGTTCTTATTGAAAAATAATTTAACCTCAATATAAGTACTATTTTTTTGTGAGTGGATTAGTTTTCCCTCTTAGTTACTTGGCTCCTTCTAGTATTAGCATTTGTGGATATGATAATTTCACTCATAAGGTTTTATTTTCTATCAATATACCATCACTCTTGGTATCAAAACCTTTGACGCAATTTTCTATGTTGTTCCTAATCATCCCAATTACAACATTGTTCTAGGGCTCCCTTGGGTACATGCCACACACATTACTTTAGAACATATGGGCTTGCAATTTTCTCATCAGGAATCTACATACTTATACAAATGGGATCCTTCTCCTTGATATCTCTTTTATCAATCCCAAGTTTCTCCTAGTCCCTCTACATATATTTATCCCACTCTTTGCAAGTGGAAATTCACACATTGACCTTGTACACCACATGCTATATTGAAATAGTTACTCGATGGCGGTCTCGTGTCTCTCCTTCAATTTTTAAAATTTTCCATGAGTCATCCTCCTAGTTAGAATTTCAATGCTAATATCTATTGTATTTTTCATTGTTGCATTAGATACCATACTTATCATTGTAACTCATAACAACATCTTATTCAAGATCTAATTGATTCACATGTTGTTAATTAGGACACCTCTTCCTCATCTATTTCTCCATATGCTACATTTCAATTATATAATTTATAGACTATTTATCCTCTCATTACTTCTAGTATTTCATTTATGGTGCACACTTATCCCATACCATTTCTAGTTCTTGCACTCACTATGTATTCTAACTCTTTCATATGGCATGCCACTCATTATATGTCTAACCATCATGAGGTGAATCTCACTCATAGTCCTTTGGTTGAATCATATTTTTGAATACACCCATTGATGATGATTATACACTAAATGATACTATTAAAACATATCTACAACATTCTATCGATGTTACATGTGACATAGATGCACCTTATATAGATTCCGAGCATGACACCCTTCATCCCCATCATGTTATATCTAGCAATTTTATTGGCATTTAGGTTCCTTCTTCATGGTTTCATATGTTAACTCTACTACCCATTTTTCATTGTTGATTCTTGGGCCACTCCCATTTACGTAGGATTGATAGTTCTCAAACTATCCCCTACTTGTTTCTTGATGATGCACTTTGTTTAAAATTTTAACTTGATTTTTGAGGAGTGGTTCTACATGTGAACCTCACCTTTCAAACACACACACACACACACACACACACACACACACACACAACACACACACACACACACACACACACACACACACACACACACACACACACACACACACACACACACACACACACACACACACACACACACACACACACACACACACACACACACACACACACACACACGTGCGCATGGGGTGGGGGAGGAATCTTGCTTCCCATATTTTAGTTGCATCATTTTTATTTATTCCCTCCATGGGGGAATTCTTGGATCACCTTACATCTCTTTAGAAAAACATTCAAATATTTGTAAAAATACAAAATTATGACCTATTGTTTTAGCATATATTGTTTACGCTTTACATTATACACATTTTTACTCTTTTTCTTTGATAGATAACATTTATTCTTTACAAACATGCATTAATGTAGTTTATTGAGCATGATGCATGACATGTACAGATTGGTACATGATGATAGGTGATGACCTACCCTTTACAAAGAATGTAAATAGACTAGACTACTAACCTCGAGGGCATCTTCCTTTTGCATACTACATCGAGGTACTATATTTACATCATAGTTCCTTTCATTCCTCATTACACTTGTATATATCTTGTGTATTTGCTATCTTTTAGACTAACATGAATAACACATGTATCTTGTGTAGTGCTTATAATTATTGTTAGTTATTTCATACATCATATATTTCTATGATTGTTTTTCATACAAGATTACTATTTGTGAGTGTATACTTGATTCCTACTCGATTGTGGCTTAAGGTCCTTAATTGTATTGTGAAATTGTGGATGTCTCATGTTTATAGCATAATTCCTTGTGTATGGCTATGTATCTCTTGTTTGAGCCCATGGGCCTTGTTTGTTGTGTGATGTTGTGGGTATCCCATGTTTACTGAGAAATTTGTACCTTTTGTGTGACATTGCCTAACATGGTTAAAACTTGTTTATATATTATATGCATTGATTTACTATAACACATTGTATTCTATTATTGTTACTTATTGTTTCATTACATTAACGATATTCTTATTATCACACTTCTTATTCTTCTTGCTATTATTTTGTGCCATGGTTGTTACCATGCACATACCATTTGAAGGTGGATTTTCTTCTCGGTGGTTACTACATCATCCATTTCAAAGGGTATAGAAAAATTCATTAACATTAACCTATGGGTGTCTATATGTTATTTTGAGTAGTGTACTCAAGATATTTATCACACATACCTCAAAAGAGGGGAAAACATACGGGGTTTTATTATACATTTATAGTAGACACAAGAATCTTTCTAGGCATAGGAATATGTAGGTGTATGCAAAAATGCCTCAAAATTAGACTCAAGCATAAAAATTATCAAAATCTACATATGGTAAAAAATGTACAAGTGGATTGGGAGGAGAATATGAAGAATATTTATCTCAAGATTCATGAGCTGGAAAAGAACGTGGAATCCATGGAGGAAATGGGATCAGATATTAGGGATAACATGATTCACTTTATTGAGGCCTCAAAAAATATTTGTATCTCTAAGAGAATCATGAGAGGGGAGATGAAGAAGTTAGAAAAGGAAGTAAAGGAATTGCAAGGGAGGCTAGCTATAGTGGAATTAAGCTAAAAGAAGAGAAAGTTCCAACTTCACTCGTGTAGCTACGATGATGAATATTTTGGGAGGGAAGAGTCTCAAAGGGACATGGATCAAAACCATCTGCAGGAAGATCACACTAGTACCCAAGGTGGCTCCTCCAAACGCCTCAAGAACAAATAGTTTCTTTGTTGGTTGTTAGGTTTTTTGTTATTTATTATCGAATTGTGTATGCCTCTTTTTGTAGACTATTAGCTTTTGTTTGTTCATTCTAGTAGTCTTTTTTAGACCTGGTTTTTCTTGAGTTAAGTTTGTTTAACTCTCTTTGTGATCTTGTTTCTCATTTTTGTTCCTGTTTGGGTGTAATCACGATGCATATTTCTTTGTAAGGCTTCTAGGAGTGTTAATACCTACTTATTACCCTATCTAATAAAAAAATGTACAACATGGCTATGACCGTATAAGTCGACTTATGAACCTACCATACAATTTTTCCTAAGGGGAAATTTCTCCATATTTGTAAGAATTTTTAGATTTATCATCATTATTACAACATTCTTATGTGGTTTCATATTTAGAGTGAATTATTTTGGCATGGTTTCAAGGGCATGAAGTATTTCATTCTATCATTCTCCACAGTACTTATTTTCACTTCAATTTTGGACACATTGGGTGCATGAATATCCTTTATGGACTCATATTTTGGTATGCAATTAGTTCTATTCAATTTTTACTTAGTAGTACAACACATGTGAAGAGTATGGGACACTTATTTCTCTTTTCTACTATGTTTTTCAAGTTACAAAATTGGGCTTATATTCCTATGCAAAAATATGGTCCTTGGGGTTATCAAAGGAAACGAAGAAACTAAGTTATTCGTGGGCGAGACTTTCCTATCCTCTTTGCAATTAATGGGAAGATATACAAGTTTTGAATGAATTTGATACGTAGTATTTCTCCTTAGTAGGGGTATTTCAACTCATTTTTTTGGTTATTCTCTTTGGCATTTGTGTGTGGAGTTGGTACACCTAGCACACTAACCTCTCATTGACACAAATTAGGGATTGATCAGCCCCAATTTTTCATCGAGTTTAACAAAATTCAGAATCGCAAAGGAAAATAATGGAAGCACATTCTCTTTATAAGGAAAATAATTGCATTCCTTCCATGTTTTACATCTCTTTTGGAATTTATTGTTGCACATTTCTATATAATACTTCATTACATATTTGAAGTTAAAGTTCATTTTCCTATCTTTGGAATTGACTACACTTTGTGTTGTAAGTTTCATTTTGGAGTGTGCTAACACCAATACAACGGGAAACCGATTTTTTTATTATGAGAAAAGAAAAAGTGTGTCTATACACTCATGTATCTTTTCATTTAAGCATGCAATTTTCATTTCATATGTAAAGCGGGTAAATGTAGACACTTAAATTTGGAAACATATCCTTTGAAATTGTTGGTCTTTATATTACACACTTGCATACACAAATAAATTCTCCTCACTCTTTCTTAGCACACTCTAATATCTCTTTGTTCACTTATTTATCTTTGCATGGATTTCTGTCATCATTTTATGAGATGTAGTCATTTTTACACCCACTAGAAGAACAAGGGAATCCCATGTGCACCGAGCCTATCACCCAGTGGGAACTGGGTGCTCACCCAAGGCACACGTGGGTACCGAGTCTCTCTTTTATGTGAGTTAAGTGGGAAACCATCATCTAGATTAGGAACTTAATGAATAATGGAGGCAATGAGACATACATTCATCATAGGACTTAGAGTGGTCTCTAGACAAATGTGTTCATTCAGACAATATTTACAGATAATAGATAACTATAGCGAAAGGAAAATGCATAAGAGCTTACATCTATTTCATAGCTTCCATGAACAAAAATGAAACAATATAGATATGAATCGAAACAACTATACTCATGCTCCTTTATGTTTGTAATCTCACTACATTCATTCTAATTACAATCAATGGATCTAATTAGACTACCACAACTTGATCAGATCGAAGTTATACATCACAAGTAGGGATCTTGTCTTACATTCATACAAGGAAAATTATACCCTAGCCCCTTAATGCATTAATCCATCATATAACTTCTACCCAATCCCATAGAGTTCTTGCAATATATCTAGAGCTCTACTCTCTCTATTCTCAGACTATATCATTCATTCGTACTCTCTCTTAGCTCTACCATGATGCTTGTATATATAGGCATCCTGAAATGCCAATGCCTCCTTCCGTGGCCTCAGATCCATTGCCAAGTGTCCATATGGGCTCTTCCTAGGAACATGCTCCTTAAAGCATGGGCTCTGCACATTTTGCTATGATGGTCTCCTATGCGTGCTTGCTCTTATGGGCTCTGCATGTTCTGACATGATGGTCTCCCATGTGCACCTCCATCGCTAAACATATTCCTTATGTGGGACCCATGTTTTCAAAATGGCACCTTATTCACTTTATATGCATGGTCGGGTCCTGCTTCTTATGCCAAAATGGCTAAGTCCTGAAACCTGGGCTTTGTCCTGTGCACCTTATCATACGCACTTTTCTTCTACTAGGCCTTACACGCTTTCTTCTTGCACGCCCATCCTTCAATCCATGTCTTGCATGCCTATGCGCCTTGGTGCACTTAGTCAATATTTTAGGGGCCCAACATCACCCCACACTATGTTTGTTCTCTCTGTCTGAGAACACTTCTCCACCTTTGGATAAAGGAATTAGGGTGTAGACTTACATTTTGTAAAAGAATAAGGGAATGAAATATTAGGGAGAGAAGAAAGAATGGGGGATGGCATTAGCTTAGCAAGCTAGGAAAATCCCTCTGTAGGTCGGCCTCCAACTTGTTCCATGCGTCGACCTCGCTCTGTGCTTTCTGACAGAGGTCGCCGAATAGGGTGCTCACCTCATCAAAACTTAGTCCAATTCCTTGGGTGCCCAAAGTGTCAACAATCTTCTCCAACTCCTTGCCCAGGTCTTCAAGTGTGTCCATCCTCCTAGTGATTTGAGGGTACAGTTCCTTCAACCGGTTTTGATTGAACCCCTTAAGGTTTCAATGGCCTCAAAATTTCTTTCAACCTCAACTAGGACTCTGTCCCTTTCCACCTATTTCCTTTATTTTTCTCCTGGAACTCCTTTAGCTCTGCTTCGTGCATGGCAACCAAAGTGCTTGCTACCCTATCCCTATCTACGTAATTTTCATATGCGGCCTCACCGATTGGGCAGTGATTTTGACATCTGCAAGAACCTTGTTGTACTTAGCAATGAGTGCTACCACCTTCAGCTTGTCTTCTCTCTCCAAGCGCACACGCCACCTTCTCTACATACTCCAGGGCCAAAGGTTGTCTCTCCATGGTGAGGAAATGTGTTAGGTCTTCCAAGCACTCCAGAGTGGATCTGTACTTTTGCATGGGTGGCGCTAGGTTTGGGTGCTTCAAAATGATGGCACTCTTGATAGACTCCACCTTCTTGTATACTTCTTGCACCTTCACCTTTTCATCCTTAGCTCGTGATTCAGCTATGCGCTGATCAACTCTTCTTGCTTCAAGATCTTAGTCTTCTCAGCCAGCTCCTCTTCTTTCTTTTCTAGCTTTTCCTCTAGCACCCTTATTCTGTCATTTCTCGCAAAGAGCCTTGCCTCAGTCTCAACTGTGACCTTGTTGAGCATTGTCAGAGCTTCTCATCCGAGAGTTCCTAGGCATTTACCAAGGGATTGGCTCCCTTAAACTCGTATCTTGTTATGATTGCCCCTCTACAAACTTTAAAATCTAGCTTGCCAATATGGGACTCAAACGCCCAAGAGAGCATCTTCCTTGTCTTGGGGTACGCACCCTTGTTCAAATGACCCGATAGCTAAAAGCCTTTCGTGGGTACAACACTCACGGAAGCACATGCGTAGCACCTTCTTTGGGTCATCGACATAGTTCATGACCTATCCTCACTCTACATCAAGGGTCCTTCTTCCCGAGTGCACGCCTTTGGGAAAATTCACGTTAGAGTGAGACCTCCTCCCATATTGGATTGATCCTTATCGACGTCTTCCTCCTTACCTTCCTCCAACACTAGGTTAGCACTATGCTCCAATTCTTGTTCTATTAAGGCCTCAAGTATTTTCATTGCCTCCATCTCTGCCACCTCGAGTTAACTACTCCTTCATAAAGCTTATGGGTTCTGCTTCTCCACGTAAACCTCCTCACTCCTTCCCATGTGTTGGTCACATTCCTCACCCCTGGGTGCCCTTGCGCCATGCGAACACAAACTCCTATTTCTCTTCTCCACTCTCTTCTCTTGAATCATACATGTTGAAGATAGGTGGCTCTGATCCCTTTGAGACGCATCCTCCTCACTTTGTCATCTTCTTAACTTTCATCCTCTTTTACGCCCATGTATTTTCCAAGTCATTTGTTAGTCTCCTCCGAGTCAACTTCCTCTTCTATCCTCTACTTTTTCTTGAGAGGTGAATCCTTTTACAGGGATTCAACCTTCTCTTCTTCCTTTGGCGACTTCTCTTTGGTGAGGGGTTGCTCTGGTGCCTCTTCTTCCGATGTCTTCTCCTTTACCAGGGATTTCTTCCTACGCGTGTAGGTGCTAGGTTTGGTGCTTTCCACCAACACAATTACTATCTCGAGCGAGTCTACACACTTGGTGCTTCTTCTTATTCTTCTCTTCCCCTCTTCTTGAGTGTGGGATTCTTTCTACCCTTGGGATCTTTAGGTATGGAGACATCATTCTCCAGGTACGTGCCCTTTTCAAACTTTGGCCTAATGTAAAGATATACTCATGCTCTGTGGATTTTCCTAAAATTGGTATGGTCATGGGTTTCATCATCCTGACTTCATGCGCCACATACTTCTCCATGTATGTGTGCTTATTGGGATAGACCAACGTTTTGTAAAACTCCCTGTGGTCCCGATCAATTTCACCAAGTTCTAACCTTAGCTTCTTTTCTTCCTTGAACCTGTTAACTCCCGCTTGGAAGTATTGGGCGGTGAAAGAAAATGGGAGTTTACACCAAGGGCTCATGGTTTCATCTATCATCATGAATCTGCCTATGCAGTAGTGTTGATACATTGCAAAATCAGATTCACATGTTGTATGTGCTATCGATTTTGCTATGGGATTCTCCACTCTGCCCTAAATGCATCTCTTAGACGCTTATATCATTTTTCCAGTGCGCCTTGTGGGGTCTGTCATTATTTCACATGTATACTTCACAAATCTCTTCGTGGGTGAGGGATCTTTAGCTGGATACTCCAAAACAAACTTGTTTTCCATGTCAAGCACTCCTATCTCCAAAAACACAATTTTAGGAGGACATTCCCGAAGAGTATCTTGTCTCCCTCATGGGCGTTGTTGATTATCTCATTTGCAATGAAGCCAGATAAATTATAGATCATGCCTTCTAATATTTTTCTACATATGTGCAACCAAGGCTTATTCACCTGCGTCCACCTCTCTTGATCATTTAGCTTTGTGACTAGGTGCGTGGCCATTCTCATGACGGGATCTGGGATATCTGCAACATCAAAGTATCTAGATCCCTTCTTGTACTCATATACATCAACGGTTTCTTTGATGGCCTCCTTGTCACTTAGGTCATCATCTATGCTATCTCCTTCGCAGATGAGGCTGTAAAATTCGAAATTAGCTTAGGGGTGATGCACATCTTGCACTCCGTGAAGTAAAATTGATTGTCATGGATCCACGACATCAGCCACTGATAGAGGTTCTCCAAATTTCCAAAATAGGGCAACTCATAGAGTTACACCAACCTTGCCTTTTCCAACTTCACCTTTACTTCATCATTGTAGATGGTAAAACCCTCCAGTGTCCTCTTGTTCGTTGGCCGTACAAGCTCCGACACCATTTCCTTCTCTATTACGGTTGTGTGATGGTTATAATCACTCACTGCCATCTTTCTCAAATGGGATTCCCACTCCATCCCAAGCAAAATTCCATCCGGGTATTACATTTCTGCATACCATTCTTCATTCATGCTTGCTAAACTTGCTGCCGGATCTCTGCCCTTACCCTTACCTCTTGGTTTCTTGGGTGACACAGTTGGTTTCCTGGGTGCCATTGTCTAGGTCCTTTAACTACTCCTTGTTACTCTGCTCTTTCACTTCTTCCAACCTCAGATCTCAGACCTATGAAGAAAATCACTTAAACTCATGCCCTAGTTTCTCGAATCCTAACTGGGATGCTCCTTTCATAAGACGACACCTTCTTCTCACTTTCTCACACCCATGAAATCCCTTCTTCTTGGTTCGCAAATCTCAAACTAGTTGCTCACACTTCAAACTCTTAGATCTTTCTTCACACGGATCAAATTTTGGAAGCCCTAGTTTGTAAGGGTGGAAAATGCTTCTCTTTATTTGCAAAGTGAAAATGAAAGTGCATCGACCCTTTACTTATAGATTTTCCCACTTTGTAACATTAAATGCTACCTTACCTACCACCGTACATTAACATTTAATGTGGTTTTTTTAAACAAGCCTGACATTCGCACCTTGACTCACGCGCCCACCCTTCACGCCTTGACTCACATGCCCAACCTTACGTGAACCATTTTCCAACCTTCGGCATGTAACCTATTTTTCATGCTTTCACTCACGCACCCATCCTTCATGCCTTGAATCACACACCCAACCTTACGCATATCATTCTTCAACCTTTTGGCGCACAATCAAATCATCTAGACAGGAGACTCTTGCGTGCGTACCCCACGCCGAAGGCACTTCTTCTGTCATGATTTTTTCTTTCACCTACCTCATGTTATTCATGCACTTCTCCTTATCTTATACGTGGATCCCCAATGTAGCATTTTCCTGACACCCATAATCCTTTTTAACCTTTCCTTATGTACTTTATTCATTGGGCCATTTAACGAGGATTTGCAATGCAATCTTGGATCAAGCTTCACACTTGATTTCTTCCACCTCATTCCACCCCACACTTAAAACTAATGTGTAGTCCTCTGCACATACCCAACTTTACTAGAGAGTAATGAGATCACCGGAGCCCAAGGTGCAACAAAAAACAACAACGAGAAACACAAGAAAGAAAACTACTTCAGAGGGAAATCCTTATTGATAAACACCAAGAAGACTTATTTATAGTATGGCTTCACCTACTCCCATTGAATTGTCTAGAAATCTCATCCCATCTAGCACTTCAGAAGCGGCACGCGCCCAAATCAAATACGTACAAGATGGTGTAAGGACCTAACCAATGCACCTTCAACTTCCCAAGATGGAGTAGAAACATAGAATCATATAGTAAGACCATCTTCCCAACCTAAAAATTCTTGTTCATGATGTGACGATCATGCTATGATTTCTACTTTGCTTCTCTCTGTTGTTTGAATCCACGACGAGTGATCATATTTCATCTAACTTCATCGGTTCCTCAATTCTTTCTTCCAACACTTGCTCATTAGCCAACCCTCCTACGTGCACTATATGCGAGAGAAGGTAACATGAATTCCAACGACATGATGAGCTTCTTCGCTAAACACCGGTTGAAATTGTGTGGCTTTGTTCAGCCTTTTATATGTTGTTACGTAAGCCCATAACATAAGCGATACCTTGTCATCCCAATCTTGTCTCTTGACATCGCAGATCTTAGTCAAGGTATGACTAAGTATTTTTAAAATGCCTCGGTAGTTCCATTCACTGAGGGTGATAGGGAGTAGTTTTGTGATGAGAGACCATGAATTCTGTGAGCGGGATCCTCATGGTATCATTCAAGAAATGTGTACCCCTATCAATGGTGAGACTTAAAGGGCATCCATACCTTGTGATAATATTCTCCCACAAAAATCTTGCTGCTGTAGCTGCTGTACAGTCTTTAGTTGGGGCTGCCTCTTCCCACCTTGTCAAATAGTCTATGCAAGTGATCACATAACGCGATCTAGTCCTACATGTTGCTGGTACAATAGGGCCTACAAATTCTATTTACCATTTCTTAAAAGGCTCAGTGCTAGGGATAGGGCGTAAAGGCATTTCATCCCTTCATCTTGGCTTTCCAATGCGCTGACAATGGTCACACGCTTTACAATACTCCTTGCAATCCTGAAACAAGGTCTCCCACCACAATCCTGCCATCAATATCTTACACAGGGTGGCTTCACCTCCATAATGCCCACCTGGACTCCCTCTGTGCACTTCCTCTATGATGGCAAGGCGCTCATGCTCTAGCACACACATGCATAAGACTTCATCACGCCCTAGTTTATATAGGTCCCCAATAATCAACATGTAGGGCGCGATGTGTATGGATAGTTGTTTCCTCTCTAATCTCTTCATCCCTTTCGGCACCTTACCTATTTTAAGGAGTACAATAATATCCTCCAAGTCTCGAGGGTGCATTCCATAACCTAAACAAGCTGTGCATCTAGCATTGTATATTCAATGCTCTGCGTGTCCTCTCCTAAGTCAATCCTAGAAAATGGTTAGGTACATAATTACTCTTGCTCGGTTCGACCACTACGGTGAACTCAAATTCTTAGAATAATAACACCCACTGACATATGTGCCCTTGTAGGATGGGCTTATTTACCAAATATTTTAATGCCATGTGGTCGGGTGTAGAAGATAAAGGAGTTGCCAACATGTCTTGCTGAACTTATGGAGCACGTAGATCATAGATAATTCCTTGGGCTCGGTTGTAGTGCAATTTTGTTCTATTGGTGTCAACTTCCTGCTTACAAAACATAGGGGGTGGTCAACAATTCCTTCACTGAGCTATGCCAAAGACTGCCCCAATGGCCATTCCAGAGGCATCCACATGAACATGGAAGGGCTTGTCCCAAGAAGGAAAATGTAATATAGGCATGGTGACAAGCCTATCCTTCAATGTGTCAAACGCTTCGCTATGCTTCTCCCTAATGAAAGGAAATTTTATGCCTGAGAAAATATTCTAAAAGGCACGGTGATCTTTGCATACTCCTTGATGAACTTCCGGTAGTAGCCTATGTGTCCAAGGAATCCATGCACTGCGCTTTGACTACTTGGCTCCCTAATCCCTAATCACTGAAATTTTGGCGGGATCCACCAATAAGCCTTCTTTGTATATGATGTGCCCCAACAGGGTCCCAAATGGGGTAGAAAATACACACTTCTTGATGTTGAGGGATATCCTCAACTACCGACACCTTTCAAACATCAACCGTAGGTTGTCACAATGGTCCTTGACCAATCCATATATGGTCCAATCATCAAGGTAGACTTGGAGAAACTTATGGATGAAGTCCTGGAAGGCCTGCACTACAATGCACGAGAACACAATGGGCACATTCTTCAACCCAAAAGGCATGATTGTATAAGCAAAACTCCCCACTTGGTGGTGAAAGTTGTCTTTCTTTGGTCTTCCTTTGCAATCCTTACCTGGTGATAGCCTGAGAACCCATCCGTGAAAGAGTGGACTTCGTGCCCTGCCTTGCCCGATTCCAAGATCTCCTCAGTAAATGGGGTTGGAAAAGGATCAATGATACATACTGCATTCAAATCCCTATAATCAACACATATCCTTATCCTCCCATCCTTTTTGATACTAATCACCATCGGACTTATCCATTCGACTCCTCCATAGCTTCTATGATTCCTGACTCTATCATCTTGTCTATTTCCTCCTTGACCTTTACGCGTTGATTAGGATTCATTTGGTACAGCCTCTTCTTGACTGGGTGCTCACTGTCCTTCAAATTAATTCTCATTTCCCCCAAGGAGTGGTGAACACCTTTGAGCTCATGATACCCACGTGGGAACAAATCCTCAAACTCATGTAGGAGATCAATGATCTTAGAGACTTCTTTCTCTGACCAATAATCTCCAATGGTAGCTTCCTTAAGCTCTGCCTCTAACCCAATGCTAACCTTCTTTTTTTTAAAGGCTCATGATAGGCACGTGCCATCTCATCAGCACTATCCATTACTTTGCACGAGCCTAGAGAGTGGTTAACCTCTAAATTTTCCATCTCTTCACCATCTATGACATAGACCATCTTGCCTTTCTCTTTTACTGTGTATGCACGCTCCAAGTCATGCCTCATCGATTCATCTTCACAAAATTTTCCACCCAAACATGGCTCCTCTAGCAATTCTACAAGCCTATCCTCTGCCTTGGCACTATCCCCCATCGTAAGGTGTTTGACCTCCTGCAATGCCTTATCAACCACTGGTTTGGTGCTTCAATACTCAAATGTTTGGATGAGGTCAGCCACTTGTTATTGCTAATTCCTGTTTGGTGGCATGTCTTAGAGTGGGTGTACCACACACATGCGCAACATTGTAGTGTAGAATATAGGTTATGGATCCAGAGGATGGTGGCAAGGCTTCCACGCCTTCTCTCCATACCCTCTCATAGGCTTGGATGTGGAAAGAGGTGGGCTCACTACCATGGTAGTCTTTGATGGCGGTGGGCACATTACTTCTAG
Organism: Taxus wallichiana var. yunnanensis; assembly: GCA_018340775.1. Classification (NCBI taxonomy): domain Eukaryota; kingdom Viridiplantae; phylum Streptophyta; class Pinopsida; order Cupressales; family Taxaceae; genus Taxus; species Taxus wallichiana. The sequence continues at coordinate 391,683,416 of CM031235.1, forward strand.
ATAACTAGACAGAGAGGGAAATTATCACCTCGTGCCACTCCAGAAGGTTATTCTGATGTGTCACCCACCATCGCACAACAGTTCCTAGGAGGACGTAACTTAGCATCCCTCTTCATTCCTTTTCTTCCTTCCATTGAGATTCCATCTTCTACAAAAATATCTCAAGGAAGGCTCCTCCTGAGTACTTAGGTAGCTCCTTTCCTCCTAGGTACCAGACAATGTGCACCTTTGTCACCTTTATCATCGATCCGCTCAAGTGTCATCTGATTAACTCATAGGTTCCATGCACCCAATTGTCACATGCTATACTAGTGGTGTCACTCACCGACTGGGCATCTTCAAATTGGATAACTCCATTAGTAGGATGGATTATCTCTAGATCCTTGATTGAGTGCACATATATCCTATCCAGGACCTCTTCTCCCAAAGGTTTAGTATAGGGTGTTGACTTCCTATCAGCCAGGGGTATGATGACACGTTCCTCTTCATTTTCAAAGCTGATGTACCCTTTTTGAACCGAAGATCTACATTATTCTTATAACACCATGGGCACCCAAGTAGTGTTGGGAAATTGTCTACTCTCGAGTGCTAAGACTTCAAAGTTCCTAATAAATTTGGATCCCTAAATGGTGATATCTACATCCTTCAATATGCCTATGGGCATTGCCTTTGTTTTGTTTTCCATATACAACACATTTGAAGATGGCTGTAATGCAGGCCTTCCCATCTGATGTCAAGCATCCAAAGTGAGAACATTGACCTCCGCGCTTGTGTCGATGAGGATATTGCTTTGAGGAGCCATCAATCCATGACCGTATTCAACATGATCTCCCTATCATAGTCAAGGCTATGAGGGGGAAGGTTTACATGCAAGACTTGCCTCTCGTGTTCTTCCCCCATGTGTGGTACCTTCTCTCTCAACCATGCTCCTAGCAAGGGAATAATATTCTCTTGCCTTAGCATCTTACATACCTCCTTGACCTCATCCAGGTCATCTTTTGGCACCTCAACCCTCCTTCTTTGCTCTTCTCTCCTGGATTTCTCCTTCAGACACTAGATTTCTCCTTGTAAACTCGAATCACGTCCATGGTATCTTGATATACCTCTTTTTGATGCGTAGGGTCTAGGTACCTTCCATGTACCACTTCTTCCCTTGAAACTAGGTTCTTTTACCTTGGTATTTCCTTTGTGCACATGGCCTCTGCTCTTGTGGTTACCAAAATAGGTTCCAAGCTGCATCACGCGCTACTCATGGCATCCATTGGGTGTCTGCCTTCTTAATGCTTACCATTGCAGCACCCTTATCTTTTTGGTGCTGTTGACTCATATGCTCAAACAACTCAGGGCACTCCTCATACTTGTGCTTCTTCTCGCACCATGAGCACTGCAACAAATCTAGGCACTCGCACTTGTAGTGGTCTGTGGATCGACAATTGAAACAGGTTCCATAAGGGAACTCACTTCTTCCTCTTCCGTGGTTAGATGGCCATGGAATCCTCCGTGAAATCCTCTTCTACATGTGCCTCCATCTACGCGCTCCTCATAACTTCGATCATCACCTTTAGAACTACTGGCAATGTTGGTCTGGCGTACCCCATGATCAATGGCCTCATGGATCTGGTCAATGATTCTACAATCCTTAGTATCATGGGTTGTAGAGGTGTAAATCTTATAGTAGTAGGACACATTATTCCGCATTGCGTGCTGTAATAGGGGACATCTACTCGCATCATGGTCCCCATGACAAATCTCACAATCTATTGCTATGGTGCGTACCGTCCTCCGGGGGAAATTATCCTTGACATGCCCCTCTACTTCACAATATGTACACCATAACCCTTGAAAGTCTCATCTGCTAAGTTGGAAAAAAACTTCTCTAGCTTTGCTTAGCCATAGCAGTGATCTGAGCCTCAAAAATGGGCTAACACCAGTATCAACACTTCCAACAGCCTTGGCGCGCAGAGCGGCCTCCAACGCTTCGCACAGTCTGTGAAATTTTTATGAGATAAAGCTCTTCTAAAGGGTGTTATCAACCCTCCAACAAACCATTGAGCATGTTGTGAAGGGTGAATATCATATGACAATTTTGATAGGAGAGTCTTAAACCACACATCATACTCCCGCACACTCTCTACCATCCCTTGTTGAATCTCCTTTAGGGCGCTGATGCTCTTTTGTTCGAACTTAGGAATGTGGAATTCTACTAGGAAGGCATTCTTTAGAGTAGTATAATCCACCACCGTCTGATGAGGGTCATATTTCCTATATCAGCTATACACATGCCCTTGCAGCGTCATTAGAAAGCCCGACTTGCCTTCCACTCTGGGACAGTGATCCCTTTCACGTGCCACAAAGCAGCTCATACTTGTGAACATGCTCTGCAGCATCTTCAATACCTCTATATTTTGGTAAATGTAACAACATCTCAAAGAAAACTTGAGGGGGTTGTTGGGGTCCTTGTCCTCTTGAGCCAGATCCTTGGTTTCCTCGATGTTTCCTCCACCGTCAGATCCACCAGGCCCACTAGGTCCTGTTCCCCGATCCACCAAATCCACCAGGTCCACTGAGTCCTATTCCTCATGGTCCACCAGATCCGCTAGGTGCACCGAGTCCTATATTAGTTGTGCAAGGGTCCCCACAGTCCCACTAAACTACACGCCGACGGTCTGTGATGATGCCCCACTACCAATAGTGTACCCCGTGCCACTCCTAGACGTAAGACTGAAGGCTGGTGTGCTTGTTCCTTATCCAAAAATCCCTCCAAAAACTGGAATATGTGTAGCCATAGAAGTTTCGAATGAGAAATTATATCTCCTAGGTGCAGATCGGTCACTCCCACCGATACCAACTTGGCCAACAATATTCTCCCCTTGATCTGGAAAGCCAAGTGCCAAGGTTTGGTCACTAGGTGGGTTTAGATATGTGCCAACAACTCTTCTCTCTCTCGTATGATGAACTCTCATTAGAAGCTAAAGGGGTCTCTCTTATGCGCTTGCCAAGATGGGGTAACACAGACTGCTCAGGTTCCACGTCCTCTGCGTGAACCTCAACTCCTTCCTGCAACATATGACTCTATAGATCCATCACACCCGTAACATCACATCATCTAACAATCTCCCTCTCACGCGCTTCACCATACAGTCGTCTCTTCTCCCTTTCCTTTGCTACTACAAAATCTTCCATCTTCCCCACTATAGATTCCTCACCTAGCGCTCGAGAATGGTTTAGCCGACCATTGGAAATGCCTCTAAACCCAAGGTAACAATCAAAATCTTCATTGCTAAAGGAAAACACGTAGAAGTAATCCTCTAGGCTCCCGCAGAAATTCAAACTCAATAACTTCCGGACAAGAGTATGTAGAAATAACGTATTCTAGGGTGTAGCTAGCCAACACACTTTTCCACCAATGATCCAAAACATGGGTCCACGTTAGATTTGTATCTTGCAGTATTTGGTATTCTTCTTGGGTCCATGCACATGATCTATAATACCAGCTTGATCTAGACACATATGCTAAGAGCCATTCATATAGTTCTACTGGGAAGCAACAGAAAAATGTTTCATATAACTCATGGTAGAGGTTCCCTTCTACCCATCTACGTGCATCAAACTCAGACCCAGTGCTAAATCTCTAAGAAAATTCATCCTCCATGCTCTTGAACCATGATTCAACACTTTCCAAAGTTAAGCTGCTCTGTCATTACTCATTACATAGATCAAGATGCATGCCATTTCCCACTACAACTTTGAAAAGAGGTCCGACAATAGAACCAAGATGTAGTCATTTTTATACCCACAGAAGAACAAGGGAATCCCATGCGCATCGGCCTATCACCTAGTGGGAACTGGGTGCTCACCGAGAGGTGCACATGGGTACCGAGTCTCTCTTTTATGTGAGTTAAGTGGGAAACCATCATCTAGATCAGGAACTTAATGAATAATGGTGGCAATGAGACATACATTCATCATAGGACTCAGAGCGGTCTCTAGACAAATGTGTTCATTCCAAAAGTATTTGCAAATAATAGATAACTATAGTAGAAGGGAAAATACATAAGAGCTTACATCTATTTCATAGCTTCCATGAACAGAAATGAAACAATATAGATATGGATCGAATCAACTATACTCATGCTCATTTATGTTTGTAACCTCACTACATTCATTCTCATTACAATCAATGGATCCATTTAGACTACCATAGCTTGATCAGACCAAAGTCATACATCATAGTAGGGATCATGTCATACATTCATATAAGGAAAATTATACCCTAGTCCCTTAATGCATTAACCCATCATACAACTTCTACCCAATCCCATAGAGTTCTTGCAATATATTTTCAGAGCTCTACTTTCTCTATTCTCAAACTATATCATCCATTACGGTACTCTCTCTTAGCTCTACTATGGCACTTATTTATATAGGCATCCTGAAGTGCCAATGCCTCCTTCTGCGGCCTCAGATCCATTTCCAAGTGTTCATATAGGCTCTCCCTGAGAACATGCTCCTTAAAGCATGGGCTCTGCACATTCTGCTATGATGGTCTCCTATGCGCGCCTACTCTTCACATGGGCTCTGCATGTTTTGACATGATGGTCTCCCACGTGTGCCTCCATCGCTAAACATATTCCTTCTATGGGCCCCATGCTATCATACGACACCTTATTCACTTTGCATGCATGGTCGGTCTTGCTTCTTACGCCAAAACGACTAAGTCTTGAAACTTAGGCTTTGTCTGCGCGACTTTCTTCTACTAGGCCTTACACACTTTCTTCTTGTGTGCCCATCCTTTAATCCATGCCTTGCACGCCTATGCGCCTTGGTGCACTTAGTCAATATTTCAAGGGCCCAACATAAGGCTTGATTTTACATAACATACCTAGAAACATCTATCACTATCTCCATGAAGTCAAAATTAGATTTTTCCTTTCCTAGGTCAAAAATGTTGGATTTCACTAGTTTATCAAAATATACAACTTGAAATTAGTGTATGCTCTTGGTGACACATTGTGCACTATTTTTTTTAATTGAATCATCTTCATATGGAGTAATATTACCTCTTAGCTGGCCTTTCATGACACGATGCTAATTAGAATAATATATAATAAAGTAAATCATACCTCATTTAGGGTCATGGTACTTTCAAGAGCTACTCATGTAAAAGAAAACAAAAAAAGACACTCCAAGCTCTCAAATCTATGAAATAACTCATGCACATACATATGGAAGTAATTTCTACAAGTATAAAGTCTCCTACCAATTCTAAGAGTCTCCATCTTCTCTCCAAAATCAATCAAAGTGACCCTTCCCAAGTATTTGAGAAAGTTTGAAACTCAAGAAAAGTATTGTAAAATAATGTTTTGTCAAATTCTTATTGCAATGTAGTCGATATCACATACTAAGATAATGACATGTGGTTTGATCCATCCTCGGAGAGTAGTGGCATTGTTGGTAGTGCATAAGGGTGCCCACTGACCCACCTAATTTTGTTTTGTAGGAGCTCCATCTTGCACCATGAGGGTTTGATAAGAGTTACTGAGCCATTCTGAAGGAGAGTGAAGAATAAAAACACACAATGATAGTCATTTCTTGGTAGGTGAGGTACACAAAATTTTCGACCCAAAATCCAAATAGGTCCACGATTATACACAAAGTTCAGGACCATTTGAACTCTTTGGACCTAGCTATATGATTTTGACTAGGTACAGTTTCAGTGCTAGTTTCAGCAACAAAGCACTTTTATTCTTAGATCAACTTGTTCCTACATTCATATTTCTCAAAACCTCCCAGATCCACATAGAATCAACTAAGTGCAATCTCTCCTTTGTGTTTTGATAGTTCCTAGATCAATAGTCACTTTGTAAAGTGTTATTTTGATTTGGGAAATTAATGTTGGAAGTTAATTAAATTAGAGTAGCCTCTTGTTGCATTATTTCATCCTTTTATGTATGTTAATTAGAAACACATTTAAAAACTTAAATATAATAAAATAGGATTTTTACAAAAAGTGAAATCAATATCTAAGATAAAGATAAGTATCCTACTAGGATTTAGAATAAGAGTAATCAAGGGATGGATAAATCCAAGTGGTGTAATATAATAAGACAATGTAATAAATAAAATAAAACATACATCTACTCTAGTCTATAGTGATGAATGATTATACAACGTACATGTGTAAGATAAAGACTAATAATAGTTATAAATACTTATGTTTGTGTGTGTGTGTGTGTGTGTGTGTGTGTGTGTGTGTGTGTGTGTGTGTGTGTGTGTGTGTGTGTGTGTGTGTGTGTGTGTGTGTGTGTTTGTTGATACATAATATTGCCTAAATACAACAACACTAAGAGATAATTGCTACGTGTAAAAAAGTGGAAATATCAACAATAAAATCTTTAGTCCTAACTCGCTATGGTGATCCAAATACACAAAAGTAAGCTCTAAGACTCCAAGTCCAATAAGTATGTATAAAATAGTGTAAAAAAATGTGATCTATAAGTTCCTTCATATATGAAAAAGTGATTTTTTGGTGGTGGTTTATCAAAAATAAGGAAAATTATATATACTGATTGCCCATGATTGAAGACTTTGTCCATAGAAAATCCAAGAAATAACACCATTTCCCATCGAAAATGGTGTTGGCCTTATGGGGAACCCTAAGGTCAAAAGGTGAAAAACATGGGAAATGGAGTCAAGAAGGTAAATAGAGGTAAATGAAAAATGTAGGGTAACCTAAAGAAAGGATGATAATGTGCAATAAACACAAATAAGTATACATAATAAGACAAAATGGATGTAATGTGTGAACAAAGAGGACAAATAGAGAAACGATAGTGTGACTATGGCATAATAATGACATCTCTCAAATGCTATGGTCTATCCCACATGACCAAGTTCTATCAAACCCAAATCTTGATAGGTCTCTCGAAGGTACCCATTCGGGAGGATAATGCATTAGTTTCCCCAACATAAAAGAAATGGTTAACATGTACAAAAAATGAGGTTTATACATACGCCTCAACTAGAGATCATTGTGTGTAAAGACAGTTAAACATGATATGATATTTAGAAAAATATCCATGTAACACATAAAATCAAAAGTAAAGTAGTTTTGTGCTCAAAAGAAATAATGAAATCCACCAAAATAAACATATCTACTTCATTATTTCCTTTCGATGTTGCTTGGTTTTCTTGTGGTGGGCACAATAGTTGCTTAGAAACCTTAATAAATATAAATAATATTTAAAAGAAGCAATATAAGATTATCATTAAAATAATACATAAATCACCTAGCTAGGGGGTCATCAGAAGGATGTAGTTGAGCATCAAGATGAAAAAAATATGGGGGTTTTGACTAAATTTGGTAGAGTTATGTGTAATATGTCAAAATGAGCAACTCACCATCATAAGAATGGTGCAATTTACAAAATATTTTAAAGATCTTATGTTCAAAAGATTTAAAGATTTGAAGATTGGGAAGGATTCATGTCAAAACTAGTTATAGGAATTGCTATAAATAGTAAAGGGAGGAATTCATTTGTCACTTTGATAATTTAAGATTAAGAGAAGCCTAGCTTTGAGATTATACAAATTGAGTGATTTTAGTGATGACAATGAGAGTGTGAGATGACATATGAGGTAGTTGAGATGGTATATGTGACCATGTAAATACTATAGTAGGTGTTGTTTTTAAGTAGCTAGGAGAAAAATGTATGCCAAGGAAAATTTAGCTAGTGAAATTTGCCCCAAGGATAGTCGAAATGTAGATTGGGTTGAGTTCTAGGTGGGTTTGAGAGCATTTTAATTTTTGAAGTCATGAGCTTATATTTTTGAATTAAATGCTAGAAAATTCGTGGACCCCCGAGATACATGAGATCAAGAATTAAGGAGGTGTAGAGGGACCTCGGGTGTTAGAGGTGAGGCAAAACCCCAGAGACAAGTTTCTGAAAAGGAGGAGAGATTAGAAATACCCGAGGATGGAACTACTAGTGGTGATTATGAAGGCTAGAAGGAGGCTATTTCGGGCACAAGTTCAATAGATAATGCCATTTATGATAGGGAAACCTAGGAAGAGAGCATAGAATCTAATGATATCACTTGATGATATCGGTTCCCTGATATAGGTGGGAACTCTTTGGTAGGAGCCCACTATCAAAGATATGAGGAGGTAGAGGATTTTTTGGGAGGCCGGGAAGATAAAGTTTTCATAATGGAGTAGCTTGGTGAGCATAAGTTAGTATTGTGATAGTGTAGATGTTGTTGAATGATTACTAATGAGGTATGTGATTTATGTGTATTTTTAGAGTGGACCATAGTGGAGTGGTACTTAATGATTGATAGTGCACATAATGAAATTTTTGATGACATCCCAGGACCTAAAAATATAATCATGATGGAAGATCCAATATCAATAATAGTTGGAGAGACCGAACAAGTACATTTAATTTGGTAGAGAGATAACTCATGATATTCAAAGGAATAAATATGTTTAGGTAGCGATGAGTGTGGGAAATATAATTTCCTTTGTGTAAATCTTTTATAGTCACATGTAGATTTGGCACAAGAGAATGTAACTATAATATCAAATGCACAGTGGTGGTTGTCCACCAAACAAGCTATTGTAACCAAAAAATGATGAAGAAATGGAAAATATTTGGTTTTGTCCACCGTGGTGCTTATAATGTACAAAAATAAATACTACAAAAATAAAGAAACAAAGTGAATAAAACCAAACTATATCTTCCTTTGTATCTCCTTAGAACCTTAGATGATATTCTTGAATCTTTAAATGAAGTACCAAGATTATTAGATCTCTCGATCAAATTTGTTTGTGAATGCTCCAAAGGTATTCCAAATGGAAGAAAAATTTAGCTATGAGAAAAGTGATTGAATGATTTATTTGATTATATATTCGTGATCATTTGGAATGTGTAACAAGTATGTGAGATTGAATAATAATCCAACACAATAATGATGCAAATTTCAAATCTTCCAATTGGAGAGGAATGAGTGTTTATCTATAGATGAGGGAAGATAATCCCAAATCCTTGATTTGTGTGATTAAATTGTCTGATCTAAAGCTAACTAAAGTACGATTGGATTTTTTTGTTGAGCTCCTAACTTAATTGAGGAGTTAAACTTTTGTTTTGAGCTTGCGTGGATGAGTTACTTTTGAGTTGGCAAAAGTTTGCACATGATTTTGAATATTTAGAATTAAATATTAATTGCATGTATTTTTTTATTCACCCAAAAAATGATGTGAATTTTAGCTCTGGGGAGTTTTTCTTTATTTTTAGAATGCCATGCTTTATGGAGATATGTTTTAATTTTAGAATGCCATGCTTTATGGGATATGTTTAGTTAACTCAAATGCATGATTTGATTTAATATAAATTTTTCCTCTTGCATATATTTAATGATTTAATATTTAATTGATTTTTTTCTCTAGTTAACTTGAGATGTTAATTAGTGAAGTGAAAGTGGATAAGAGGTGAGGTGGAAATGGATATATGTAGGATTTATTTAATTATGTTGATATTTAACTAGATAATTAGCTAATTAGCTAATGGGATAAGGGATACATAATAATAGTGATAATATTAATTAATTAATCATAGGAATGGGATATGAGTGTAATAGGGTTCATAGCATGAATATTTAATAATTCGATACCTATGTGTGAGTGATAAGAATGATTAGGGAAGTTGCGGGACAATGTTGTAGAATATCATTAAAGGTCATAAAATAGCGGAATATATCAAAAGTGGTTGAAAATGGTCATAATGTATTGTGAAGTAATTACGGGGTGATTTCAAAGGTTTATAATGTGTAATACAATATTTTAGGGTGTCTACATTTTCCCTCTTTAAATTTTTATTATGAAGTAATAACACTTTAAAGATAGTAGATGCATCCAGATCCATGATCAAATGCTAAAGAAGTGTGGGAGACTGCATGATTTTCCTCGGTGAAGTGTTTAGATGCCCCGGTGAGTTAATGATGGTACCAAGGGTGTTGCATGACAAAATTTACCAATTTACATGCTATGCACATGGATCTAGTGCATGCATGAGGAAGGTACGAAGGGGTGGGTGTAGGAAGAATGGGATAGTACATCTTTGAGGTTTGCGCATAAGCATAAAGACTTTGGGACTTAGCCAAATTTTGGTACCAGGGGCTAAAAATAGAAAAGTAGAGTTAGAGTGCTGATCAAGAAATGATTCATATTAAGAGAAAAGAAAGGATGTTTGGCGTGCCAAGGAAAGTATATTTTGGGTAAAAGCACATGCGGATCGAAGATGAAGAGACATGCATAGATCAAGCTAATAATAACATCAAAGTGAAGTTTATTTATAGGATAGTCTATTATTAGTAACAAGATTTAATTCATGAATGTACGCATGGCTATTTTGAGCATGCAATATATTTTTATAAGTGCATGAGTGGTGAAGGAAAGTCCCCACCCATATATATATATTGTAAGTCATTGTTTTGGTACCACGTACCATCATAGAGTCTAAATGTAGTCTTAGAGTCTTGTATGCGCGATCATGGCCTAAGGTTTTATGCTTGCACACGTTTCAGTGCCTTGGTATATGTATACAACTTTTGTTATGTAAGACCTTATTAAAATGGAATATGGAGGATGGATTATGATTATTGATGTATCTGAGTATGGTGAATTCATGGAATAGTCGGTACTAATTGTTATCTGAATGGTTATGTTTCCTTATTATGTGTGTTTCCAATTGAATGTATGCATTGGTTTAGTATGAATGAATGAGTACTTGGTTATATCTCATCATGTATTTGTATGCTAACATCTTGACAAACATCACAAAGGAAGGACATGATAGTTGTGCACTTTGGGTGAGCATTCACTCTTGCTGAATGAGGTGCCAATGCACCCAACGTTCTATTGGGAAATAAAAGACTAAATTTTGGTTCTATTTCCGTGACCTCTTTTCAAACTGTCTGTCAAGATGTTACTTGCAAATGGCGTATCGATTGACTTTGGAGAGCATTAAAAGTTTGGTAGAGGATGGTCAAGATCAGTTTACGTAGATATATAACACTGGACGTGATTTAAATGCATGTCGAGTGGGTAGAATATAATATTTATTATGAGATCTATAAAATTCTCTTTAACTTCTTTCCAATAGAATTGTATGAATGGTTGATAGCATACACACTAGGGAAATGTTGGGGTCCTAGATCAAGAATCTATATGCAAGAAGATTACCAGAATATTTTTGATGTAGATGTGGAATGGACTAGATTTGTAGATCATTGGTGGGCTGGAGTGTTACACAATTATACATTGGACTACACTATTTATAGATATTTGTGTCATAAGGAGGCTGATTTCTGATTCTTGCATGAGCCAGAGGATCATATATGTGCGTTATACGATTATCAATTAAGATTTTAACTATAGAGATGTATGTAGAGATCCTCCCTATGGCTAGCTAAACTCCTACCATGTGTAGGGGCAAGAGAAGGTGTGGAGAAATATGGTGGACCTGGTGGCAGAAAGGTAGAGAGAGGAAAGATGAATCAAGTTTAATGAAGTGCGAGAGAGGGACATGATATGTGCGTGGGAGATTGAGGAGGCACTAGAGTTGAGGAGGATGATGGATTGTGAAGGTTTTGAAGCTCTCACGAGAAGGTGAGGAGCCACATCATTAGGCTATCCCAACTTTAGGCAAGCGCAATAGATAATCCCCTTTGGCTTTGGATGAGATTGCATCAGAGGAGAGAATGAGGAATATAATATTTTCGGACTATATATTTATTTAATGTAATATAATATTTTCAAGTCCCACAATCATGAAAACAATGACTATATATTGATTTATCACATCTACAAATCCATTGAGAAATGAGTACACCAGACTAGTGTGGCGAGTGGATCCAAAGAACATGAAGGAAAACATAATGAAGGGTGAAACAATTGAGATAATAGAAATGGAGGCTTCCGAGGAGGATATTGAGGCCGAGGTCATGGTGGCGGTAGAGGAAGGTTCACATAAGGAACTTTCTATACTCATGGATCCCCTTATCATTACCAATGAGATTGCCCTCAAAATACAACTTGCTCATGGTGTGGGAAACACTGCAAGTTTGAGGATTGTCTAGACTTATATGAGAAAATGAGTAAAAAAAATAAGGAAAAGGACACAAGGATGATCAAGGTGTAACACATGAATGTTGATCAATGGATGCCTAAGAAGATGACTGATTCATAATCGCAACCCATGTTGGTTACAATAAACATTGAGGTAACACGCACACACACGAACCTCTAAAGGCTAAGCCTCTCATTACTTGAGGCATATCAAAAGGAAGTCTACTAAGAGACTATGGGATTCATTATAGATTTATGGGGTGAGATATCAATGTTTAAAAGAACAAGTGAGTGTTATAGAATATGTGCTAAAATGATTTAGAGGAAATGAGTTAGATGTAGAAGATGAAATGAGGATAAAAATTATTTGTAAAGGACTAATAAAGTATTATAATGTGTGTAGGAGGGATTATATTCCCTAGACGTATGAGAAATACATGGACAATTGTGGTCATTCGAGATATGAATAACGATGTTAGAGCGTAGACGACTAGTTGTGATACTTGAGGTGATAAGATTGGCATACATAGCGTGAATGCCAAACATTAAATTGGACCACAACTTGTTGAATGCATTAGTAGAGTGGTGACATAGTGAGTCTCAAAATTTTAGATTACTTCTTTGGGGAGATGTTGGTGACTTTAGATGATGTATACTAGATTTTGAGGGTACCGATGCAAGGTTGATTGATTTAGTGGTAAAGGAGTGTAACTCGAGATCCGGGCTCATATATAACTACTTTTTGAAGTAGATGATATTCATAGATAAGGTATGATGGTGCACCTTGTATAGTGCATCTAGGATGAAAAATTAGCTGAATTTTGACATATTTGATGGCTCTTACCAAAGTAGCTTTTTTCTATGTGATAAGGTTGAGAGATGATTTCAGCTTGGTTTGATTAGCTTTGGTAGTGGAGTTGAGGAACAAAATGATTTTTTTTTCATGTGGGCCATGGATACTAGTAAAACTATACAAATATGGTAGTATATAAGAGTCAAAGGAACATGGAACCAATGAAATTATTATAGATTTGGGCATAGTACCACATTGTAGTTATGTTCAATGGTTGTGCTTAGAGATAGATATCCATAGGAGCTATCAAGTATATGTATGAGAGATAGTGGGTGGTGGTCATAGAGGAGAGAATGACGTGTGGGACAGATTCTAGCACTACATCCTCTAGTACTGTCGACAATAGAGTTCCATACACCACAAGCATAAAGATATAAAGTGATTAAGAAGAGAGATACCTCTCTAATTATCTCTCATAGATTTCGGATGTGCTACATCGAGGAAAAGCGAGATATATCATCAAGAATTACATCTACAATAAGTGGCATCAAAGAGATATGACATGACGTGTAGTTGAGTCCACCGGGATGGGAGAATTTTTACACGAGTTAGTAGTAACCACACACGATGTGGGGTACTACCGAGATTTATATGAGGCGATCGTTCACGAGAGCCGAGATAGCTCCAGGGCTACGGTCAAAAGATAGGTAGTAGATCAATGAGGAAATCCAATGGACTATCTAGGTCCATTAGATTTTTTTAGATGCCACCACCGAGGTAAGGGGAGACACACTGGGTAGTCCAGGAGTGGGAGAGAGTCATGGATAATTCCTTGTATGATGTATATGTGTATTTTTTGCATATACCTCATGTTGAAGGTGTATTTTTTTGTATATATGCCCTTTGTGGAACTACGATGTATATTGATGTATATGAAATTTTTGTAGACATTGTACATGGAAATTTTATTGATGTATATAGATGATGATGGATTTATTTTTCACATGGTAATTATTCATGGATAGATGCTTATTGATTTTAATTATTTATTGTAGAAATAACATGGTAAAGATGATATGGATGATGATATGATTGATTTTATCATAGCATGAACTTCCATTTAGAATTTTTATTTTGGAGAAACCTATTATGTTATTACACAACATAGTTGACATCATGTTTATTAAGGAACCACGATGAGTAACTCATTATGTGTGTAATAAAAACACCCACAATAAAAAATTAAGTGAAATAAGTAAAAAAACCAAATATATAAAGTAGATGTATATACCATGGCTATAAATGAACTAAGATATCGAAAAAATACTTGTAATTAGTCAAATAGAAAAATAAAGTAAAGTAAACCCAATATACACAGTAATAATATGCACCATGGCTATGAATGAACCAAGATGCTAACAAAAGTACTTGTAATTGGTCAAAATTAGTAACAATGTAACACAACTGTAAATAAATACAATTAACTATGCCCTTAATGTGTTCCATAATGATGATTGAGCATATTTGAATGTCCCTAAGAAAGGATACATACAAGGGGATCATATCAAACTAAAGAGTGGGGTAAAGTGACACTCTTGTTGGACCCACTTTGAAAATTAATATGAGATTGAGCGGGCCATTTCCCCAAGCAAGGATGAATGTAAGGAAGAAAATTAGAGGCAATATTTACCCAAGCGAGGATACATGTGATGGTTTTATTTGAATTTTCCCCAAGCAAGGATACATGCGAGGGTAAGACAATTTTTTTATAGTTGTAGGATAATTTGGAATGATCACCATGACAATAGTGTAAAAGATTGAGCTTGTAGAGTTGTGTTGATCTTTTCAATTTTGAATATATTTGAATGTCTTTGGCTTTTTTATGTTTGAATGTTTTTGACAATTTAATCAATTTTTTTGAATTTTGAATTTTCTTGAATGTTTTTGATTTTTTAGTTTTTGAATGTTTTTGAATTTTTGATAAACTTTAGGCATTCTAGGACCCATCCGTGCATTCTCGGGAATGCAAGAGCTCTTGAATACCAAGGGATGAATAAGTATGAGTAAACATGGATAATAAACAAATAGTAAACATCCTAACTACAAGGAATACGTGACATAAATTGGTTTGGGATGGAATAGTAAGAGGAATAAGGTGAATGAAACTATATAAGTGGTTATGCCAAAATGTCCCCAACACAAGGGGTACTCATGGATGTTTCAAGAATATAATCTCTTTAGATGAACCACATTCATGGGATATTTAAGCTCTTGGCCATATTTAGTGGATAGCTTGTATGCGCCATATCCATATTTTGCAGTGATAATATAAGGACCTAACCAATTAGGTTCAAATTTTCCTTGCTTTTCCTAATCTTTTGTTGTGTTCTTTTGATTTTATTTTAGTACAAGGTCACCAATTTCAAACTATCTTAGTCTTATCTATTTGTTGTAGCTACGATGAAGTTGATTTTGATACACTTTCAAATGATCTAAGGCATTTAGTGTTAGAAAATAAGGGATAAACTATGCGAGAATAATCCCTCACGAGAATCACAACAAAATAGAAACTAATATGCAAAAAATATTACAAATCTCAAATAAAATTGCAGAATAAAATAACACAACAAAAAGAGAATATTTAACATGATTCACCCAATTTGGGCTACGTTCACCAAGAATCACTTACTTAGATTTTATTACAAGCCACCACTCTCTCAATACAATACCTAGATCTGTTTGGAGCTATGCTCAACAAACTCTACAGAATTCACACTGAATTCAAAACACATATGCGTGTTTTCTATTACCTACCATATGCACAAAACCATATAAATAGACAACTACTTAAGAAATTTTACAAAACCGTGGGTATCAAAACCATGGGCGAAAACCATCCCATAAACCTATGGGTCAAAATCCTACCCATATGAGAAAAGCACGTTTCCTGATATATCGGGCACGTTTAAGGCAAAAAAATTTCTTGGGGGTTGCGCCCTCGAACCTCGGTGAGACAACTATGGAAAGTGTACATTACTCTTAATGTACGGTCTTGACTCTACAACCTAACATTTATCCTCTTCTCATCCAAGAGGTGAAGTTATACAAGATGGACCTATATGTATTCATCTTCATCGACCAAATATTTAAAGAATATACTAAGTGATGGGAACTCAATCTTTATGGGTAACAAAACTTCAGTTCCATATATGAGTGAAAAGGGTGTAGCTCTTATTGGATTACAGAAAGATGTATGATAGGCTAAGAGGGCATGATAAAGTTGTGTATGCCAATTGTGACCATGTTTGTCAAAAATATTTTCTAAAATGGATTTGAGTGTTTTTTTGGATGCTTCTACTTGGCCATTACATTGTAGATAGTATGGAGTGGACCATTTGAGGTAGATGTGAAAGTGTTTGGCTAGATCTTTAACTATTTTATTTTTGAAGGATGTACCATTATCTGTAACATAATGGAGGAAGGGATGAAAAAGTGACAAATGAGATGGTTAAATATAAATTTGGAAATATTAGTATTGGTAACATAAGTAAGAGGCATGGCCTCTACCCATTTGGTAAAATAATCAGTTTTGGTGATTATGAATTTATTCCCATCGGAAGAAGTGGGTTTGATTTTACCTATAAGGTCACGCTGCACTTTGGGAGAAAGACCAAGGTATGGTGATTTGTTGGAGAGCTTGTGAGGGTGCATGAATTAGCTTGCCATGTTATTGACACACCAAACATTTTTTTGACAAATGCACAAGTATCATACTCCATAGTGGGCCAATAATAACCCATGTGCCATTTTTTTAGTTAGAACCATGCCACTTGTGTGTGTGCCACATATACTAGCATGTACTTTAACTAGAATTTGTTTAGCTTCATCTTGATTGAGACATATTAGGATAGTTCCATCACAACCTTTTTGATCTAAGGTATCAGAAAGGATAGTGCAACATAAATCATGTTGTGCTAGGGCTCATTTGTTATTGTTAGGGAAAGTTTTAACATGGATGAAGGTGTAAATATCATGATACCAAGGGTTATCATGACCAACTATTCCAAATATTTTAGTGGACTCAGGAAAATCGTAATCCAAAATCGAATATGTTCTATGAGAAACTCATTGTGTGTTTGATTTGGACCAAACTCAAGAAGGGATTTGATAGTTGTCATGGAATCTGTTGACTTGTTTTATATGTGAGGAACTTGTTCAAATTTGATAAGTTGAAAGTAACCTTTTAGGCTATCAACCATGAGCTTTTAGGGGATAAATTTTTCATCCTTTACTTGATATTCACCATTAAATTTATTGATGACCAAGAGGGAATCGACATAAACTATCAATTCCTTGATATTCCATGAAATAGTGAACTTCAAACCAACTATAAGAGATTCATATTAAATAATGTTGTTGGTACAGGGAAGCCAATATAGGAATATTTTGGAATGATGTCACCATCTGGAGTGAGTATTAGAATTCTACTCTTGATCCTTGGATATTATAAGATACATAGAAAACATAAATTCCAAGAGGGAATTACATCAAGATACAATATTTCTTTGACCATAAACTCAAAGAGAAGAGGTTTTGAACCCGGCGGGGGTGTGTAACAAGATGATCGGTAAGGGATTGTCCCTTAATGATGTTTTGATTGAAAAATTTGATGTCAAATTAACCGAGTAAAACAACCCAGCTAGACATTCTTCTGATTAGAATAGGTCAGGATAGTAGATACTTGAATGGATATACATTTGTGATAATATTAGTCATATGATTGATCAGATAGTGACATAGCGTGTAAAATGTGAAAGCCACGAGAAAACCATACCTTCTTAACATATGAATATTGGAGTTCATGATCAATCAAGGTCCTACTGAGATAATAAATAACTTTTTATTTCCCTTGATCATTGTGTTGAGCTAACAACACACCTACTGAAAATTCTATGGAATATATATATAGTGAAGTAATATTTTTTTTTGAATAGGTGGCATGAGCACTAGAGGATTTGATAGATATTATTTTAGTTTAGAGAAATAATCTTTACATTCTTGATTCCATTTGAACTATAAATCCTTCTTGAGCAATTGATTGAAGTGATGCCACTTGTATATCAATGCGAGATGAAATGTCTAATGGATTGTATTTCAACTTGAAGACATCATAACTATCTAAGGTTTTGCGGAGGAGGAATTTCCATGATAGCTTTGAATTTTGTAGGGTAAAATTCAATACCCCTCGAGTGAAATGATGAACACCGAGAGATTTCCCAAATTCATATGAAACACACATTTCTTTAGATTGAGTCTGACCTTGTATTCACACAACCTTTCAAAGATGCACCTTAAAATTGTTGGATGATCGAATCTTGTTTTTTATTTTTCCAATATATCATCTACATAGTCTTCCATAATGTCATGTAACATGCCATGAAAGATGACTATCATAGCTCTTTGATAAGTGTCTCTTATGTTTTTAAGGCCAAAAGGCATGGCATTATAAAATATGTTCCCCAAGGTGTGGTGAATTTTGTTTTGGGGTGATCCTCTTCAGTAATTTGGATTTAATTATAACAAAAACCATCCATTAAGGAGAGCATCTCATGGTATGTTGTAGAATTCTTGAACCCTGTCTTGTTGGTGTTGTCATTGATGACATATGGCATTGATGGAAAATAGTGATTTGTAAGGTGTCAATCATTCAGGGGCATGAAGGTTGATTTTTAGTGCCATCTTCAGACCTCAAATGGCATGATTGGAGAGTCTTGGTGTGGTTTCTTGAGAATTCATGATGAATTCACAAGGTCTAAGTGCATGGTTAGTGCCTTAGAAAGAAACTAGGTGCATGGAGGTGCTTGGTGTGAAATTCATATGTGTTATGCATGTCTTAATGGATGTTTCAAGGGTGTGCAAGGGATTCAATGATGAAAAAGAGGTTAGGTATTATGAGTCATGGTGTAAACTAGCTCAATTAGGCCTAGTTCAAGGACCTAGTGCAAGCTTGGATGGGTGTATGAAGCAAAACAAGCTATGGTATGCCAACCCAAACAAGAGGAGTTGGTTAAGACATTGAAAAAGGTCGTGGAAGGTAAAAAAATCTCATTTCTCATCTATTAGGGGCATGGTTAGGTCTCTTTCATGACTATTCTTAAGAAAAAACTCAAAAAACATGAAAAAATATTGTTGTTCAAGAAAATACACACCTATATATGAAAAATAAGCCTTGGTACATGTGAAGGGAGTTATTATAGTGATGTAGACCAAATTTCATGCAAAAATGAAGAATATTTTTCAAGTTATGAGGTTTTTAGCTCTACCGAGCTCTCAAAGTGCTCATTCCTAGCTCGAGGGTCAACTTTGAAGTGTATAATGGTATGCAAAACCTCTGAATGGTGACCTAGCTCTATTATAAATGTTGGGGCATGGAATCAAGGGAATTTTAGAGTTGGAATGAGGAAGAATAAGGTCCTATAATTTATGAACAAACTTTAAGAAGTCAAGTTGCTCTCCAAACCCTCATTCTGAAGTGATAGGAAAAATATGAAGTATTTTGTCCTCAAACCTCATGAAAATTCCAAAGTGATCATCTAGGCTTGTAAAGGACTCCTCCTAGTACATTTATGCATTGGTGGTATGGTCCAGGTTATTGTTAAAGTACATTTTACCCATGTTTTGAAAGGTTTTGACAATATAGTCAAGGGTATCATGCTTCATGGTATTAGATCAAGTTTGGGAGAAAGATTTAGAGATTAAATAAGTGTACATGAGATGTCTCATACAAGTTATTTGCATATTTTTGGTGAACCATGTCAATCAAAGTAGCCTACCACTAAAATCCAAACAAGCCAAAACTAGCCATGTGGGTTTGAAGAGGTCTTGATGAAATGACATGCTATTCAAGTGTAATATGAGCATGAACAATTTTTAGAGGTCCAAAACAACATGGTTTATCCCAAAAATTGTTTTGGTGAATATATTTTGAGTATGAGTCCTAATGACCTAAAACTACCTCATTAGGACAATCAAGAAGGTCTAAGAAATGAGCATGCAAACATTCTTTTATTCATACAACATATGCAAAAGAGTTTTTAAATATGAATTAGAGGTTATAAGTATCAATGCATTGTCTTGGTTGGAAAGGATTGTTTCGTGTGATAGAATCTCTATTGGCCAAGATTGTTTCTTGGGATTGAAATCTAATTTTAGTTGTCTATGAAAATCAAGCATATTTAATATCTATGCTCTGAGATGAAGCAAGGTATAAACCTGATGAGTTTATCTAGACATAGTTCCACCCATAAATGTGTCTTTGGATCCATAAAATTGTGTTTGAATGCATGAACTATCTCACTTTGTGAAGAAAAAATTTATGTGCTTGAAATCCTTTTAGTACCTTTTCTAAATAAATGACTCCTTGTGTTAATGAAGGTGGTAGGCTTGATCCTTGCACTTGAAGGTGATCTAGAGATCACATACCACTATCTCCAAGCATTGAGAGAGTTTTAAGACTCATACTTTGAGGTTGTTGAATATTTCTTATGACTAGTTTCTAGATCCACCATGACTGTGTATGGAAATTTGTGAAGGAGAGTTGAAATGAAGGTTCCATGATTTGAACCGTTGATCCTCAATTTCATGGTGATTTTTTATACCTATGGAAGATACATTCCTCCTAAATAAACTTCTTGACATAAGTTTATAATGCTTCTCATACACCCAAGTTGAAGACTATGTTGTAAAGTTCATACTCCTAGTTGTGCATGTGAGTTCAAATGGAGACTTGTAAGTGGAATGGAAAGTTGTGAAGGTTGGTATGCCTATAGAAGAATCTTAAAGGTCATTTTTAATGTATAACTCCTTCCCCAACACTTTTTCATGTTCCATTTAGCTACAAGACAAAGAATCCTTGCCAAAGAAGAAGAAAAACAAGAATGACTATTACAAATCAAAGTGTGTAGAGGTTATAATGGAATGTTTGTAGGTGAAACAAAAGGTTAGGGAGTTCATAAGTGTTCCCTTTCTCATCATATGGATTAGGAGCACCTTGAAAGGTCATGTAATGATTATGCATGAAAATGACACTATTTCAGATGTAATGATTGCATAA
Organism: Taxus wallichiana var. yunnanensis; assembly: GCA_018340775.1. Taxonomy (NCBI): domain Eukaryota; kingdom Viridiplantae; phylum Streptophyta; class Pinopsida; order Cupressales; family Taxaceae; genus Taxus; species Taxus wallichiana. The sequence continues at coordinate 391,704,449 of CM031235.1, forward strand.
TGACAATTTTGTATGATGTCATCTACCTCCTTGTATGAGTTGAAGACTAAGTAGGTGAAGGGTTTTAGAAAGTGGAAGTATAAGAGGTGTAAGATTATGTCTCTCTTGAATATATAAACACCTTTTTGTGCATGAAGAATAGCTGTTGAAGATAGAGATGATGATGTATGAGGACTACTGCAAATAGATGAATGAAGATGCATGTAGAGTGAGCATGCTATTATATGAGATGATTTAGTTATCACAAATTTGTTGTTTAAGAAACTAGGTTAAGTGAAAGTGATCAATTTTTTTAAAGCCTAAGTGCTTAGAAAATTTAGGAGTGGGTGCTTCCATGTAAGTTGTATCTTGGAAAAATTGTCAAGTAGGTGCTTGATCTGATTTTGGAGCTGGTGCTCAACAATTTGAAATCTTTGTAATCTTTCATTGGAAAAATTATCCATCATAGTGCATTGGTTTTAGTGGTTTTTCTCCCTTCAAGAGTTTCCCTCATTAAATTTTTCCTTCTTATGTGTTCTTTTGTTGATTGATTATGATTGTTATTTTTTTGTGACAAAGTGAATTAATTGAATTGTTATACAAAATTTAAAGAAGCACTGATTCACCCCTCCCCTCTTAGTCTTGTGTTTTCCAACAATTGGTATTAGAGAAAGTTACTTTTGGAACAAGCTTAACAACTTGAAGGTGATCCAAAAGCACAAACAACACAAAAAATCAAGCTCAAAGTGGCTTCTCTACCTTCAAGGAACCTCTTCAATGGATCCAATTATGATTTTTAGAGTGTTAGGATGAAGACCTATCTCATGTCTCTAGGATTTGATATATGGCAATCAGTAGTTGATGGTTACACCATTCTAGCCACACCTCCAACTAATGCAACATGAAAGATAACTAGTGAGAATAACTCAAAGGCAATGAATGCAATCTTATGTGGAATGTAAGAAAAATAATTTGTGAAATTTATGCATTGTACTACAACCAAAGAAATTTGGGAAAAACTAAAGACCATCTATGAAGGAGATAACAAGGTTAAGCAAGCCAAGTTACATACCTACCGTAGTCAATTTGAGAGCCTGAAAATGAAAGAAGATGAAATTATTGCATCCTACTTACAAAGAGTTGATGAAGTGATTAATCTCATCAAAGGATTAGGGGAAAAGGTGGAAGAAACAATGGTTGTTCAAAAGGTGTTAAGATCCTTAACACCTAGGTATGACTCTAAGGTCTTAGCTGTGGAAGAAGAAAAAGAATTGACCAATATAAATATGGATGAACTTCATGGAATTTTAACTACGTATGAAATGAGAATAAAATTAATAAAACCAGTCAATAAAAAAGTAACATTCAAAGCTAACAAGGAAGCCCAAACAAATAAAATAAAAGTGAAATATGATATGGAGGAGGATCATGAGAATATTAAAGCTATGTTTTTTGGAGACTAAAAAGAGGATTAAGAAAATACAAGGTAAATCTACCTTTTAAGTTATTTAACTGTGGACAAGTAGGTCATTTTTGATCTAAATGTCTTGACAAGAACAAGTAAGATCAAAATGAGCATGATGAAGAAGGAAATACTTCTCATAAGCACAAGAAGAAATTCAAGAAAAATGAAGGTAAGAAAAGGTATTTCAAAAAAAAAAGGATTTTGATACCAAGGAGGAAACAAGTTCATCTGGATCAAGTGACTCCAACAAGACTGAAAGTGAAGACAAAGATACTCGGAGTTGAGACTCTATTCATGGATATAGAGACAATTTTTGGAAACAAATCAACTAGTAAGGATCATATTGAAGAAGACAGTTCAAAGGAGGATGTTAAAGTAAATATTGAAGTTGAACTAATCAGTTCCCTTGAAGAATTTAAGCTCTAAAGGAGAAATAAAAAAATGAATTCAATGGTGAAGGATTATGAAGATAAAATCATCCTTCATGAGAAAATACTGAGTAAGAAGGAAAAATAACATGAAGAAGAAATCAAGGAACTTGAAGCACAACTAGAGTTGATTGCAACATCTTTCAAAGCTAAGGAGGAAGAACATATAAAACTCAAAACATAGATGGATCTCCTAATAAATGAATTAGATCAAACCTGAGCCAAATTGAAGACATAAAAGATTTGATAAGAGTTTAAGTGATATAGATGAGTTTCTAAATAGTCAGAGGTATTCAAATGATAAGATTGGTAAAGGGTTCAAAGAAGCTCACAAGGGTTATGAGACAAATAAAAAGAAGGATGAAAATATCACTCAAGATCTACCTTAATAAAGGAATGATATCATCAATAATGTCAAGAAAATGTCAAGCTCAAGAAAGTAACCTCATCAAATAAGTTACACTAATTCTTTCTATGACTACTATTTTTCTTGTAATATGTTTGGAAATAAAGCTTCAAGATGTATGATACATGAAAAATGTCATAGAAGGAACATTAAATCATATCATATAAGAAGAAACAATGAAATGAGGTGTTATAACTGTCAAAATCCTGGTCACATAGAACTTTTTTCTATCATAGAGTTCCAAAGTAAGACAAGAAGGTGTATATAGAAAAAAATCATACAAACAAGAAGGAACATAGCATAATATATCAAACTTCCTTTCATACTCAAAATGAAGACATGGAATGTTACATAGATAATGTATGATCAAGTCATATAACAAGGAAAAGGGCAAATTCATCTCATTAGAAGAGAATGCATCAGGAATAGTAAGATTTGGTGATAACACATCAGCTAGCATTGTAGGAAAGGGCACATTGAGTCTTGACAATGGAAATACCATCACTAAGAATATTTTTGTATGTAGAAGGTCTGAAACAAAACCTATTAAGTGTGATTCAGATGTGCAAGAAAAGGGTATAGTTTGATGTTTCATAACATGGGGCTATGATATAAGGAAGAACAAATCAGGAAAGGTAGTTGGCAAGGCTAAAAGGACCAAGAAAAACATGTATGTCTTGAAAGAGATTAACAAGGAGAAATTCTTTACAAGCAAGGTGGATGATAGTTGGATTTGGCACAGGAGATTAGGAAACCTTAATTTTTACAATCTTGTTAAGATTATCTCTAAGGGATGTGTGAGAAACATGCCCAAGATCACTAAACATTGATACACTTTACAAAGCATGTCTACATGGAAAAAAACCCTAGAAGAATATTTAAATCCTACGGGTACTCTACAACAACTCTAGAAATAAGTCATACTGATCTTGTTGGACTAACAAGGACTAAAAGTATTCAAGGAGAGAGATAATTTATGTTGTTTATTTATGACTTCACAAGAATTACTTGGGTTGCATTCCTTAAAGAGAAATCAGAAGCACTAGAAATGTTAAAGACATTCAAAGATCTAGTTGAGAATGAGAAAAATATAAATATCAATAGCTTGAGATATGATAGAGGAGGTGAATTTTGGTCAAATGAATTTGATGATTTTTGTGAAATTCATGGGATAAGAAGGCTAGTTCTCAACAACAAGAACACCTCAAAAAAATTAGGTTATGGAGAGAAAGAATAGAACTGTGCAAGAAATGGAAAGAACCATGTTGAATGAGTCAAAGTTGTCAGATGGTTATTGGAGGGAGGTAGTAAAAATAATAGGGTACATCTTGAAGAGGGCCCAAATAAGGATTAAAAATACTCCTTATGAGATTTGGAGAGGAAGACCTACAAGTGTTAAACACCTAAGATTGTTTAGAAGTAAGTGCTTTATCAAAAGGGATGAAGACAACCTTGGAAATTTTGACTCAAGGTGTGATGAAGGAATATTTTTGGGATATTCTTCAGTAAGTTCAGCTTATAGATGCTACAATAAAATCCAATAAAAGATAGTAGAAAGCACAAACATCATAGTTGATGAGACACATCCAATCAAGACTAAATATCAACCTAAGGAGATTATTTTGACTTAAAGGATGAGTAATAGGAATTGGTATTGAGGATATTGTAAGTATTTGATGTGGAATAGAGAGTTGTATCTTTGGAAAGATTAACATGGGAGGCTTTGATGCTAGTTTTCCTGCTTATATAAGATTTTTTTCAGCTCCAATTTCTATATCATAAGTATTAGGAAGTTTCATTACCCCATTGATTGTATCATCACTAAAATATCAGAATTCAAAGCCCTTAGATAATATAAAAATCATACTCAGGAGTAGGCCTTACTAGTTGTGGAATTCTATCCCAAGTCCTTTGAAATATGATGTTGAAATCAGACATGAACTCTTGTGGTGCTCTCTTAATAGTAGTGAATTATTCCAATAATGAGATATGATTTGATTTTTCCTTAAATTACTCTTCCAAGTGATCCCATGTGCTGATGGCATTTATTATCAATCCCATGTACCATTGTAACACTTTTCCTTTAAAAGATACCGCTAATAACGTGACTACAACATTCTCCTAAGTAACATGGTAAATAGAGCATATATTGGCCACATATTTAATGTGTTCTATGTGTGTAACCTAATTTTCTCCAGTGAAAAATGTATCTCTCTTAAGAGTGGAAATTGGGATATCATCATGATGGGAAGGTTGTAGTGGGATACCATCATTGAAGGGACCAAAACTAGATTTCTTAGGATGGCCATATTGAGATTCAGATTGGGTATGGGGAAATTGGGAAGTAAACTATGATTTTTTGGGATGGAGGGAGATTTAGTATATGGTTTGGAACATAAAACCTATTTCTTTTTGCTAAATTCAAAGGTAACTCAATGAAATCAAATGGAATACCTTTTAAATATGATCTAATTGTAAATTTTGGCATGAAAATTACATTGATCTACTACCAGGATGTGTTTTGAACTTATGGAGATTCTAGATGTTAGATATATGTGTTTGAAACATCAAAAATGCTAGAAAAACATCAAAATATTTAGAAAAGAATCTTGTTCTTATCCCATTAGGTGTGCAGAAATTGTTGTCACGAAGGAATGCACCCTTTAGAGAGTGGTGTGATAACTCCCTTCCAACTAAAAAAATGGAAACACTCCTAAGTTGTGGGTGAACTATATGTTGGAGTGAGTCTCAGAGAGGGATGACTCCCCTAGTGTAACACCTAAGGCTAGTTTCTACTCCTAAAACTACTCTACTCGATTGAATCAATGAGGAAAATGGAGAAGGAATTAAGGTAAACTTGAAAAGATGGTGATATACCATAAATTTTAAGGATCTTTAGACTTATTTGAGCCACACAGATGGACCACAAGAACCACACACACCATACACAACTCAAAAGTGGATATGTCAATGCAAAAGTGCTTTAGATAAGGGATTGAAGTTATGAAATAACAAAGAAGGGGAAAAAGTGGCCTTGGAAGGTAATTTAGTAAGCTCCATAGTTGAATCATGCATAAAAATTGGTTAAATGAAATTTATGACCTATAAAGTGACATATACTTACATAAAGGCATGGAAAATAAACTGCAAATCAGGGATAAAATAATATCACAAGATAGAATAATTTTAAAGACGTGAAATTGCACAATACCGAAGTTGTAATAGGGTAAAAATAGTTCCTTTATTGATCCAAGAGGTGAAATGAGTACAATAAACCACTCTTGATCTCTGCTCTCCCATTCAAAACTTAGAATTACTCCAGAATAATGAAAAAAATGTAGAGATAGACTTTACAATGAAATCATGGAGTTATATAGAGAATTAGGAAGAGAAAAAGGGGGAAAATAGAAGAGACATGTAAGTTTGAAGCTTAGAATAGAAAAACATGTGATGTTTGCATGTGGATATTACTCCTTTGCTAAAAAAATAGTTCATTGCTATGCTTAAAATGAGAAATATTTATCAAAACATGAATTTAGGCATATTCTTCTTCTTGAAAATGGACATCCATTCTCCAATTTTAGCAAACTCATGCTCAAAATGTGATGGTGCATGCTCAAAATAGAGGTTTGGTGTGCCTTGCTTGTTTCTTCCGGTTTTAGACTCGTGTGCATGGTGTTAAATATTTTAATGCATGAAATCATATTAATATTACCCACTAAGTGATAAAAATATAACCTTTCTTGCGAGATATTTACCATTTTAGCTCTTGCATGATCCAAATTTGGATTTTGGGCAAAGAAATCAGCCAAAAATAACAATTTTGGACCTTTCAGGATTTTTTCACATTTGTCTTTGGGCATGTAAGATTTTCGAAGAACAGATGGAACTATGGAATGTTCCCCATGTTCCCCAATCAACCACTTTAACTAATTAAATGTGTTGATGTAGAGTTAGCGAGGATTTTAGGGTATCGAGGGAACATTCAAACTATTCCAATAATTCTAGTCTTGTCTTCCTTATCCACATACTTGTCCATTGTGTTCTTTTCCTTAAGTCGGACACCCAAGGAAGTAAGGGTATTTAGAAACCATTCCATCTATTCCTCTCATGCCTACCTTATCCACCCTACTTTTCCATCATTCACTGTGTGGCTTTATCGGTTATTTGGTGAAACAATTGAATTGTTCCTTAGGTTCCTATCTTTCTTGCCTAAATCTATCCCAACCGATTGTGGGTTTCTTAGTTGATCAGGGCATAAATGGAACTTTGACACTATTCCTTGAGTTCCATTCACCCCGCCTTATCCACTCTACATTTCTCATCTAATATGTAATATTTTTCATGCGCTTGAGGAAATCTACAAACTCATGAACTATTACAATAGTTTGGATATATGTCAATTTATATGTCTTCTTACCCTTTGCAGAGATGGCGTGATTATGGGGAAGTAAGGGAATAATTGAATTGTTCGATTTATGCCCTCAATGCTCTCAATGTTTGATACTTTTCCCGAATTCCTTGTCTTCCTTATGTAGTTATCCGAAGAACCAAGGGAACATTTTCATTATAGTAAAACCCAATATCACTAACCCATAGTGAATTGCATCCCAAAAGGTAATGTGGGCAATAAGAGGAACTTAGGAACAACTCTTCCTATTTTGTCAAAGACTAAACTTTTGAGAATCACCCCAATTTTACCAATTTTCACCATTTTTGACCAAATTCTTGGTAGTAAAGGCCTATCAAGATAGAGGAATGACCAAAACACCCAAATTGTGCCCTAACATGCCAAAATTTTGAATTTTCCATGATGAAAGAACACCAAATCACTAAAATAGCACGAAGGGTGATTTTGATAGCACTTACATCTATACTACAAATCTACTAAACTCGACAATTTATTTCTGCCTTTTACACATCGAATGCACGTAACTACATTGTTATCCCAAAGCCTTATCTCTTTAGTCAATAGAAAACATCACATCCAGTTATCGATATGAAAAAAAAACCTATCACTAAGTTTAGTACATTGAGAAACTATACAAAATATCTCAAAGAACCTTTGGATTCCAACATTTACATGGAACTTCTTCCTCGTCCTTTACCCAAGTTACAAAAATTAAGGGAGAGAGGAGACCCCAATGCCCATATAAAAACATATGTTCTTTGTAACTCATGAGTTTATCCCATGGGATGGAGTCATAACTAAAAATTTCCCCAAGACTCTTGAAGGCATAACACTCGATTGGTATTTTTATTAGATAAGGTAAGAACATGGATTATGGCCCCAAGGGTCCTTACACAGATACATTGTGAGAAGAACCAAATAGAAACAAAAAAGGAATAGGGCACAAAAAGGTATAACAAAGGTTAACCTGCAGGACCACAACCCAAAACCCATTACATAGATGATCATAACTTGAGAAGGAAGAAAGAGAGGAACCGATTAATCGAAATGTGGAATTATTCTAGATTAATATAATATAAAGAAAAATGGTAAATAACATATAATTGCATAAGGAAAATGACCCAAGCAATCTAAGCTATGAAAATATGAAACCCTAAAGTGCAAGAAGGGTTAGATAAAGCTTAGTTGATTCGATGAAGGTGATGGGTTGTGTCACATCATAGCTCAAATGAATAGAATGCCAAAATGACCACTGAAGCTCCAAAAAACATAGATCCAAAATAGTAGGCTAGATTGGGGTGCCTAGAGAGGGACAGGGAACTGTGGGCACCCTGGTTTGAGAAATGGGCACCATGATTCATGAAAAATCTCTATAACCTTCCTCCGAGTTGTTGTTGAGTGATCTTTTACCTTCGCTTCCTATCACACTATCTTTGCTGGACTTCTCAGTATGTCACTGGAAATCAATGATGAAGTAGAGACCTACAAAACCCCAAGACAAACATCAAACCCCTAAAAAATAAAGATGTATATGAAGGGGTGGAATATCCTCAACAACCACAATGGTAGACTTACTAACTTAGAAATGGAATACATCTTAGAACCAATGTAGTTTTATGTGTGTGCGTGTGTAATCATGCCATATGTGCTCTTGTGCCAGTCACACTTTGTGAAATTAGTGAGCAATAACTATGTGTAGAATTGTAATAAAATGGTGGATGGAATAGAATAAAATTCCCTCTTATGCAATGTGATGTAGATGAACCATCCTTGTGCCTTGTGATGGAGCTAGATAGATGCAAATGGAGCCTTTGATGGATGTAACCTTAGGTGATGATAGTATTTCTTAGTGTTTGGTCCCTCATTATGGTCTCATAAATTTATATTTATATGGTTCTCTTGATCTAATTTCGTAATTAACCCCGAAAAGGTTGACCACTAAAAAGATAAAAAAACCCAACCGGCTAGAAAGTGCCCAAAAAGTGGAAAGAAAGTGTTAAAAGGATCTGGGCATCCTAAATGGGACCAAGGCACCTGGGGCACCCTAGTACGAGGCCATAAACCCCGGTCAAAGATAAAACAATTCCAAATAGCATAACCGATGCAAAGTAGTAGATGCGGGTGGTGGTTGACAATGATGAAAACAAGCCAAGTAAAATGGCCAAAGAAAATGGGTTAATTAGTATTTTGTTCACTCAAAAACCATATGAATAGTAGTTAGAGACCAAGAATAAATAATTTCTAAAGTACGTGATTAGGTGACTACATTTTCCCCACTTTATGTTGGTGAGCGGAAAGCTCAGTAACATAAAGTAGATAGAGATGCATACCGATAATCCATGTAGAGTGATGTAGAAATGCGGCTGAAGGACTAGACACAACGTGGAGTGACAAAAATATGGATCATAGAGACTAATTAGAGTGAACCTAGGGTGGAAACACGTGTGTATATGCAAACATGTGTGATGTACATGCATGTTAGTATGAGGTGTGTCTTTGTCGTAGAATGTTGTTGTTTTTAACGCCTTTGTTGTAGTTGTTTTTGATTGCTTACTTCTCATATGGTAAGACATGCAAGGAGAAGATGATCAAGTAGTCAAATACACATGTATATATGTCAAAAATGTATGTAAAATTACATATATATAGTAAAAAGCATGTAATGGAAATGAAAAATGTAAAAGGAACATGTGCACTTGATCCGTGATGAGAGAAAGGGTGTAGAAAGGATATCTTGTACTACACATTTTTGGGTGATCTCATGCCACCTGTCCAAAGAAGTGTAGGGAGAAAGTTTCATTATTCTCCAACTTATAATTGCTTCCCTAAAGATGTATAAAGAGATCTATGTATTTCCTATTTTTTGGGCGATCGACACCACTAAATTTGAAGTAGTGTAGAGAGGAAATCATTATATCCTCTAACCTATAACTACTCCCCAAAATTATAAGGAAAACCATGTCTTGTAAATCTGTTGTGTACGGGGTTCGTAGGCTGGTCTGAACCCACTCATTGTATAACCCACAATGTTAAGGATGGAAAACTGAACTAAACTATACCGGTAGAGAGTGATGTGTAATGTGTAAAACCACGAATTATGCCTCCCTATTTGGGGGGTGCATGTGACGTCACTAATAGGAGAGTGTGGCCCTAAAATAATACCAAATTCATAAACTATGTCCTACGGGGAAGGGAATACACTTGGTATAAACCAAGGTGCACATAAATAAATTCCTAGAAAACAAGTGTTAGTACAAACAAATATGCATTGTAAAAGATAAATGTACACTATGCAAACAATGTATAGGCTAAAATAAAAATAAAAACGTAATAAGAAAACCATAGATTGCCAAAGCGGAGTTACAAACATGGGACATCACTCACTATGTCGCAAGACACTCAAGGCCACGATGACCACATACAACAAATAAGTGTGCACACTAAACAAAGGGCAAGGTTCGAATACAATAACAATAAAAGAAAAGCAAGTATAAACAATAGATAGGCATGGAAGAAAATAATCTGTAAAAAATGCTACAAATGAAGCACCCATTAGTATGTTAGAAAGATAACCCATATGTCAAAAGCATGTATAAACAAGTAATGTAAAGTGCTAAGTACAAAATGGAACAATAACACTGTAAGAGATGAATGTGGATGCCCCAGGTGATTGTTGTGGGAGGGTAAGAGGTGAGCATCCATACTACGTGTGGGAGACTTGTATCGTGATCAAAACTAGAAAAGGGTGTGAACAAGCATGTGTTTATGGTAAATATAATGACATACAAGTGATCTAGTTAGCATGTGTAATAATCATACATGAACAAACAAATGTAAGCAAGAGTAAAAGCAACCAAGATATGCAATATGTTGTGGATGGATGGAATAAAATGGGAGATGGATGCTAAGATTGGTGTGCCCCTAAGTGAATGGAATTGCATGCAATTAGGTTCATTTAGTATGCCCCCTTAGCAGTAAAAAATGAACCATAAACGAGAGTGCATCATCGGGAAATGGTCGAAGTGTGTGTTATATCTAACGCAATGTGGTGAATGTGTATATGTAGTGATGATGATATATGACCTATATATGAACATGTTGTTATGTATACTAAAGCGTATATCACGACGAGATGAATAGAGGGAGTGGTGATGTAGCGTGTACCACTACAAGATGAAGGGATATATGACCATTTAGTGTATAACATATGTCACTAACCTAGTAATGTTGCATGATATAAGGTCAAGTGATGAATGTGTGTGTATGTTAGGTTCCATTTAATTGGTAAAACCTCAACAAAGAGTATGGACTAAGGAACTAGAGTGCATCATAGGGTAGTGAGTGCAAAGTGTGTAGAAGAATATGTAGTATGTGTGATGATAAGAGATGACCATACAATGTGGAATATGTGTAAAATGTAATGTATAGTGTGCAATACAAGATGTGTAGATAACCTAATAGTGTGATGGTGCCCGCTATGTAGTATGTAGGATGAGTAGTATATGATGCTAGACTTGTAGACAATAGGAGTGTGACACATATGTGATGAATACTAGTATGATGTGTAGAGTATGTATGATGTATAGATGCACAAATGTCAAAACACTAATGATGTAGGGTAAGTAAGATGAAAAATGTGACATGTACTATAAGATATGTAAAGAGATACAATGTGTAGTATGTGTAGTGTGTGGGGTTCATATGTAGTATGTATCCCTCAACAGTCAAGTGTGAACTGAAGAACAAGAGTATGCCATTGGGTAATGGTCAATGCTAATGCATAGATGGGTATGTCTATGTTATGAGAGTGATGTATGGTAGTGCGAAGATGATAGAGGAACTAATGATAATATGGAGTGGGGGATATGTGTGAATTTTACTCCCCCAATTGTGTAAGCGATGGAGGTCTAGTCAAAAGACACTAAGTGGATCAACGTAGGGAGTAGTTTCCTTTAAAAAGTGATGGGATGTTGAGGTGGTAATGTCATAGATAACTTGAGTGGAGGGGTAGTTACTTTAACAAAATGAATGGGAAACTTAAGTGGAGTGGTATGATGAGAAATATTGAATAGTGGCAGCTTTGGTAGTATTGATGACACTACCGAAGAATAAGGTTGATTGATTTTGAGAGGTGGTTGTGTACTTTGACTTGGTAATGTGGTAGATGTCTTGAGAGGAGGAGGTACTATATTGATTTTGATATGTGGTTGCTTAGGCGGTGCTTGAGTTTCATTTATCCATTTTCACCCCTCTATGGTGAAATGGACAACTAGGAAAGCCTAGACTTGGAAAATTGTCAAACCATCAAGGTGAATATGAATTTGTAGGAAAAATTCATGTTTCAGGAGTTGATTCATTGTTTTTGGAAGATTTGGGGTCATAAAAATATTTTTTCCTCTTATTGGTTTCAATGGTTTAGGATCCAATTGAAAAGAGAGAAAAGTGGGTCCCTGCTGAGGTCCACATACAATCCAAATGGGAGAAATTAGCACAAAACGTCTTTGGGTGTACTATTAGTCCCCATCAGTCCTCTACTTGCATGAGAAATTCATTAAAAATCTAAAAATGCAAAAAAATTAGACAAGGTCGTCAAAATTCACTCATTCGGCTCCCCAACAACTCACCGAGCTATTGGGCAAGCTGGTTGGATAGCTCAGTCAAGCTATGGGTCAATGCAAGAGGAGGTGAGCTCACAAAGTGACTCATGTGATCTATGTGAGTAGGGGCCGAGAAAATGGGAGTCAACAAGCTCTCTTAACTCATCGAGTCGAGGAGGATGACATTGTAGGCCAACTTGACGAATGCAAGAAAGATGGTTCGCGAGAAACTCAACTAGAAAAGTTGGGATTGAGCTAAGGAAAATGGTGCGGGGTCAACATGGAGTTCGGGTGAGTCGAGCCTAATAGAAGGCTTGCCCAGTTATTATGGCGAGTTGAGATGGAAGAAGCCCTCAGACTATGCAGGTGGTGAGACAAGGTGAGCGAAGTTGAGCTCAATGTGCATTGAGCTCAAGAAAATTCGGGGTTAATAGAAGAAGGGGCCGAAATGGGGCCAAGTTGGAAAGCTCGGGGGTGAGCCAAAATTTTGTGTTGAAGGAAGCTCGGTCGAGTGCCAAGTCATGGGCATTGGCGGCGAGGTGAAGGAAATTGGGCCGCGAGGGTGAAACTTGAATGACATAATGAAAAATGGCGAGCTCGGTGAGGTAATCCTTGAGCCATATTCGAAGGGGGAAAGATACCCAAAAGATGTACAACAATACAGAAGAACCAGAATTGAGCTTGGTGGGAAAATATCTGAGCCCACTAAGAGTTACTCACGAGTGAGATGGATTAGGCGAACCCTAGGGAAATTTTTCTTGAAGCGGCTCCCAAGGGAGTTGAGAGTCATGGGCAGGGGCTATTAAGAGTGCGGTGAATCGAGGGGGATTACTTCTAAGTAATCCCCCCGAGTAAAGAGTAAGATCCGGGAGAACCATGTAAAGAAGTGAAATGAGGGGAGGAGTAACTCGACACTCCCAAGTTACTTCACTTCCCATAAAAACAATAAAGTAACCCCCATTTGACATAAGAAAAATAAAATGAGAAGACCTCAAAGAGATGAACGAGCTGAGTTGAATGGAGATGGTGTTTGGGGAGTAATGACTTGAGTAGTGGGGAATGAAATCAATGCAAGAAGAAGTAATTAGAAACCCCATGAAGAAGAAGTTGATGCATTGAGAGTTGTGGCAAGTCACCCGAGCTAAGGACAAGATGTTGGAGTATGAAGTGGCGTTTGAGAGGGGAAATACTTGTGGAGAAGCTCCCTTGCCGAGATGGATAAAAGTAAGTCCGAAGGCCACAATGAACGAGTTTCTCACCGAGTTGTGTAACGAGATGTGCAAAGAAAGAAAAGGGGTGAAGTGGCTCAGTAAACCGGATCAAGAACAAGTACCCCGAACACCGCAAAGAAAATATAGGAAAAAGTGAAGTAATGTGATATTTGGGCACTACTTTATTTCTAAAAATGAAGAAGTAAAGTAGGTTGAAAAACCCGATAAACAATAAATGAAGTAATTCACCCTTGGAGGTCCGTAAAGAAGGGAATTAGTAGTAATGACACCCTAGTTTCCCGCAGAATCGAGATGTTCAAATGGGCATAACTTTTGACTGAGAGCTTCATTTTCATAAAATTGGACTTTCTAGAAATATATCGTCAACCTCTACACATAAAAAACTGAATTTATTTATTTAGACAAGGGAAAATTGGTGAAAAAATGGAAAAATTCTTCAGCACTTCAGGAAAAGTTCAACCAACTACCAAATTGATGGGGTATGGGGACCATTTTCTTCTCCAACAGGATATGTTACAAGGGGAATGGGATTTGAAAGTTTCCTATGATTCTTTCAAATCATTAATTACATTTTTGGGTAAATGGAGGCATTCTTTCAGGATTCACATTTTCTCTCTCTTCTCCTCACATTCTCTATAAATTGTAAAGGAGGGCTCATTTGTAAAGAGTTGGACATTTTTTGGTGTTGCCCTCCCTTCTTCTTCCCTATGAGGATGTTTTGGAGCTTCAAGCCTCCATGTTTAAGCTCTGTAATGGTGAATATTTCCTCTCCCTTCTACAATGATGTATTGTGCATACCCTTGGAGCAATAAAAATTAATGTTTGTGATTATCTCTCTATCCTTACATTGTTTTGTTGCTTTTCTTGCCTTTCTTCATGCTTGCAGGTGTATTGTGCATCTTATTATTCCCATTGCAGGTTTAAATGTGTTTGTGCTTAATGAAATGGTGCATTGTGTGTAATCTTGGTCTATGATGCTTGTCCATCCTCTCCATGCTCACCTTTCTCCATTCTCATGCATTGAGGATTGTTCAACACCCCCTTTTCTTGGTGCTATTACCTCGTGGAGTAGGATTTCTCTCTTTACGCTTTCTCCTTCTCCTTGGTCTCTTGGAATTGATAGGATATCATTCATTAGTTTTTTTCTTGCATTAGGAGTAGTTATAGCATAGGATTAAGAAGAGGAACCAACCTTCTCTGGAGGGCCATCTCAAGTTCGCAAGTCCCACAACTTGAGAGATGGTCCAATGTTAGCAAAAAGTAGGGATATGTCATCGCCATATCCAAGAGTGGTAATTTTTGTGATAACACTTTCCAAAGAAGAAAAATTAGAAATAGTGGCATGATGCTCCTTTAACATAGAAGGAATAGATTTATGAGCCCATGTGGATGTAGCATTTGTAGATGGGCATGCAACAAAATGTTGTAAATTGAATGAGATAAATCCTTGATGCTCAAGATGTTTGATTCTTCATTGTAAAGTGTGGCAATCATTGTCATTATGTCCATTTATTTGATGATAGTGGTGATATTGATTCCCTTGATACTTTTCTAGTTGATAATCAGGATAGAAATGAGTAGGTGGTAAAGTAATCAAGTGATGACTAAGGAGATTAGTAAGAAGGTCATGTTGTTGAGTATTGCGATCAAGGATGAGAGGCTTTGGTAATGGTATGACTTGAGGCTCACTAATATGAGCACATGCAACAATCATAGAATGAGATGGAGAGGAAAAAAACATGGGTTTGAGAAGCATCCTTAAGATGTTGAATTTCAATTTTGAGAGATGTAATATAAAGAACAACAGTAAATAACAGATAATTGCATAAAGAAAATGACCCAAGCAATCTCAACTATGAAAATATGAAACCTTAAAGTGTAAGAAGGGTTAGATAAAGCTTATATGATTGGATGAAGGTTCTAGACTATGTGCAGTGTAGATCAAATGAAAAAAATGTAAGAATGACCACACATAATCTTCAAAAACATAGATCCAAAATAGTAAGCTAGACTCGGGCACCTAGAGAGGGATAAGGGCTCCTTTGGGCACCCCAATTTAAGAACTAGGTGCCCTAGTCTATGAAAAATATCTGCAACCTTCCTTTGAGGTGTCATTGAGTAATCTCCTACCTTCACTTCATGTCACACTATCTTCGCTGGAATGCTCAATATGTCACTATAAATCACTGATGAAGTAGAGACTTGAAAAACCCTAAGACTAACATCAAACCCCTAAAAAAATAAATATGTAGATGAAGGGGTTAGAATGTCCTCAGTAGAAATAATGGTGGACTTTCTAGTTTGAGCATTGTACTACATCTCAAACCTAATGTAGTTATATGTGTGTGTATAAAATCATGCCCTAGGTGCTCTTGTGCGAGTCGCACTTTGTGAAAGTAGTGAGCAATAATTATGTGTAGAAATGTAATAAAATGGTGGATGAAATATAATAAACTTCCCTCCTATGTAGTGTGATGTAGATGAACCAACCTTGTGCCTTGTGATGGAGCTAGATGAATGTAAATGGAGCCTTTGATGGATGCAACCTTAAGTGATAATAGTGGTGCTTAGTTCTTGGTCCCTCATTATGGTCTCATAACTTAATATTTATATGGTTCTCTTGATCTAATTTTTAATTAGCCCCAAAAAGGCCGACCACAAAAAGATAAAAATCCCAAACGGTTAGAAAGTACCCAAAAAGTGGTGGGAAAGTGTAAAAAGGCTTAGGGCACCTAAATTGGACCAGGGCACTTGGAGCACCCTAAGACGGGCTGAACACCCTAGTCAAATATAAAATGACGCCAAATGAATGAATTGAATGGGAAATTAGATGTGGGAGGTTGGTAACCGATGACAACAAACAAAGTAAAATGGCCAAAGTACATGGGTTAATTAGTACTTTCTTCACTCAAAAACCATATGAATAGTAGTATGAGACCGAGAATAAATAATGTCTAAAGTGCATGATTTTGTGAGAAAAAACATGAGCCTAAGAAGGTTACGTGTTCAATTCACATCGGGCTCACCAAAATGATTTACAAAAACGTGGAATTATTCTAGGTTAATCTAATATAAAGAACAATAGTAAATAACATATAATTTCATAAAGAAAATAACCCAAATAATCTAAGCTATGAAAATGTGAAACCCTAAAGTGCAAGAAGGGTTAGATAAAGCTTAGCTAATTATATGAAGGTGTTGGACTATGTTGCAACATAGATCAAATGAATAGAATGTTAGGATGACACACGAAGGTCCAACAAACATAGATATGGAATAATAGGCTAGACCGGGAATTTGGATAGGGACATGGGCGTCTTGTGGGTGCCTTGGTTTGAGAAATAGGTGCCTTGGTATGTGAAAAATATTTGTAACCTTCCTCCAAGGTGTCGTTGAATTATTTCCTACCTTCGCTTCCTATCGCAAAGATCTTCACCTGGACTACTTAGTATGCCTCGGAAGTCAATGATGAAGTAGAGACCTACAAACCCCAAGACAATCATCAAACCCCTAGAAAAAGAAAGATGCATATGAAGGGGTCGGCTCTGTCCTCAGTAGCCACAATGGTGGACTTACTAATTGAGTGTTGCACTATATCTTAGACCCGATGTAGTTCTATGTGTGTGTAATCATACCCTAGATTCTCTTGTGCCCATCACAATTTGTAGTGAGAAATAACTATGTGTATAAATTAATAAAATGGTGGAGGGAATAGAATAAACTTCCCTTTTATGCAGTGTGATATAGATGAAAAACCTTGTGCCTTATGATGGAGCTAGATATATGCAAATGAAGCTGTGATGGATGCAACCTTAGGTGATGATAGTAGTGCTTAGTGTTTGGTCCCTCATTATGGTCTCATAAATGTATATTTATATGGTTCTCTTGATCTAACTTTGTAATTAACCTCGAAAAGGCTAACCGGTAAAAAAATAAAAATCCCAAAATGCTAGAAAGTGCCCAAAAAGTGGTGAGAAAGTGTAAAAGGTTCACGGTGCCCTAAATGGGACTAGGGCACCTAGAGCACCCCCTACTACAGGCCGGGCACCCCGATCAAAGATAATACGATGCGGATAGCGGGCGTAACCCACTTAAAAGTAGATGTGAGCGGTCGGTAGTGACGACAACAAAGTAAAATGGATAAGGAACATGAGTTAATTAATAATTTATTCACTCAAAAACATATGAATAATAGTATGAGATAGGAATAAATAATTTCTAAAGTGCATGATTTTGTGACTATAGGAACATGAATAAGCCAACCAAAATAGGGAGAAACAACCCTCCCAGAAGAAAAGTCCAAAAATAGTTCACCAACACCTCAGAGAGCCTAGAATTTTTTTGTCTTCAATCAGTTGTATGAGCCGGTGTGGTTATCCTCTTGACCTTTCTACTTTTCATCTTGATCAAGCAGAGTTTAGGTACCATCCTTCGCCATCTACTCCTCTTTAGATTTATCGAGATAAATCTTAATCTTGTGGTTTTTGCATTCATGATCCAGTTTAACCAACCTATCCTAAATATCCATAACCATGTATTTAAGACCAGTCAACTCCTCTCTGATAGGATTTTTAAAATTAAAAATTTTCTTTGAGGCCTCAATACAATTATTCACACTATCTTCTAGGTCGACCCAACCTTTTTGAGAGAATCAACGTCCTTCTCCACCTATGAACCCGAGGGTAATTTTTCTAGAGCCACACCCCATTCGAATCTAACATTTCTTTTCCTTTGAAAGGCTCCCCTTTCATGCCTAACAAAGTAACAATTATTGTGGTATAGTCCTTACCCCCACCTTGAGTTTTAATACCCTTATTCTTCTCGTATGTTATTCATGCATTCGACTAGAGTAAACTTGATTGGTATTACCACTTGCCTAAAGGTTCTATTTATCCATTCAGTGCGGTTCATAATTGAAATCATCAAGGATTTTGACATGAACAAATTGGTAAAAACCGACATTAGAGAATTCCTCCATAATAAAAATGAAACCTTTTAGTTCCCATATTTACCCCTCGGAGGAGAGGGAGGAGACACAGATGTAAAAGGGGGACTGGCGAGGGAGAGTGAACCACATGAAGTGTCATTTTTATAGCCGGGGATGGGGTATTCCTCCATTCACCCACCCTATCTTCCTAAGGGAGTGATGGGGAGGAACTTGAACAAAGGGTGTGGCTAATGTCCCTACTTCTTTTGACTCTATCTTAATCAAGGTGAGAGGACCTAAGAATGCACTGGGGGAGCACAAAGGTAGGGCCAGGAGTTGGGGTGATGTCCGAAAACATCGAAATAAAGAATCAAGCTGGGTGCATCCACCGAACGCAACATTCACTCGAAATAGTAGTCACTAACACTACAAACACCCGAGAACTTGATATGGACTGCTAAGGGCAATTATGGCATGATCTACACCTTAACTCCAAGGATTTGCACAACTTTTTTAGGTTAACGACGAATATATTTTTGGATTATGAGTGAAAACACTCTTAAACATGGAGGATGAGATCCATACAATAATTTAGGATGCTAAGAAAAAAGGTTAATCAAATTTTGTGGGTTGAAGAGAAACTTGAAACAAAAAGGGGAGCGAAACCGAAAAATTCAAAAGTAATTGGAAAGATTCATGGACAAAATGCCAACCGTCACATGTTTTTACTATTAAATAAAGGTGAGGGGGACATCAAATGGGCCTTTCATAGATTGCCGGTTTAGGAAGGCTCTGGGTAAGAACGGGTTCTAGATTCCTAATAACCTAGCTCAGTACACCTAAGGCTAGATCATCCCTGCAAATTATGTTGACAATCTAGATCAAGGGACCCCAAGATTTATAAGCATACCACCCTGTCCTACTTAGTCCGCAAGGAATTTTTTTATAGGTTTTCATAAATGACATCTCCAGGTACACCTGAAGGAATCAATATCTTACATCGTTCCTAGACAAGATCCAAGTAGACACATGGCATTTTCAAATAAAATGAAAACCATAATTTGAAAAAAATCACAACAAAAAACACATATCATTCCATCCTCAACGTCATTTCACAACAAGAACATAAAACACTACAAATCCTTGTAAATTATCTAGGGTAAACCCATAAAGCTTAGGAAAAACAAGGAGACATATATTAATTCTCTCAAAGCTTGTTAATGACTGTACACATGCAATCACCTTAACATTAATTCTTGGTAAGTGGGTTACACAAAAAAACCTTCATCAAAGCATTGTGTCTTCTCCTGGTTAATGATGCATCCAAAAATTACCCCCCCAAGTTTCCCGAATAGCTTCCTGCCCTTTTCCACCAAGACCTCTCTAAGGGCCACCACCTTTTTCT
Organism: Taxus wallichiana var. yunnanensis; assembly: GCA_018340775.1. Taxonomy (NCBI): domain Eukaryota; kingdom Viridiplantae; phylum Streptophyta; class Pinopsida; order Cupressales; family Taxaceae; genus Taxus; species Taxus wallichiana. The sequence continues at coordinate 391,724,299 of CM031235.1, forward strand.
TTAAACCTTCCTTACTTCTTATATTTCCTTATCCACTTAGGGTTTTAGAGAATGTTCTTAAGATTTTCAAAAAACTGTTACCATTCACAACTGCTCAGGGCCGCCATGGAATAATGCAGATGATTCCTCACAAACGGCCGCCAACTTTACTTATTGCCACCATGTCACTCATACATCATCATGACGTAGCCATATTTTTCTAGGTCATGTCACATTTAATATTAGAATTTCCACATGTGTATAAACATGACTTGGTCAAAAGACTTAATATGCCAAGACATTCTTGAAGTGTGCGGGCCTTCAATCATTCTATGGTGAAATGCTCCATATAAATAGTCAATCCTTATTTAAACTTCACATGTACCTGACAATTGGAATGGGATATGGTATTAATAGAGAAATAATGTCTTTGGCCACATCAACATAAGCGTCATGCCTATTTAAATGGTTCATCGGTCCTCCCATTTATCACCTAATTTTTCGAGCATCCTTCACCATCTATTCTCAATCAATTGTCTTACTTCCATGTCATCTTCATCTCCATAATTGTATCCTCTTGATGGAAAACTTACCCATTTGGGTGAGTGTTTCAAACTGGCAAGGCTGAATGAGGCTCTCATCCGCCACATTCTCAGCATATAGGACACTGTGGCTGGCCCTCCCAAGGTTTCCTCTCCAGAGGACATGATTTTATCTTTCTTGCATCACCTGTCTAAGTTATGTCATTCATTTTATATTTTTAAATCTCTCCATTTACACTCTATTCACCAAGATTATCATATGAACACTAGACAATTAAAGTACCACTAGATACACCATGCCCCCGTGTCTCCGACGATGACCGGTGTATGAAAAAATATTACTACCAACCTTCCTTATTGACCACAGAGCTCTCAATTCTAGGCCCGATACCTTCCCAACAGGGGGGAAAACCCCCAATTTTTCCAGAGATGAAATCGAGAAGCGGTTGATAGCTTTAAAACTACTCTTGCCGAAATACGGTCCATGATAAGCACCCACTCCTTTCCTCTCAAGAAATGAAAGGTCATGAGGGAGATCTCTTCTTGCATAATTCCTCATTTCCCTGTAACTCGAATTTCTTCAAGATAAGAAGACCAAAGCGTACGTAAGAGGGGGAATCTCCCTTTCTGAGTGGGTGAACTCACTTGAAAGGAAAAGGGAGTTCACCCAAATGTTGAATGGGCCACGGGTGGGAGTTCAAGAGATACTAGATAAGGGTATGTCATAGGGCATGGTTAGAGATATCCAGTTTATTTTTAGCGTAGTGGCTCATGAGGAGTTTATCCAACACAGGGGACAAACTTGTTAAAACGTGCTCCAATACTCCCTGGGTGAAACTATGTCTTCATAAGATTGACTACTATATTTTACCTTTATAAATCAATCTGTATCTTGTAATATCATGTATGTATGCATATATGATTTTCAAGGGCAAGGCCCCCTAAAATAGAACCCCATTTTTGTTCATAGTATTTATTGTTATGAATTTCCTTTCTATTTTTAAATGTATGATATGTTTAAATATTATTTCGTTAAAATAATTCAAACATATCTTGTACTTTCTTGTTTTCCTTTCTTGCAATGAGAATAGCCCCATAAAACAAAACATTCCACCTTGCTGCTGTAATTTCCTTTATCATACACAACTGCACATCATCATGAGAGAGAACAAATGGGAATTCATTACCTTGCTTACCCTTGGCCCCTTCAAAGCTTTGAAAAGACTAAATTTCTTCGTTCCTCTTTGTTTTAATTTAATGGCCAGCTCACAACAAAATACACGAACTACGTCAAAGTAAGGAAAAAGAAAAGCATACCCCAGGCCCGAAGTATTGTTTATTTTATAAGCCAAGTAAGTACATTTCCTCAGATATTGGGAACAAGCCTCCTTTTTGAACATTTACCGGGTGTACACCAAAAATCAATAACGTCGTCCCTTATTGATATGGAAGTAGAAACCTGGTCCGAACTCCAAAGGAAACTAAAATATATTCTCAAGTTAAGCCCGTAACTCTAGAGATACCTATCACTCGATTTCAAAGTGAAAAATTCCTTATTCGCACAATACTCACACTTAGCAAAAAGATCCCAAAGTCCCAACTTGGCATCAAAACAAACTCTGTCCCGTTTATTAAATTATATGAAAATTGAAACCCTTGTAACAAAAATGGGACCATTTGCGTAATTAACCATTAGGACCGTAGAAGAAAATATCAAATAGGAGAAATACTCCCCAAAATCCAAACTTCATTGAATTATCCTCTTGAAAAGGATTCAAGCAGAAAGAGTAACAACATTGAAAATAAGACGGAAAGATATCGGTGCCAACAAAACCAATGAGTTAGTTGTACATTTCATCATGAGAAGATGATGAGTGTTATATTCCTCATATGATGCTCTAAACATGGGCCAAAGGGATATACGAAACCTCTTCATCCATGCACTCAACATGGAGATTAGGAAGATGTGCGTGAAGTTACCATATAAGTCTTAGGACGAATCTTTAGAGAGCACGTTAATAATCGTCCAATTGGTAATGAGATGTGGCCATAAAACTTATGGTGCAAATGGAAGACTTGTTTTCCCTAACTAGAAATCAGGGGTTATCAAAAAAATAAAAATAACAAAAAATATTCCAAAAACACCTAGGGTATGAAATTACTTTATCAAAACCAAAATGCTTCTAACAATGGTGTTACAAACCACCCCGAAATCCAAAATTCCTTAACAATACCATCACAACCACCCAAATAATGGTAATAATAATAATAACAATGGGGATGTTCACACAACAATAATCAACCTACAATTAATGTGATTGATTATAACAGGATCGAATACCAATCCAAACTACAACCGAACTAGAACAAACAACTATTTCATAATAAAAATAAAAAGGCTAGTACCAAATTTTTGGCCCTAACTCGTGGTTTTCCTAACAAATTTGGAAACTTCTAGTTGGTTGTAGAAAAACGAAACCACTTACCCAAAAAATATGAACTTGAATTATTTTTCTTGCTCCATAGGGTCAAAGGCCATGACATCGCCACCTATAGGGAATATAACAAGATTATTCAATTCCATCCCGAAAACCAAAGGAAATCCTTCCACGATCAATTTTTCGAGGTAACAAGTATCAATGATTAACTCGCAACTCATATGGGACCCATTTCCCCAGAATTCCCATCTAGGAATATACAAAAATCCCTTCCCGAACTATCGTTGAATGCCATCCCAAATAACATGTGATTCAATAATCCACAACACTAACAAAATAGTTACCTCCATCTCAATCACAACCACCATGATAACAACAAGTTATAGATCCAACCAGAAATCGTGATACGTAAGTTTTAACCTTTGATGTGGTTAACCCTAATGTGGCCCCGCATTTAGGTATGCCAAAGTAGCCACACATGATTGGTTTAATGGAATTATACACTAAGGAAGAGGAAAATCTTGTTACAAGGACCAAGGAGTACCAATGACCTAATTATCTCGTTATAGGATCCTTTGAGGTACAAAACAACATGATTTCTATAAGAATAGGGAATTAAAATATTGTCACCGACCTAGCCAAGACATTTTATCACATTTATTTCTAGATCTTCTAAAGATTTCCCCATCCCCTAGACTTGTGATCTTGGATGCCATGGGGATTAGACATTTAACTTCTGTTACACCCCTTCAAGAGGATAAATTTAACCACATTGACATGGACATGCTTCCCCAGTGTGCTACAATGAGAAACACAAGATTTTTCTTTGACCTATTCCAATCACCCATAGACGTGAAAGTTTATAGGAGAGGGGATCCCTCTCTATATATTCAAACATGGATATACAACAATTTGGTAAAATAAGCTATGGTAGACGACATGGAATTTGTTAACATTGTCTCTTTCTCATTATTGCAAAAACTTGGATATGGTGAAACCAAATGTTATTCCACTTGAAATAATCTTCATGGATATGATAATCTTAAGTCCACTTCAATTGGAACCAATGTTTTTCCCATAACTTTTGGTCTGAAGACCATCCTCACCGAATTCTATGTCATAAATCATGAAACAAACTATAACATGATCTTGGGATGAATGTGAATTCACCGAATGAAATAAATCCCTTCAAATTTGTTCTAGTAAGTTCACTTCTTACATATAGGGAAGATTTTCATTGCCAAAGGTGACCCTAACCCATCCAAATATAAGATATTTCCAAGCATCCATGTTCATCACAATTTTCTTGTAAATGATCTACGAACACCCATTACTTTAGAAAATGGGAAAAATATCTCATAAAAGATAATGTTAAGTCAAAGCCTTCCCTCTTAGCTCTTGAAGTACCCCATCCCAAGAAATATGTGGAAGGAAGTTCAAAAGTAGCGAGGGGAGTTCCTGATCTATTTTATTTCCTTAAATTGGAAATAAAAAATCTATCCCTAAAAGCTACAAAGAGTAATCATAGACATCCTAGAAAAGGATTCACCTCTTGTATTGTCATTCAACCTAAAAGGACCTTCCATGTATCATCTTTGCTTACTTGAAAATGATAAAAATAAACTTGTACTAGCTATGGTGGTCGATGTACACATGGTTGAAATTATCAATGGTAAAATTACACCTTCTAGCTTATCCTACGACCCTCCCGAAGGAGATCTATAGAGCATGTATTATGATGGGGCTAAATGCATTACAGGGGTAGGGGTTGGTATAGTTTTAATTTCCCTATAAACAATATTTTTCCTTTTGATTTCTTCTCGACTTCAAATGCATGAATAAAATAATGAGTATGAAGCTTTGTTGATTGGCCTTATCCTAGAATACATGCTTAGTATTCAAATGCTGCAAATCCTTGGTGACTCTTAACTCTTGGTGACTCTTAACTCATTACTAATCAGGTGGAAAAAGTTTACCAAACCAAAGCCAACCATCGCAACTCCATAATAATGTTGCCCAAGAGCTAGTTAAGGATTTTAATTTTATATACATTGAGTACATTCCTAGGATCTAGAACCATCTAGTTTATACCATTATTATTGCTGCCTCTGCACATTATTGTCCTTTTCATTGGATTTTGAAGCTGATTTCATTGTCTCCTTAAGATGTGACCCCTATTTCAAGAAGGGGCCACCGACTAAAACATGTATGGTCAAGCTAAATGATATTAGATTATTAAATCTTGACATAACAAAAATGACGAGGCCATTTTAGAGTTCCTACATGCTTACGAGAATTTACCCTCCTCGCATCACAAGAACGATTTTTCTATGAGCCCGTTAGGATATGGTACCTAGCTTAATTCATCATTCAGTTATATTTTAGTAATGCAATAAGTTAAAGTAATTTATTTGTATTCCTTTAACTTAAGTTACTATTTTTCATTAGTTGTTAACTTAGTGATAATGTTTTATCCCTATTTTTTGGGAATTATCCATCTTGTGTGTTCCGGATATTTCATGGCATGTAGTTTAATAGCGAAATATGGAAATATGTTATTTCTACATATTGCTTAGTATAGGTTGTTCGACCCATTTTTCATGCAATGGATAGAAGTTATACAATGCTTATATATATTTCATCTCTCTCCATTTTTGCAATAATTATCTTTATATATCAATAAAATTGTCAGCTCCGCCTTGTTTGTGCCATAACATTTAGTATCAGAGCAGGGAGGTTCTGATCATGTGAGAGGAAGAGGAACTTGCAGAGAGTTATAGAAGTCGTGAGGGCTTGATCACAAGGGTGAGCCAAATTTTCCATAAGCTTCCCCACAATCACAGCCTTGTTTTCCCACCTCCGAAATCGCAGAAGCAATAGAAAAAAATCTTGTTTTCCCACCTCTGGAAGTCAGAGAAGAAAAAAATTGTTTGAAAGTGCAATCACGGAAAGCCTAGATACAAATCCTATAAATGAAACAGAGGTGATTTGTATCAATTTCTTAAAAAAATTAATTAGGATTTTTTCCTCTAAATTTAGCAAAAGCTTTTAAATATACCCAAAATTGGCACTCTACTAAATGTAACGGGTCTGCAATTAAAATTTAGAGGCAATTTAAAAATTCATAGACTGTTGTTTTATATTGGAAACTGGAAATTTGAATTGGTAGATCTCTCATATGTTTTCTAGCTGATCATTAAAATTTTGATGATTTTGTTTTTCAAAAATTCAGAGTGGGTACCCCAAGCTCTTCGAAATCCGCACACAATTATTTGACCTCTTTTGTATGTGTAAATTGAGGCAGACATCGAATTTGAGAAATAATTGGATTTTGCATATTGACACAACCCCCGACTGGATTTTTCATATTAACCTACAAAGAGTTTTTTCACTTAAAAGTAGTCCAAAGGAGTAAAAGTAGCCAGGATGCTTTTCGTTCTACATTTGAACCAAAACAAGAAGAAAAGACTGTTATTTTCATAAAAATTAACCCAAAGTTTTAGGTTAATAGATAATATATATAATTTAACATCAACTCAAGTTTTAGGTTCTCTTCTTTTAGCATTTAGCATTTAGTGCCGAATTTAGCAAACCAAATAAAAGTGTATGCAAAAGAATTTGACTTCTTTTAACAAAAAAGCATTCCGCAGATGTTTTAAGTTGTATGTTTGAATTCATAGCTCAATTGGCTAAGTATGAATTTGCAAGAACTTTCCAAATCCACCCTCTCACTAAGTTTAGCCGTAAGCCTCCAAATTTTTAGCAGGCTGCTAACTAAAACAGTTAGTTATAAATAACTAAATTTGGAGGAGGAAGTCCTAATTGGACCAAAAATATTTTTTTGCAAACTTTTGAACCAGTTTTTAAAGAGAAGAAAATTGTAACTAATGGAGGCATAAGTGCCTTTTTTACAAAATTGTACTAGGAAAAGTCATTTTTCTGCCTTGTAATTAAAAAAGAGGTCAGAGCACCTAAAAATTAATTTTTTCAAATTTTCCAACGTTATTTTTCTGCAAAATGGAAAATTTTATAAAATTGGCCAATAGTCCCAAATTTGTTGATTTTTGTAAATCCACCGATAGTGCCAAAAACTATAAAATTATTGACAAAATGTTCCCAAAAATCAATAAAATATAATTTTTTGGGGGGGTGTGTACGACTTTAAGGGGGAAAAGTGTTCAACGTTTTCTACTTGCTTTTACCGGGATTTTCACAATGGCCACAAATATGACACTTAAATTCTTTTTGCTAGATTCACAAGTTGTTTGTACTGATAACTATCTAGCGTAGAAAACTAAAATTCATCCAAAATTCTAATTTGAGGACATTTGGCCTTGTTGTTTTCGTACACTAACATGATCGAAAATTGATGATACACACCGTGAGTTCATTTGATCACGTAAATCAAAAATCAAAGTTAATAATATTGTTTGGTGTTTCAGATGAGGTACAACCTCATATTCATAAGGTTGTGATAAAAAAATAAGTTTGGGAAAATTTTAAAACTAGATATGAGTCAAAAAATAAGAACACAATACTTCATCTTCAGAGTCAACTATTGAATTTGAAAATGCAACTAACAGAAAAATTTGAAATGTTTTTAGAAGAGTTGAAACTTTGTGAGCATCGCTTCAAGCTTTAGAAGTTACTTGACATGTCACTTAGGCCAATTCTTTTGAGAGATCTTCCTCTTTAATATAGTATTTTGTGACCATGTTAAACATAAATGGTCAAAAACAACTTTTGAATAATTAGTGAATCTACTACAAAAGAGGAATCTATTCACTCAACTAATAAAAATGAAGAGCATCAACTTACTTATAATTAGAAAGGCAAGAAACATGTCAAGTATAGTAAATAACCTTCAAAGCAAGCTAACACTCAACAAGGCCAAAAGGCCCAAAAACAAATGTCCTATTTGTGGTAAAAAATGATAGGAATTAAAGGATTGTTGGTACAACACATTCCAAAAAGGATCATCAAGTGGAAAGAAAAGTGACAAACAACAATCAAAACAAGGCCAAAAATAGAATAAATAGGGACAAAATAAAGGAAAGTGGAAGAAGAAACCAAATCAACAAGGAAATGTAGTTGAATAGAAGATCATTTGATGATGATGAATTCTTATAAAGTGCACAATCAACTAAAGACCCCAAATATATAAATGGAATTTGGTATGTGGACTCGGGTACAACCTAACACATGCCATGAAGGAAATATTGGTTCTTCAAAATGAGTAACACACCCACGAAAAACCATGTGTCTTTGGGTGATGGTACATCATATAATGTTGAAGGCATTGGTTCAATTTCACTTCCACTCGGTAAACACGCTTGTAAAATTACAAAGGTTCTCTATGTCCTTGGTCTAACGAAAATATTTTATCCGTAAGTCAATTATTAGATCACAATCTTAAAATTGAATTTTATTGTAAAGGTGGTAAAAATATGTGCCTAATTCAGATAAGTCAAGAAGCTCCAAAATTGTTGTAAATGCTTTGAATGTGGTTAGAATGTTCAAGTCAATTTTTTTCAACAGATGATCTAGCCCCTATGGCCAAGGATACAACTATCGCATAGAAGACTTGGTCATTTTAGTTTCGTCTATCTTGACACACTTCATCGTTATGACATGGTTATGGGTTTACCACCTCTTAAAAAGGGTACATACAAGTGTAAACACTGTTTGGAAGGAAAAAAAACATAGAGCAGCATTCAAACATAGTACATTTTGAGCTAAAGGAAAACTTGACTTGGTGCATATTGATCTATGAAGAAAAATGAGACCTAGTCACTTTGGGTTTCAATAATTCATGCTCTTTGTTGAGAAATTTTCAAGGAAAAAGTGGATATATTGTCTTCACACAAAAAACCAAGATTTTGAAACTTTAAAAATTTCAAATCCCTTATTGAAATTGAGTCTTATCGAAATATAAAGATATTCCACTTAGATCAAGGGTGAGAATACACTAGCAATGAGCTCAACACTTTTTTGGAAACACATGGCATTCATCGTCAAATGGATCCTCCTCACACACCACAACAAAATGATGTTATTAAAAGTAAAAATGTACTATCATGGACATGGTGCAATGTATGATTGACGATGCAGTTTAATAAAAACATTTTGGTCCGAAGTAGCTAAAATGACAATCTATATACTAAACAGAGTTCCCATGACATTTGTTGATGGGGTAACACCACATGAAGCACGGTGGCATAATCCATTAATTTCACAACTTAGAGTTTTTGGCTATAAAGATAATATGTACATTCCTAAGAAACAAAGAACTAAGTTTGATATGAAATCAAAAAAACTTATCTTCTTGGGATACAATGATGAAGCACTTGGTTATAGAATTATGGATCTAAAAACTATAAAGGTTTACACTAGTCAGGATATCGAGTTCTTTGATAAGAAAGAAGCAAGTACTCCTTCCATACACTCACTTATGGAGAAATTAGTCCTAAAGTGAAACAAACAATTGTTAACACCTTGATGATGACAAGATGTTGGTAAAGATGATGAAAATCAGCCACCCAAAGGAACCACTATACATATGCCTAAGTGGTATACAAGTATGATACGAGATGTAAATTTGGATAGTGTCCCCGAAAAATCTACCACTATAACGAGGAATCATAATATGGCTCAAAATGAGGTCAATTTAACCTCAATGAGTAAAGTTGTTGAATCTATTGAACTTTCCATAGTTTCATAAGCCCTACATTCAAAACTTTGGAAAGATGTTATGGATGCAAAACATAAGTCACTTATGAATAATAACACATGATAGCTTACAAATCTTCCACTAGGAAAAAAATTAATCTTATGCATATGGATCTTCAAAATGAAGTACACAATAGATGAAAGAATTGATAAACACAAGGCTATACTAGTTGCTAAGAGATATCCTAAAAATAAGGCATTAACTATGAGGATAATTTTATCCCACGCCTAAGATAAAAACCTTTAGGTTAATTTTTTCTCTGATTACACAATTTGGTTAGAAAATCCACCAGATGGATGTGAAAAGTGTCTTTCTTAATGGTGATTTACAAGAAGAAGTTTACATGACTAAACATTAAGGTTTTGTCATTCCGAGTAAGGAAGAAAAGGTTTGTAAACTTATAAAATCAATGTATGGTCTAAAAAAATCTCCCAGGGCATGGTGCATCAAAATTGATGAGCATCTCATACATCATGTATTCAAAAGGAGTTCATACGATCCTAATCTCTATTTAAAAATCAAGGGGGAAATATTGATCATTGTAATATATTTCGATGATCTAGTCATCACTAGAGGATTAGTGAGGATGATTGAGTCAAAAAAGAAATATGTAACACGATCATTTGACATGACTGATCTTGCGCTTTTGCATTATTGTCTTGGAATTGAAGTTTGGAAAAGATAAAATCATATCTTTGTATCAAAATTGAAATACGTAAAGAAAATACACAAGAAGTTCAATATAATGAATTATAATCCAATCACCATACCTATGGAGACAATAATTTAGTTTTCTCAAACAAATCCATCATCACAAGTAAATATAACTCTCTATTATTAGGTAATTGAGAGTCTCATCTACTTGAATTACACTAGGATAGATATCAACTATGCAGAAGTTATCTTTCACGGTTCATGCAAGAAACCAGGGGTTGTCAATAGAAAGCAACAAAATGGATAATGAGGTATATCGGAGGAACTATGGACTATGGCCTAGAATACAAGAAGAATGATAACTTATTTTTGATAGGATATTCATATTCAAATCATATAGGGAACATCTAGATGAAAGGAAATACACTTGAAGATTTGTATTCTTTTTAGGATCTACACCGATATCATGGGGAGTAAGAAGTAGAATTATGTTTCAAGGTCCTCTATATAATCAAAAATAGTGTAGTAGGTGGAGCTATCTATGAAGTGATATGGCTTTGATATATACTTGAAGGATTAGGAATACCACAAAATATCCAACCATCCTACATGTTGATAATGAAGGATCAATGAAACTTATTTGGAATCAAGTTTTTCATGAGTGCACCAAAAAAATTGAGTTACAAGTACATTTCATTTTTGCGAACATGTTTAGAACAACAAAATCAATCACTAGTATTTCCCTGACAGATATGCAACATGCAAATGTCTTCACAAATTTACTTAAGACAAGTTTGAGGGCTTTAGATAATTTCTCTCTTATTCACTTTAGACCATGTTGAATTAAGGGGGAAATGTTAGGATATAGTACATAGATTAATTCATCATTAGGTTATATTTTAATAAAATATGTAAAAAATTAAAGTAATTTATTTTTAATTAAATTAACTCGAGTTGCTAGTTGTCATTAGTTGTTAACTTAGTGATAATGTTTTATCCCTATGTTTGTGGGAAGTTTCCATCTTGTGTGTTCCCAAATATTTTCCGATAGTAGCTTCTAGCGCCAATTAGGGGAAATATGACATTTCTACATATTTATCAATATAGGTCGATTCAATCCATTTCTCGTGGAATGGATAGAATATGTGCAATGCCTATATACATTACAAATCTCTCCATTGTTTGTAATGATTTTTTGCATATCAATAAATTTATCGATTCACCCTTTTCGTGCCGTAACAAACCCTTCACTCTTCATTCATTCTAGGGAATTAATTTTACATTTATTATTGTAAAATTGAAAACTATGACTCAACCACTAAGGATCTTGACATCCGTTAAATTGAAGAAGTGTTAGATCTTCTACTAGCTCTACTTGATTTTGACTAAGGGGATGCTTCCCTCATCGAATACACCATTGATATAAACATATGGAATGAGGACAAGCCAAAGATCTTGATTCTTGGATATTCACATTCACCACAGAATTTAAAGACCAAAAATCCTTTTTCTCATAGTTATCAATGTTTTTCACCTTCTCTTATTATGATATGACTGGAATCCACATAGTAGTAGTTGTTCACAATCTAGTCATGAAACTCGATTCAAAATTAATAAAATTAAACAAAGCTACAAAAATGAAGCCTAAAATAACACTAATGGTAAAAGAGGAGGTCATAAAACTTCTAAAATTTGGTTTTATTAGGCCCTGTAGAATACACAAAATGGTTATCCTCTATCGTTCAGTTTTGAAAAAGAATGACAAGATTCAGATTTGCATTGAATTCTGTTATATGAATAAAGTTTTTCGTAAGGATAATTTTCCATTTCCTTCTACCGACATGATTGTAGATGATATTGTTGGGTATGATATCCTTTCACTCATGGATGGTTTCTCGGGATATAATTGTATTCATATTTTATGAGAAAACCAAAATGAAACCTTGTTCACTACTCCTGGGGAACTTTCATTACACATTTATGCCATTTGGCCTTAAAAACACATGGGAAAATTATCAATGAGAAATGAATTATATATTCCATGACCTCATTCAAAAGACTATTTATTCTTATGTTGAAAAAATCTTAACTAAATCTAGGAAGAGAGAAAACCACATAGGGGTTCTCATTGAATACGGTGTTACTTTGAATCCTAAAAAGTGTGTATTTTGGAGTAACAGGTGGAAATTTTATAGGGTACATCATTTCCCAACAGGGCATTGATGTTTATCCCACTAAGATTCGAGCTATACTAGAGATGGTACCTCCAACCACTAAATCGGGGTCCGATCTTTCCTTGGAAATTTAGGATCAATACGAAGGTTTGTCTTGGACCTAACCTATGTGGTGAATCTTATCAATATGTTTTTGAATAATTAAAAATGACATTGAGTAGAATCAATAATGTCAAGAAGCATTTGAATCGGTAAAATGCTTCCTATTATCCCCTCCCAATATCATGTCTCCTTGATATGACTCACCACTTATTTTCTACCTCTACAAAACTAAAATATATTTATCATGGATTCTTTCTCAAAAGGATGATGACATCAGAGAGAAATGTTTATTTCATTAGTCATGTCTTATTGAACTATGAAACATGTTTCTCCTAGGCTGAAAAACAATGTCTTGCTATAGTGTTTACTACTAAACGTTTAAGAAATTACATGATAAACCACGAAACTAGGGTGATTATCAAATCTCAAGGATTGTGTACCTTTCTAACATAACTAACCTTCTCCAAGAGGGTTGGTCACCTGATTATTCTCCTTGTTGAGTTTGAAATAACCTACATTAATCAAAAATTGGTCAAGGGACATATTGTTGCCGATTGGATTGCAAAAAATCCCCTGGATTCAAGAGATATAATGGACCTTGAATTGTTAGATGAGTTGATTTATTATATAGAGAATCCTGATGTCACTTCTTCTCCCTAGTATGCATACATTTTCAATTATCTTATTGAGTGTACATACACAAAGGAATTTAACTCCCAACATAGACAATGTCTTTGTTTTCTCACCTCAAAGTATGTGATATTGGATAAAATATTATATAAGAGATCCTTTAATTTCATGCTCCTTCTGCACCGATAAAGAAGGGTCTAAATATGTTTTTCTTTAATGTCATGATGGATTTTGTGGTTTTCACTTTGGGGCTATACAATGTCTCAAAAATTCATAGTATGGTCTATTTCAGCCCAATATTTAAAATGGTGTGATTGAATATGTCCGAAGGTGTCCCAAATGCCAAGATTTTGCACACATTATACACATGTCGACACAAGATCTTTGATATATTGTTACACCATGGACCTTTTCTACATGGGGTCTAATTAGTAAATTGACCCAAGATTCCATAGATGGGAATAATTTCATTATAATCGCAACTAAATACTTGAAAAAAATTGGTGAGGCCATGCCTCTTACCACGTCCGATGGTTTAGTTATAAGAGAGTTTGTTTTGAGCCAAGTTTTTTGTCAATTTGGAGTTCTTGAAGTTATCATTTCTAACAACGTGAGATCCTTCAAGAACCCATAGATATGAGATTTATGTAATATGTTTGTAATTCCACACCATATTATGTCTCTCTAATATCCTAAGGTCAATAGATAGGCTAAAACAAAAAACAAAAATTTAAAATCCATTTTACTTAAGATAGTTAAAAGCAACAAGAAGGATTAAAATTTACGATTATATCTTGCATTGTGGGCTTATAGAACTAGCATACGCATATCCAAAAACACTACACCTTAATCATTAGTTATCAAGGCTAGAAATTTTCTTCCATTTGAATTCCAACTCAATATCTTACGAGTCTCACTCCAACAAATTTTAGATGAAGAAAAATATAAGGAAGCATGCCTAGATGCATTAGAAGGCCTACATGAAATCCATCTTAAAGTTTCATAATATCATGAGGTCTAAGATGATCTTATGGATTAGTATAATAACAAGAATGTTCAAAAATTTATTATTCAAGTTGGAAACCTTGGGCCTCATCAAGAAAACCAAATAAACAAGAAGACCGGTGAGGGGCATAAGTTATTACATGAACTAGTTACGGCCTTATCTCGGTCACTTACGACTTCAATAAGGAGGTCTTTCACCTTTATACACTTCAGGGTGAAGAGTTTAGTGAATCGTTTAACTCTCTTCACCTTAAGGCATATTATGTCTAGTGGTGTTATTACATTATGTTTGGTCCCACTTCATTAAGTTTAAAGTTTGAGAAAGTTTTTTTAAGGAGAGATATAACCTAGTTTCTCTACGCGACCGTATTTTTCCTCGTCATTTGTTATTTTTCACTTTCCTTGCTTCTTATGTTATTGTTTTACTACTAGTTCTACATTTCCATTCCTTATGATATAACTTTGGTTATTTTGTGACTATTACCGTGACACTCATGTCCCCGATAGGCCTTTTTCAAGTGTGGGGTTTTTTCTTATGTAAGAATCTAGTCTTTGTGACACAATCCCTATCGCCTACTCTCTTCAAGTAAAAACCATTAGTTATTCTCTACCTTCGAAATATTTCTTGCCCATCCTATCCTTTAGTGTTGAGACCTTTTATCTTACTAGTTACATGGGGCGCATGGGATAAAGTTTCTATTTCAATCTCAAAGACAAAAAGAATAAATAAGAAAATAAATATTATGAGATGATCCATCACGTCACTCACCCTTTTCGACCTTTGGTGATGATCCCACACATATTCAAGGTCATGTAAGACTGATATTTAGGGTGATACCCTTACTCACTCACGTCTAATCCTTAGTGATGAGCTCATGTTTATTTCAAGTCACATGTGATTTGGCATGAGGGTTCATAAGAAGAAAAATAAAAATAGAGGAAGCTATATACTAAAAAAATAGGGGATTACTTGTATAATTTAGATCATGAGCAGAAATATAACACCAAATAACACAATATTCCAGAATAATGATCTCAATATGCAATTAGAATAGCTTCGCCACTTCGAGGGGGCAACCTCCAAACCATACAATAAGACTTAAATGCTCCAAATGATGATGAAATACTACCTAAAATCCCTCTATATACTATTCATATGTTATGGCCAACACCAAGGCCGACCTACTAAGCATGAGAAAGTATAAATGATATAATAAAATGATATGGTAAGCCACAAGTTGGCTACTCATATCCTAATACAAGCAATAGGTTAAGGGCATAACATGCCCTTCCCCTTCAAAGAAACATTGTCCCTAATGTTGAGAAGCTCTGGGTCTTCTGCAGGAATGTCATATCTTCCCATGTTGCATCTTCATTGTCCATATTCTTCCACTTGATCAGGTACTCAGTAATAACCCGTGTCCTCAATCTTTTAGTGTGTGTTTGAAGGATGCATTCAGGTTCCAAGATGACTCTCCCCTCCTCATCGAGCTCAGGTAACACTGTTTGGGTTGATACTCTCTGTCCAATTACTTTCTTTAGGAAAGAAACATGAAAGACTGGATGTATTTTGGTTGATTGTGGAAGTTCTAATTTGTATGCTACAGTACCAATCTTTTGCAATACTTGATAGGGGCCATAATACTTTGGTGAAAGTTTGTTATCCTTTTGTTGTTGTTTCAAATACATTTGCTTATATGGTTGTAACCGCACAAAAACCCAATCACCGACTTCAAAATGCCTTTCTATGCGATGTTGATCAACTTGTTGCTTCATGCGGTTTTGTGCCATGACCAAGTTCTCCTTGAGACTAGAGAGGACCTCTTGTTGATACTAAATGTGTTCTTCTACTGCTCTAACCCGTGGTTTTCCTCTCAATGATGATGTGATGGATGGTGGATGGTACCCATAGAGTGCCAAAAAAGGAGACATTTTAGATGAAGTATGGAAGGAAGTGTTATACCACCATTCTGCAAGTGGCAACCATTGGACCCATCTTGCTTGTTTATCTGATGTAAAGCAACAGAGATATCCCTCCAAACACTTATTTACAACTTCTATTTTCCCATCAGATTGGGGATGATAAGAAGAGCTACGAGCTAACTGAGTACCCAAACATGAGAATAAATCAGTCCAAAAATTACTAGTAAATATAGGGTCTCGATCACTTACTATAATCTTGGTGTTCCATGAAGCTTTTGAATTGTGTCCATGAAGGTTGTTGCTACCGTGCTTGTAGAAAATGGGTGTGCCAAGGCACAAAAATGAGCATATTTGGTGAGTCTATCCACACTGACCATGATGACATTTTTCCTTGATTTAGGCAATCTGTGATAAAGTCCATGGAAACCTCTCCCACCATTGGCTAGGAATAGATAGAGGTTGTAGAAGACTTGGGGATCGAATTGTTTCACCCTTATTTTGCTGACAAACCATGCATTCTGCCACAAATTTTTGGACATCCCCTTTGAGACCTTCCCAAAATAAATCTTGTTTGATTCGATGATAAGTCTTCAAGAATCCAGAGTGCCCCCCTATTGGAGAAGAGTGAAGCTCAGATAGAATCCTATTTTTAAGAGTGGAGTTCTTACATAGGTATAATCTATCTTTATACCATAAAGCATCCCCTTTCAATACAATTTTTTTCAGACATGCTTGGATCATTCTGGAGATGATGAATGAGGTTTTGTGTGGTTGGGTCATTTCTCCATTCGGACCTTGCCTCATCTATCTAATCTTCCTGTAATATGGATATGGCACATAACAAGGCTGCAATTGATTCATCTTTCCATGACAAGAGCATCATGACTACATTCTCCTTCCCTTTCTTATAGATAATCTCAAAATCATATCCCAACATCTTGGAGACCCATTTTTGTTGTTCTTTAGATGATAAACACTGCTCTAAGAAGTATTTTAGACTATCATGATCTATCTTCACTTTAAAGTGTCTTCCTATGAGATATGGTCTCCATTGCTTTACTGCATGAAGTATGGCTAGCATTTCCTTCTCATAAGTTGGCTTGGAAATATTCTTACCTTTGAATTGATGGCTCAAAAAGGTAATAGGATGGCCTTCTTGCATGAGAACTACCCCCATACCCACCCCTGATGCATCACATTCAACAATGAATGTTTTGGAAAAATATGGAGTAGCCAAGACTGGAGTGGTGCACATGGCCTCCTTTAGTTGCTCAAATGCTTTGGTTGCATCCTCACTCCAATGGAAGGAGTCCTTCTTTAATAAAGTTGTGAGAGGTGCAGATATGCTTCCATAATGCCTTACGAATCTTCGGTAATAACCTATAAGCCCCAAAAATCCTCGTAGATTCTTTAGGGTTTTTGGAACCTTCCACTCCATCATGGCTTTGATCTTATTAGGATCCACTTTAACCCCTTCATGAGAGACAATGTGACCCAAATATTCAACCTCCTTGAGTCCAAAAGAACACTTAGAGGGCTTTGCATAAAGTTGATGTTGCTCAAGGGTTTCCAAAACCTTATTTACATGATGCAAATGTTCCTCCCATGTTTTCTATAAATTAATATATCATCAAAAAACACTAAGACAAACTTCCGTAGGAATGACTTAAAAATAGAATTCATCAAACTTTGAAATGTAGAAGGTGCATTTGTGAGTCCAAAAGGCATTACCAAGAATTCATAATGGCCTTCATGTGTCCGAAAGGTAGTTTTATGAACATCCTCATCCTTGATTCTGATTTGGTGGTATCCCGAACGAAGATCAAGCTTTGTAAAATAAACACACCATGCAACTCATCAAGAAAATCATCAATTATAGGAATAGGAAACTTATCTTTGATTGTGTACTTATTAAGTTCCCTATAATTAGGACACATGCGCCACATGTCATCTTTCTTCCGTACCATCACTACTGGAGAAGAATAAGCACTCTGACTATGATGGATAATTCTGCTTCCAACATCTCTTGTACAATCTTTTCAATTTCACTCTTTTGCACATATGGGTACCTATAAGGTCTGATGTTAGGTGGTTGACTTCCTGGTAATAACTGAATAGCATGATCATGATCTCTCTTTGGAGGTAAGCCCTTTGGTATATTTTCAAATACAACAGAGTGTGCATCAACACTGCTTGCATATCGATGGTATAATGTCCTTAGAATGATGAGCCTCAATGAAAATAGTTGTGCCACAAATCCCTCTGCACCTTTTTTAGCATTTTGTGCATCTGATGAGAACTTATTATTTGTGGAGACTTTGCTCTTAAGCCTCTTAGCTCAAAAGTCCTTCCTTCAGAGTGAAATCGCATGAACAAGTCTTGGAAGTTCATCTCAATGGTTCCTAAAGTGGTAAGCCATTGAACCCCTAACACAATGTCTGCTCCTCCCATAGAAATGGCATACATGGGACTATTTAGTATGTAATCTCCATGGCAAGCTTAATCTTTATGGCATTTTATAGAACAAGTAATAGTACCTCCATCAAGCAATCATTACTTGACATTCGGGAGTTGGATAAATGAAGCGAGTTTAGGCGCCTTTGCTAACTTATGATTGATGAAGTTGTGAGTACTTCTGAGTCAATCAACATTGTGACCCTATGTTTTTTTAGGAATCCAACCACCTTGAGGGTTTGGGGGTGTTAATACCTGAAATTGCATGGCATGAGATTGTTGGCTGAGGATCTCTTGACTCCTCCTCTGGCTCAACCAAGACCTCTGACTCTGAATCTTCATCCTTCTCTTCATCTTCACTAGGCCCATCAATGTAGAAAAACTTCTTTTCAGCACATTTATGTCTGGTCCAAATTCTGCCATCACAGTTAAAACATAAACCTTTTTCTCTTTTTTCTTCAATTTGTTGAGGTGTCAATCTAACTGGTCGAGGGAGTGTTGGGGGCAAGGTGTTGTGATCTCTGGTATAAGTGAAATGTTGTCTCCTACTTGAAACAAATTTTTCCTCTTCCCTTCTTTCCATAATCATCGAATCAGAAACCTTATGAGGATTAAACATACGCACCTCATGCTCAATGTGATCCTTAAGACCCCGAGAAATAGGTCATTCAGATTCTCTTCAGTAATATTTTCCACCCGTAGAGAAAGGTTTTGGAAGTGATGAATGTAATCCTTAACAGATCCTATCTATCTCAATTTTCTAATTGGCTGAAGTAATTATCTGACACACTAGAACTATAGTGTAATTGCAACTCTTCAGTGAACATTGTCCATGTAACATTGAGACCACTCTTCTACCTTTGAGCACATAACCATCGATACTAGACGAATTGGTTAGGTTCGAGATACAAAGCTGCCATGGTCACCTTTTGTCCTGGTGGAATCTGATGTAGTTCAAAAAATTCTCCATTTGGTTGATCAATTGAGTGGATCCTTTCCATCAAACTTACGCATCTCCACTTTTGGAAACATAGTACGGGCCTGCAAAGTGCTTGTATTTGGATTGTGCACACTCGAAGATCCACTCTGGCTCATGTGTCTATTATGTTGACCTAAGGATCCACCTTGATTGACATAAGTATGATTACCCATCATATATGTACTAAAGTTTTGCATGAAATCCTCCAATATTTTTCCAATCCTATCCACATCTTCTTTGTTGGCCACCCAAGATTCGAGGTCTCTCAGGTTAAACTCAAGTTGGCTTACTTTGTGGTCTGTCGAAGTAAACCCTAACCCTGAGGAATTTGTAGTTATATCTTCTATCTCTAACTCCTCAACTACTATCTCATCCTTTTCTGGTGTTTTATCGGAGTGATGGGATTCTTTTTCCTCTTGTGGAAGGCCCCACCATGATGCCCCAAAATAGTAGGATGTAGGGATCATAGTCAAATTTTAGGGTTTCATATTTCAATACGAATTCGGCCAAATATAAAAAAACTTAAAGAAAAAACCCCAAATAATTTTTTTTTTTATTTCGAAAATGTAATGAATTTGAAAAAATTCCACAATTTGCACCCTAGGGAGTGATTTTATGAAAAACCTAAATTTGTAATAACTTTTGCAAAATAAATTAAAAAAGTCTAAAATTTTTAGGGAAC
The DNA here is from genome assembly GCA_018340775.1 of Taxus wallichiana var. yunnanensis. Classification (NCBI taxonomy): domain Eukaryota; kingdom Viridiplantae; phylum Streptophyta; class Pinopsida; order Cupressales; family Taxaceae; genus Taxus; species Taxus wallichiana. The sequence goes on from CM031235.1 coordinate 391,744,591, forward strand.
CTTACTTGAAATTTTTTACAACTCTGGTAAAACTATCTCCCACCAATTCACTTTTTTTTGCAATATATGGTGGAAACAAAAAATTAGGGTTTTTCCCTAATTTTGGCCCAGATCATCACTGATACCACTTGTAATGAAATTACTTGTATAATTCAGATCATGAGCAGAAATATAACACCAAATAACATAATATTCTAGAATAATGATCTCAATATGCAATTAGAATAGCTTCACCACTTTGAGGGGGCAACCTCCAAACCATACAATAAGACTCAAATGCTCCAAATGATGATGAACTACTACCTAAAATCCCCTATATATACTATTCATATGTTATGGCCAACACCAAGGCCGACCTACTAATTTTAAGGAAAATAAAGAAAAACCAAACTCACATATCCATATGAGTCCCATAACATCATATAAATAAAATTCAAGTACACAGACACACACACATAAACATCGATTATTTTTTATACAATAGTCATCGCATCAAACCAAGTGGGAAATTATGGGCCCAAAAATAAAAAATTAGAAAAATTGGCATCCAATTACCCATGTACAATACATCCCATATAATCTAACTAGGAGTAAATATCACGTATATAACCCACCATGTGAGTTGTGTAAAGGATTCTGGTCATTATCCTAGATGAAAATATTGTGGAGTGGAAAGGACTCACTATCAGATCCTCTAGCGTGATTTGGTTTCTTGGGTTATTAGCATTACCTATGTATCGGTCTTCCTACTCGAGGAAGCACCATGTATACCAAAATGTGCACCCATAAGATCTAGGGTGTGAAAATTTACCTCCATTGATGAGATCCTTGCCCTTTCAATGGTTAAAATTTGTGTTCCATGGTACCTTGTGGCAAAGACATCGTGTGTCACCTAGTGCTCGAGAGAGTTTGGGATCCATCTATAACATGACAGGCATATTCCCTAAAGCCGGGAAAAGATATCCACCAAAGTGTCTAAAATAATTTCCACTCACTATTAATATTTTTACACACACATACAAAAACATGTTATAAAAAAATCATCCAAATACACACACACACACACACACACACACATATATACACGTGACAAGTAATTAATAATATAGGATAGTAGCTCACGGTAATGTAACTACTAGTAATAAAAGTTGGAATTCCGATACAAAATAAAACATAAATAAGTTACCTAGATCTCCATCTTTCCACTTTGAATCAACCACCATCGAAGGATCATAGTCATAATTCTCCTCCTCTCTAATAGGTCCATGTCCCTCTCCAACTTGGGCTTGACCATGACCTTGTCTAAGCTCTCCCTTCCTCATACCAGCCTCGTCGTGACCATCTCCACCCTTTCTGGACCAATCGGGTGTACCATATGTATGGACACCGGCCCTCGGCCATGCTCTAATGCTTCTTACTACTATCCTCTTGGTTATGGTTTCCATGGTTGCAGTGCTATTTTTCCATTCAATCCTACTCACCAACTATGATTTGGCATGGATCCACATATATAAACAACAATGGGGACTCTTGGTGCAAAAGGAATTCAATCTATTCTCCCCAACCGTGCATCCCATTCTCTCATGCCCTCTTTATACCACTAGGATGTCTCGATAGTGTGGTAATGAAAGGATATCTAAAATGCTAGTGTACCCTACCAACTGGATGCAACTCCACATATCTAAACCTATTCTTGACATGCACTATAAGGATATAGGCCATTAGTGAATCACCCTCTCTAGGAAAATAGCGTAACACAACCAAATAGGGTCAGTGCAATAATGTCAATCTTTGGTGAGGGTAATTGTTTCCTTAGAGTATCTATGTATGAGGCCATGTTACCCCAATGTCATGTTATAATCTCTCCACCCGTGATTGATATGAATTATCTAGGTGTATGGCCCGAATCACTCATACACCTAACTCATGACCTAAGGAGGAAAACTAAAGCCTTGTCCACCCCGTCTAGAAACCCTGTATAGGTCCTTATAAGTATGGGAAAGCATGTCGTATGCCCAGTTTAATCAATGCCCATGTTCCTATATATCTTTGACGATAGGGGCCCAAATATATAATAGTGTGTCAATATCCTTATCTACCACAACTTGAGAGGAAAATATGTCAATGATGGCCTTACGAAGTTTAGAATGTAAGCATTCGAACCGCCACCAACCTCACTCCCTTTTTATGCCACATGATGGTGCTTGCAAATCCTAAAAATAATTGGCCCACTATAGATTATGGCCCAACCCTATACTGGATATCACCACCACCTCTCTCCATATAGCCGAGAGACCTCTAATCCTATAAACATCCTTGAGAGTGATGGTCCACTCTCCTACCACTAGAAGAAAATGAAATTTTTTCTAGTATGGGTCTCAATAAGTGAGAACATTACATATAATATTGCTTAAGGAGAAACTAGAAGAATACATGCTAATTTATGCAACTTATGCAACCCTAAATTGGTAAATAACACTATCTCATATGGATTTAGTTGGACTATAGCATATTATATCCATTTGATATCTCCGGCCTTGCTCCATCTAACATAATGGTTCTACAAAACCCAAAACAACAAAAATAGGAATTAAAATCTAACCAAAACATAGAGAAACAAGCTTCTAACCAAATAAATTAATTTTTATAACACACTATGATGAAAGCATTGCTTCAGTAGGTGGCAGTTTCACATTCATCACCAACGGTTACAAACCACCGCAGTGGTTGTATGTTTAAAATTGATGGATGCATAATTGTCATGGTACTTAGGTCATCATCATGGAAGTTTTACATTCATCAATGAAAAAAACAATAATGCCTATATGTAGTTATGTACCTTCCATATTGGTTACATAACTACTAGTTTGGATAGACTGGTAGTTCCATCCAGTCAACAAAGAATTTATTTACAAAACCAAAACATTTGACCCATAATCTCGCACATGATTTATTGATTTGTTATCGATAAATTGTAACTATATTATTTTGAATTTAAATGTGATTTGTACAATTAATTCATTCAAGGCATATGTTTAAATTGGGAAATAGAATTCAACTTTAATAAATCAAATTAAACAACTAATCTCTTTCAACTTCATCATTACACTTCTCAACTAGGAATTATTTATTTATTTATTTCCCAATTTAAACATATGCCTTCAATGACTTAAATGTACAACTAACATTTAAATCCAGCATAATATAATTACAATTCTTTAGATAAAAAATCAATAAAGCATGTGTAAGATTATGGGTCAACTAGATCCTACTTGATCCCCCATAGAAAAATCTTTCGAGTCAGTATACAAAGTATACCAGTAGTTCCCTTCTCGAATTGATTTACAAGTGTTTTTCTAAGTGTCTACTAGGATTTCAATCAATCGAATCCCATCGGCATCACACACTTATGCTAGAACTAGGTGCATCCTGACAGTGTACTACCATACACTACTTTGGCCAAAGTTTTAGAGTCATGTATGTCATGCTCAATTTCATGATGACACATTCGTCAATAGAAACATGTCCCATCACCATATCACTTGATCCAGTTATCAAAATTGAATTACTTGTTTAGTTAAATTGATTTAAGTCACACATCCATTTAAAAATTGTGCATCCAGGTGAGGAGAGCACGCTATGATAACTTAGGTTGCCTATGGTGGAGAAAGAGCTCAGGTAACGACTTTCATTGTCATGTGGACTATTTCTTCCCTATATCCAACATAAGTTGGTATAGAGGAAGTAGACTAGCTAGATGGGTCATTGTTAGAGTAGGTATTTACCTTAGCTCATGTTCACGTAGGTACTTTATTTACCTTTATTGTATTTATCCTCACCCACTTATGTGTGTGGATATTTATTTTATCTTATTTAGATATTAGTAGATATTATCTAGTTGTTAGGTATAGTTCTTTCCTTGATCTATGGTATTGACTATATCCTTGATGTCCGGTTCTCTCCTACATCTATGGTCTTGATTAGTTCTTTGATGACTAGTTATTTCCTTGATTTATGGCTTGATCTATGACCTTGATGGTTCTTATATTGTTATTCCTTGCCTATTTATGAAGGCCCATTCTCAATGTATTGCATTGAGTTCCATAATAATATATGATATTGCTTTGCTCATTTGTTTGCAAAGGTTTTATGTAAATCTATTTTGGTGAATTGCTTTCATCTTATTGATCGTGGTGTTTGATTAGCATCTGTGTTCTTGGATTGGTACGATCTGGTTATCATCCCTTTTATGGGCAAGTTTTTGTTTCATAAAGACAACTTAATTCCATGTTGATCCCAACATGCATAATATATGGGGTTCGAGTGACAACAAAGGATAAATTTTGTGAGGTGGTATTCACCGAATGACGTGTGTCATTTAATGATCATCACACTACGTGAAGCCATCCGAGGTTGGCCTTTCAAACTCCATGTATTAAATTTTTCATAAATTTTCACCTCATTGAATTTTTATGACATATTAAATTTCGTTACGCAGTGATATCCATCACATTAATTATTCAATCCTAAGGTCCATATCTTAGTTTCAAATAATAAAACATAATCAAATTCCACAAGTGGCTTGTGCACATTTCTTAAGCATTGAGTTAATTAGGGCAACAGTTGCATTAATTACGCAATCCCTAATTATTAAATTATGACCTTGTCATTATATTTGCTTAAGTACACAAATGTAAAACTCATCACTGAATGTATACAATCATAAACATCCATAAGGTTTACATACTTAGGAATAACTATTAAACTTCCTCAATACATATGAGTCAATCATATGTAATTTTAGTTACACATATACCATTTAATATATGTATTGTATTTGATTACAATTACAGTAGTATATTCATAATCCACTAGAACCATTAATAATGCAAATATGCATGTATCATTATTTAATTACATCATAATTATTCACTTATTAATATATATTATTAATCCACATAAGTTTCCAATCATGTAATCAAATAAGATAAGGAAACCTTTCCATTTAATTTTTCGATGCAAATTAGACTTAATACTTGTTTACCAGTGAAGGGGACTATCAAGATAGACAATACACTTTAAACTATAAAGCTTCCATCCTTATTCACAAGTGATCATTTTACTATAATAGTATATTTACATTCATTATGGAGTAAAGACAACCTGAGATGGTCTGTTACATAATAATTATTATCTCCTAATAAGTAAATTGTGATAACAACAATACACAACATAAACAAAAAAAAATTCATTGTTTTTATATTCATATTAAACTAAGAAGCTTTCCATTTACATCTATACATTCACTCTTTCATAATATAGAGTCACAAATGACTAAAAGAAAAGAGGATCATACTCTACAATGGCATAATTTCCTTTACAATACAGGTGATTCTTTCACATATCAATAATTCTTCATTCTTTTCATTCATACAATTTGATGTAACATAATCAATGAAAGACAATTCATTCTTTTCGTTTTCCATTTTTAAGTTCCTCACAACCCCACAACTGAAAAATAATTTACAACGAAAACATACATGGTCGATTAAAATTGAACTAGCATGATAAGTTCTTTAACCCTCTTAACTATTTATGCCATTTAATATTTGAGTAATCAAATTATTGCAGTATTCAAATTCATAAAAACAACTAACTAGCACACTAGATCAATAACATCATGACAAAGTGTAATATCCATACATCATAAGGAATGATTATTAACCCATTCCTAATGCATTCAATAAATGTATCAAGAAACAATACTCATATCAGATTATTGTAAAGTTCTTTCATTTTTAAAATAATATCTTAAAGGTAATAATTGTACCAAAATTATTCAAGATATTCATAACTTATATAGATATTTAATTCATATAATCTTAAATCAATATTGTCCTTAAGTATCAAATACTTCCCAAAGGATAGAGTAAGATATTATTTATGAGTACCTTCAAAACATAATCATTTTCCAAACATCAATAAAACCATCAAGTATTAAAATGTTATAGTCAAATATATATATATCGATCATGATTCCACAGATACACACTAAGGTCAAATTCCATAAATATTGACCCTAGGGTAAGTAATTCCATAATAACCAAACACGTTACGATAAATGTATATGTAGATGTTTGAATTCCTTAAGGTAAATATGATTTACCTTAAACTTCACAAAGGCATTGTTATCCCAAATTTACCCCCGTGGTTAATTTGGATAATTCATTATAAATGGACTTAGCCACTCAAAGTTTGGGACATGCGGATGACAATAAAATTAAACCCTAGAGATAAGAGAGAAAGACAACTCAAGATGGATCAACCGAATTAATATTTATGTGTGGTGAGTTGTGGCGAAACGAGTTGGTTGGGTTGTCTAGTGAGTTGGAATTGAGCTAGATTATGGACGAGCTATAGAGTGAGATGGGTGAGTTTGTCATGGAGCTAGGGAAAACAAGTCAAAAAACATGGCTAGGTTAGATGTTCAGGTTGGGCACCACTTGGATGACCAAGTTGGACTCTCAAGCTTGACAAGTGGGTTGGACGACTAGGTTGGATAAGCTGGTTAGACACTTAGGTTGGACGAGTGATGCATCATATGGAAAATGAGATGGATGGCTTAGGGTTTGGTCAAAGAAGATGCGTACGAGCTTCTAGGTTGGACAACCCATGGTGTAAATGTGGTGACCATTAGGTTGGGCATCTGTTCACAAAATGTCCAACCCTAAAGGTTGGACAGGTTGAGGTTAGGTGACACCTTTGGGTTAGACGGGTCATGTGGTTGGATGACCTAGCTATTGTATGACAAGGTTGGATGGGTCACATGGTTGGATGACTTATGAGTCCCAGGAAAGGTGAAGGTAGGTGGGTGAATGATAGCTCAATAACCATATTTAATGTGGTATGACACATATGTATTCATTTGTGAAGTACCCTCAGAAGCAAATTTATATGGGTGCACATACCTCTTTAATGAGGGTAGGTTAGAAAATTGCCTATATAATGTAATCGACCCCCTCATTTTAGGAGAGACATTTTGGGAGTTGGGGAAACTCTTGTGAAATTTTTCCTCAACTCCAATGAGCTATAAACCTTCTCCTACGTCTGGAAAGTGTATTTGTGCCTCTATTCAACAATATAATGGTCTGTGCACATTATAGAGCAATAAATTCATGTTTTTGTGGTGTTTTCAACCCTTTTTCATGTTTTGTTGCACCTAATTGACTCTTTATTTTGTTGATTTTATGTGCATGTATTTCTCATTTGTATGTGCAAGGTGTTGTGTTTCATGCGGTGCAGACGGGGGACCGAGGATCTAGGTTTGTGTCACATTCATATGACCTCTCTCACTCCCCTTTTTCCCTTCTTCTTTTCCCTCAATGAATATCTCACCCCCTCTTCTTAGTGCTATCACCACCCTTACCTTAGGAATTTCCCTTTTTACATCTTTCTAACCCTCTCTCTCTCTCACTAGTCCCTTGGCATGGTTAGTTTAGGATTAGTTAGTTGTATTTTCCCTTCTAGGAGTATTTTAGCATTAGGATTAGGTAGAGGAAGTTGACCTTCTTTGGAGGACTAGATCAAGTTCGCAGGTCCCATTGCTTGAGAGATGGTCCCATGTTGGCAAATTACACCGATTTCCCCACATATGTAGGAAAAATCAAGGGGTGTCGTAACTTTGACATAACAAGCCCTATGACAATCCATCTAAAACTCAGTTGACCGGACCCACAATTTCCTCTTTTCACAACGATACTATCCAAAGGAAGAAGACACAAGAGACATGAACAAGGCTCCAAGATCTCTCTGCATTTAGTGAAGAATATTAATACGTAGCCATCTCCTTAAGTGAGGATCCATAGCCACAAGGGCATGGCCACTTATCCAAATAAAATAAACAATTAGAATAAAGTATGATAAGGTATATCCTTATTTATCTAACAAATCACAGAACCATAATACTTGCAACCACCATCCATCACAAAATGTGAGCCCTAATATCTGGGTGTTCAAAATCACTATGGAAATCAAACGATATGGGTATACCCCTTACAAAAATCGAAAACTACACACCGAGATTTGAAACCAATACCTCATAAAAATTGGCTTCTCCATAAAGTGGTAATGATTGGGTGAGTTTTTAGAGCAGTTCATTTCTAGGTCACAAAAATGGAGATGAAGGGTCTCAATATTTTCAAGGATAGGAATCACAAGGAACATGAAATCAACACCTTCTTTGTAGGTAAGGAAAAATTTCATTATTTCACAGATGGAATTTCTAGGTCCTATATTCTTAGGGTTTGGAAAGAGGTATGTCTCCATATTATGAAGTATATTACTCTCGAAGGCAAGTATCACAAGATATATACACACCATTTGTCTCTGTTGAACATGTTCAGGCACAAAATTATGATGAGTATCCCTTTATTTTTATATATGTCTCTTTTGGCCTCTATGAGGGATTTTCAGGGGGAAGGTGGAGTCCCCCATTCATGAAGGTCTCATCCTCCTTCTGTTCCAGAATGGAACCTATTCTAGCCAAGACGGTGGTCCCTAATGAGGAGGATGATGATATTACCCTGGTTGAGTGTCTTACCAAGATGCGAGTGGGAAAAGAGCCCTATAACATAGTTGGGGAGGAGGATGATACGTATATTAGGGCTAGGCATGATAATGGAAATGAAGGTCCCTCTAAAGGGAAAGGAAAAATTGTTGAGGATGAGGGTTAGAACTATGAGGACTTGAATAAAATAATGCAACATCTGGAGATGGTCATGTAGGTTATGGAAGAAGCTAATTCTGATATGAGGGAAGGGATGATAGAAAAATTGAGGCCACTAAGTAGATCTGTATGTCTCAAAGGAACATAAGGGGGGAAGTTATGGAGTTGGATAAGTGGTGAAAGATATGTGGACTCGGTTGGAGGTAGTGGAAGAGGGTCTAAAGAAAAGGAAATTCCAACTCTGTATTAGCAGCTCCGAGGATGAAGATGATGGAGGAATAATTAGAAGGAGTTGGAGAAAAATCACAACCAAGAGGATCTTGTTATCACTTGGGAAATCCCCACAAATGTCAAAATATAAACTATTTTTCTTTGTTTCATTTCTTGAACTTCTTGTTTTCTTTTAGCGAGTTGTTCTAGTGCAGTAGTGATTGTTTTGTTTTATCTCTTTCTATGGCTTGGTTTGGACCTTCTTTCTATTGAGTTAAGCATGTCTAACTTTGTTGGTATGAAAATTTGTTGGGGGAATTTTTTTGGGTTTATTTCAACGCTTTGGAAATATAAGTCCCTCTACTTAACTAGTGCGGTTGCCATATATGCATGCGCCGGTGGTGAAGTGAGTTTTTCCTGGTTGGCCTTATGGCTAGGGATCTAATAGGGGCACTCCACTAACCCTGTAGAAAATATTATAGATACCTACAAGAGAGGAATTTTATATGAGAGCAGGAAAGCGAGTGAGAATATTAGACAAGGGAAACTAATGTTGCAACTAGAAAATCAAATTATTGCATACACCAGTTAGAATTTTCATCACATGCATTGAAATTAGGAAGAAAAAATATTGCAAACAACAACAAGAACAAAAATAATTCAATGAAAAAAATTATCAGTAGATTCCTTAGTCAAAAATTATGGAAAATCCTTGTATTGATGCTCAAGAAGAAATTGTACATAGCATAAGAAATGGAAGAAATTTGAGAGTGGGCGGAATGGAAGAATTTTTCTATCTCTTTGATCTTTCACAAGGATTTCTCTCTCCTGAATTCACAAGAATATCTAAGAAGACCCTCAAATGAGGAGTGCATTATAATTTATAGAAGAATAACAACTCTTCATCTTCCTGGTGATTCTTCATGTGCAAGCAGGAAATTGACAATTTCCAAAGCACGATAACGATACCCCAATGTTAATTTTTTCAAGTCCCATCATTCCAAGACACCCCGGGTCTATCCAAATCGATCCAAATGACCTCATGAATAATTTTATCTCATCCCCCTAGGTGAATTAGATAATTCTATTCATTCCCCTTAGGTGATTTTAGGGAATTCTAAAAATATACTATCTTTTGGCAATATTGGGAAGGGTTATATTGACATCCCTAAGACTAGACCAACCACCCTAGATCAGAGCGGAAGGGAAAAATTCAACATGAAGGTGAATTTAAGACCTTAAAACATCATGGAAATTATTTTGGAAGGTTTGAGGAAGTTTTTAAAGACTTGGAAAAGTCGAGTAAAAACAAGGTTCACAAACATAGGCAAGTACACATGCCTAAAACAATTATTGGGCTTCAGAAGAAGATTCTGAGAGCTCCAGATGGAGTTAGAAGAAAAACAAAACACCTAAAAAAATAGAATTCAAATACCTACATAATGGTGAAATAATATTTTTCACAACACCTTGGAGCATAGGATTGGCAAGTAATTTTTATCAGTGCACAAGTGGAGTCTCAAATAAAAGATATGTTTTTTCAGAATCGATGGATGAATAAAGACATGAGACCCCCACCATTGAATTCAAAATTACGTTTCTAGTTAGGATCATATAAAATTTCACCAATAAATTCCACGGAAAGCTCAAGTTATCTTCTTTCTATGTTTCCCTCTCAAAGGCAGTTCAAGACTTAGTCATTTTTCGGGAGGACACATGTCAGCACCAGGATCCTAGTGGGATTTCATGTCCCCGAAGTCCCTGAGGTAAGGTGAAAAAACCCTTGAAAATTTTACCCAGACCCCATGTGACCTCTTGGACCCTCATATGACCTCCAGACTTGACAGTTCAACCCCCAGGTGCATTTTTGGAGCATCCATTCCCTGTCGTCAGATCGGGTGCCATGTGTTAGCTCCAGGATCACCGTGGAAAATGATGTCCCTTATTTCCCTAAGGTGAAGGAAATAAGACATGGAAAAATTCACCCAGCCCCTATGGGGAGTCATTTGGACACCCACGTGACCGACTTTCAGCTCCCAGTGCTTTAAAGCAACTTTTCTCACCTTCATTCCCTATCGTCGGATCACCGCCACATGTCATCCTTGAACACCATGGAATTTGATATCCCTCACATCCCTAAGGTCAGAGAAATCAAAATGAAAAATTTTACCCAAGATTCTCCCTTCATGTGTTCAAAATTCAAAAATTCTAACTTCCGCTCAGTGTTTCTAGCTGTTTCCACTCCAGTGCACAGAAAAACTTCATCCTTCCTCTATAACTCTCCACCATCATTCCACCATTGAAAAAATAAAATCAAACCTGGGATAGAGATAGTTAAATTCACTCCAAAAAAGAACACAGGTCCCAGAAGGAGAATTAGAGCAAACACAGAATGAGAAGCACAAAACAAAGGAGTAACACAGAGAAAACTTCATAGCCATGAAACGAATAGTCGAAGAATTCTCCCAAACAGATGCATGAAACAACAAGTTATATTTTTCTATTAATTAATCTACCCAAGGCCATCAATAAGAAACCTTCAAACTCTCCTCTCATGCACCATAGCATCCACAACAAAGAAATCCCACTTCCGTCTCAACGAAGAAAGAAGTGGGATTTCCCATCAAACCAGTTGTCGGATTGAAGTAAGATCACACTTGAAGTACCAGAAGAAAAAACCCACATCAAAAATATAATTTTCTTCAAAAACGGAGGATAAAAACATACCTGCAATTTTGAGGTCCATTAATGGTTTCCATACCCAAAAGCACTGCCAGGTCCAAAAAATAAAACTTTAAAATCTCTCGAACTATTAAGCGGGTGGGCCCGAATTTTAGAGGGGTAATATTGGGAAACAACCCATATCAAAAAAAAATTTTGCACGTCAATCTAACCTCCAGAAGCCCACTTTCTAAAAATAGCAGGTCTTCTGCATAGAGGACTACTATTTTGGGAAAGTAAGCAACAAAAGAGCTTGCGAAGGAGACAAAGACATTGGAGGTGCAATAAAATCGAGAACTCACCAAAATGGGCATTTTTGGAACTTACTAAAAATAGAAAGTGGGCCCACGAGCACCTTCTAAAAATAGAAATTTGATCTAGAAGGAATGAGGAACGCAGGGAGAAAGAGGAATCAAGGTCACAACACTCAGTAGAAGTTCTAGGGACTTGATTTTTCACACTTACTAAAAATAGTAAGTTACTTTTTCTAAGGGAGACATAAAGTGAAAGTGGACGGGTCAGAGGATGACACAAATCTTCACTTGCGAGTATTATGTGGAAGACAACGATGTCTCGTACATGGGCCTAAATGACCTTAAGACTCACATGGCCTTTAAGGACCAAAGGAGGATCGAAGACCAAATATTCAAAAGTGGATTGTTTCTTCTATGCAGACACCCAAGTGTATTTATAGAGTCTCGAGCTAGTCCTATCCTACTCTTTCCACTACGAGCCCGAGACGCGAACCACCAATCTAACAATGACACCACAATTGTGATCATTAGTAGAATAATTCACTCAGCTTGGAGAGTGATTCGTGAGCCAATTTGAAATATTTTCTTAGTGTGTAAGGAATTTTAAGATTCGAGTTTCTTTGCATTTGGAGCTTTCCATCAACGAGGATCAACGAACTTCATTGGGAATGACATATCCTCTTCTTCTTCTCTCTCTTTCTCTCTCTCTCTCTCCCCCAACTTCTCTCTTACTTTTTAATATTCTAATTTCGCATTGGGGTTGCACTTTTTCATATGTCCTAATGTTCCTAATGTAATAAGTCACCTTTATGTTATAAAAAGGGACTTCAAATTTTCCTAGGAAGTTGAAAAGTTTTAAGTTGTACTGAGGATAAATGAAAAGGAATTGGGGGTAGATGAAGAGTCATATTCTACTCTTTAAATTGTAATTCCATTCCCATTTCAAAGGTTTCGCGATTGACCTTGTAAAATCAAGAGTGCATTGTACTGAGAAAGCAAAGGAGATAGCCATTTTTCTTATACTTCCCCCTTCTCAATTTCCTCCATTTCTTCACTATGTACAACTTTTGTTTGAGAAATTAATACAAGAAGGAGTTTCTATAATTCCTTGACTAAAATATTTTTTTATAATTTGTGTTCATCAAATTTCATTTGGTCTTAATGATGCTTACAAAGTTGTTTCTTCTCATAAATGCATGTGATGATACTTTTGACTAGTGTGTGCAGGAATCTAATTTCCTACCTACAACATTAGTTCTCTACCTTAATTTTCTCCCTCCATTTCCGACTTTCGAAAAAGTCTTCCTAGAAAGAGATTGTTAGCTTTTCCGCAGAGTCGGTGGAGTGCCCCTGTTGGATCCTCGGTTGAAAGGTCACCACAGAAATCCACATTTTCTCACGCATGCATATATGATAAAGTTGCACTAGTTAAGTATAGGGAGTTAAATTCCCGAGCATTGGTAAGAAATCCAAAAGTTTTTCCACCCGAAAAATTTTCTTGCCAACATTTTTTGGCACCCACTGTGGGGCATATTTAGTAGCGTCTTGCCAATATACAAATGCAAGGTCTAAAAAAAAAAAAAATCAAATTTCGAAGGAAAATCATTTTTGAAGGCGAATCCATCAAGGAACAAACCCCTGTCACATTTTTTTCCTGCATCATGAAGAAATTTCAGATTGGAGAGAAGTACCAATGAGTGAAGTAAAGAACAAGTTAGAAGATGTCTTCCCGAAAAAGAAGATCGTTGATCAGCCATGGTTCCGGACTAGTGTTGACAAAGGAAAGAAGAAAGAACCTGTCATCGATGAAGAAGAATGGATTCAAAGGAGACATAAGATAAGGTGTGAAGCTCGAGAATATGCCAAATTCTTGCAAGAGATGAATGAGCAACTTGAAGCAGCCCATAGCGAGAAAGAAGAAGAGGATAATTGTCCTATAGAGGAAGACCCTGAAGATCATTCGTACCATAGGGTTTTCATACCCGAAAGGTTCTTGAATGCCGCTGAAGAAAATCCTATCCTTGATCCTTCCAATGAAGATAAAATCAGCATTCAAGAAGATGACGAAAGATAGGATGGTGCAAGATCCATTGAAGAATATTTTTGCAATCTCGCACAACTCACTACAAAATTGAGAACATTGTCCTTCTTCCACCATTCTCTAGATGAATTCATTACATATGGTGATGAAGAAATGAACATGTTGAAAAGAGAATATGTGGAAATACTTGAGAGCATAATAAAAGGAAATTCTGACCCCGAAGTCTTTGATGAAATTTGGAGGTATGCTTTAGCTCTACAGAGAAGATATGAACATTTTGAAACTCCGCATCAAATGGAGGAAGAAGATGAGACGCACCCTATGGAAGAAGACTCAGATTTCTTCCCATACTATGAGGTTTTCATTCCTAAAATATTCTCGGATGCTTCTAAAGAAGATCTTGTCATGGAACCTCCCAATGAAAGCCAAAGCAACGTCATGGAGAAAGAAGTAGAAGAGACAAAGATAGAATCACCATTCAACAATTCCATTTGGCTCAAGTCATAGCCCATGGGGGGAATAATATATTTAGTAAAGGAATATCCTTGCTGCATAATGGATGATCCAATGCTCTCTGAAGACTCCACCAATGATGAAGAAGATGGTCAATTCAAAGTAAGCATGGATGATCTCTTTTCAAGTTTTTATCTTTCAATTGATGATGAAATGGAGAGATGTGAAGAAGTGCAAGAAACTCAGCCGACATCATGGCCCAAAAATGATGAATTCAAGATGGTCATAGATAATCCTCCTTCCTATTTTGATTCCTCAAGTGACGTAGAAATGTTGCATGAAGAAATGAAGGAAGTCAAAGAATCAAACTCTCTCCCCGATGTAATCATGGATGATCAAATGGAAGAATCCCACTCTATTTTCAAATCTGAGGAGAATGAGAAATTTAAACACAACCTCTACTCACTTGAGGAGAAGAATCATCATCATGGTGAAAACATAGCCTTTCATCTTTCACCTGAGCAAGAGGATTTAATAATGGATGATCAAGATGTAGCTGAAAATTCTTCTCATACTATTGCCCCAACATGGTTCTCTACTTCTTACCAAGGAGAAGATGATATGGATTTCGAGCTTGAAGGAGTGCCATTCCCTTGAAGCTTGGACATCTTATCCTTGTCAATAGGTTTCATGAATCAAGTATTCCGTGTATGAAAGAAAGTGAATCTTTGACAACGTAAATCATGAAAGAGGTGAACAAGAATGTTTTAGATGAATCATGGGCCTGTATGGATCATATTTTTAACCATCTCCTAGAGGCACAACAAGAAGATTCCTCCAATAAAGATAAAAAATAGCCTATGAAAATTTCAAAAGAACTATCCGTACAAGATATCTTGAAGGCCATAGAAGAAACTGAGGATCCTCAACTTGGTCTTGAACTCTTGACCTGGGCCATGGAGATACAAGAAAAGTATGAGTCAATTTGTGCTTCCTATTTTGGTGCACCAATTTTTGATGTTGAAATGGAGCAG
Source organism: Taxus wallichiana var. yunnanensis (assembly GCA_018340775.1). Taxonomy (NCBI): domain Eukaryota; kingdom Viridiplantae; phylum Streptophyta; class Pinopsida; order Cupressales; family Taxaceae; genus Taxus; species Taxus wallichiana. The sequence continues at coordinate 391,760,029 of CM031235.1, forward strand.
TTGGATAAGATTGATGACTTCTCTAATACTTTGGTTGATGAGAATAAACATGAAAACATGCCTTTTTCTTCCACATTATGTGAAGAAGTTCATGAGTGCAAAAGAAGAAAAGTTTGTGTATCTCCTTTGGACATCTCCATTTTTGAAGACAACACCTCCACCATGGAAGAAGATAATAGGGAAAACATTGATCTGATTTTCATTGAAGAAAGTTGTTCAGAACATGGCGAAAATCAGCTTTGGGGCAGCGATGAGATGCTCGATGGAGAATCAGCTATATGGATAAACATGGAAGGCAACTGACACGATGAAACTGATTTTAGAGGGGATGAAGGTAGTGGAATTTCCAAGCAAGGACCTGAGCATCAAGAAGCTCACATGGAATCACTCCTACCAAGTACACAAACAATTGTGAAAGCACCTAGCTTTCATAAGCAACTGAGGAGAGGAGGTTACTTTCTGGAACCATTCAATGGCTTTGCAGATCAACATCACTTAGTGTTTCCCACTCAAGGGTAACTCTTGAGGAATGAAAAGTGCTTCAGTGAAAGCGGGTTGTCCCCACCTTGTACCATAGGTGATTTCTAGGTGTGTTTCCCTTCCTATTATGTGTGTATTTTTCATTTTGTGTGTGTGTGTGTTTCCTTCTTTCTCTCTCTCTCTCTCTCTCTCTTGTAAGTTGTACATGACTCATGCAGGCCCAATGGATAAGGCATTGGTCAACAAACTATATGGTCTAAAATTGAGATTTTGGATTCCCATGTCATGTCTTCACTACGCTCAGTCCATGTCATGTCCCCAAGCTAGAGCCAGTTGTTGTCGTAAATGTGCAATAGGGAAATTGACAATTTCCAAGCACAACAACGATACCCCAATGTTTATTTTTTCAAGTCCCATCATTCCAAGACACCCCGAGTCTTTCTAGTCAGTCCAAATGACCTCTTGAATAATGTTATCTCACCCCCATAGGTTATTTAGAGAATTATATTCATTCCCCCTAGGTGATTTTAGGGAATTCTAAAAAGATACTATCTTCTGGCAGTATTGGGAAGGGCTATTACTAGCCTTCCTAGGACTGGACCAACCACCCTAGAGCAGAACGGAAGGAGAAAAATTCAACATGGAGGTGAATTGAATACCTTAAAACATCATGTAAATGATTTTGGAAGGTTTTGGGAAGTTTTGAAAGACTTGGAAAAGTTTGAGTAAAAAATAGGGTTCATAAGCCTAGGTAGTACACATGCCTAAAACAACTGCTAGGCTTCAAAAGAAGATTATGAGAGCTCCGGATGGAGTTAGAAGAAAAAAAAATACCTCCAGAAATAGGATTCAAATACCTACATGATGGTGAAATAATATTTTTCACAACACCTTGGCGCATAGGATTGGCAGGCAGTTTTTATTAGGTACAAGTGGAGTCTCAAATCAAAAATCCAATTTTTTAGGGATCAGATGGATGAATAAAGACATGAGACCTCCACCATTGTATTCAAATTTACATTTACAGTCAGGATCATATAAAATTTCACACAAAACTTCCACCGATATCTCAAGTTATCTTCTTTCTAAGTTGCCCTCTCAAAGGTAGTTCAGGACTTAGTCATTTTTCGGGAGGACACGTGTCAAGCACCAGGAGCCTGGTGGGATTTCATGTCCTTGACATCCTTGAGGTAAGGTAAAAAAAACTTGAAAAATTCTCCTAGCCCCCATGTGACCTCTTGGACCCTCATATTACCTCCAGACTTGACAATTCATCCCCCAGGTGCATTTTTGGAGCATCCATTCCTGCTGTCGAATCGGGCGCCACGTGTTAGCTCCGAATCATCTGTGGAAACTGATGTCCCTTATGTACCTAAGGTGGGGGCATAATTCATGGAAAAATTCTCCTAGCCCCTATGGGATGTTATTTTTACACTCACGTGATTGACTTTCAGACTCCCGGGTGCATTTTTGAAGCATCTATTCCCCTGTCGTTAGATCTCATGCCACGTGTCAACTCCAGGACCACCGTGGAAACTAATGTCCCTTATGTTCCTAAGTGGGGGACATAATACATGGAAAAATTCTCCCATACCCTATGGGATTCATTTGTACACCCACGTGACCGAATTTCAGACTCCCAAGTACTTTAAAGTAGATTTTCTCACCTTCATTCCCTATCGTCGGATCACCACCACGTGTCATCCTCTTGACCACCGTGGAATTTGATGTCCCTCACATCCCTAAGGTTAGGGACATCAAACATGAAAAATTTCACCCAATCTTATCCCTTCATGCGTTCAAAAATAAAAATTCTAGCGCCGCGCTTCTTAGTGCTTCCAGCTGCTTCCACTCCAGTGCACAGACAAACTTTATCCTTCCTCTACAACTCTCCTCCATCACTACACCATTACAAAAATAAAACCAGACCCCATATATATAATTAAAATCACTCCATAATATCACACAGTTCCAAAATGACTTTTCATCAAAAAGTCAGCTTTTAAACAAGGAGCAAACACGAAGAAGGAGTAGAAAAGAGAAAACTTCATAGCCATGAAATGAATAGTTGAAGAATTCTCCCAAACGGATGCATGAAAAAAAAACAAGTTATTTTTTCTTTTCATTACTCTACCCAATGACATCAAGAGTACACTTTCAAAACTCTCCTCTCATGCTGAGATCATCCACAACAAATAAATCCCACTTTCGGCTCAACGAAGAAATAAGTGGGATTTCCCATCAAACCGGTTGCGATTGAAGTAAGATCACACATGAAGCACCGAAGAAAAAACCCACATCAAAAATATAATTTTTTTGTAAACCGAGAGAAAACCAGACCTGAAATTTTGAGGTGCATTAATGGTTGTCATGCACTGAAGCACTCGCCAGTCAAAAATTAAAACTTTAAAATCTCCTGGACTATTAAGTGGGTGGGCCCAAAATTTTAGAGGGGTGATATTGGGTAAAAACCCATATCAAAAAAACTTAATTACATGTAAATATGACTTCCAGAATCCCACTTTATAAAAATAGCAAGTCTTTTGTGTAGAGGACTGCTATTTTGGGAAAGTAAGTGACATAAGAGCTTGTGAAGGAGACAAAGACATTGGAGGTGCAATACAACTAAGAACTCACCAAAATGGACATTTTGGCACTTACTAAAAATAGAAAGTGGGCCCATGAGCACCTTATAAAAATAAAAATTTGATTCGGAAGGAATGAGGAACACATGGAGAAAGAGGAATCAAGGTCACAACACTTAGTAGAAGTTATAGGGACTTGATTTTTCACACTTACTAAAAATAGTAAGTTACTTTTTCTAAGGGAGACATGAAGCCGAAGTGGACGGGTCAGAAGCCGACACAACCCTTCTCTTGCAAGTATGATGTGGAAGACACCAATGTCTCATACATGGGCCTGAATGACCTTAAGACTCACATGTCCTTAAAGGACCGAAGGAGGATAGAAGACAAAATATTCACAAGTGGCTTGTTTACCACTACAGGACACCTAGTGTCTTTGTAGAGTCTCGAGCTAGTCCTAGCCTACTCTTTCCACTACGAGCTCGAGACACAAACTATCCAATCTGACAATGGTACCACAATTGTGATCATCAATAGAACAATTCACTCAACTTGGAGAGTGATTCGTGAGCCAATTTGAAATATTTTCACAGTGTGCAAGGAATTCGAAGATCTAGAGTTTCACTACATTTGGAGCTTTCCATCAACGAGGATCAATGAAATTCATCGGGAATGACATCTCCTCTTCTTCTTCTCTATTTATTTCTCTCTCCTCTTCTCTCCCCAAATTTCTCTCACTTTCCAATATTCTAATTTTGTGTGCGTTGGATTTCAATTTTTCATATGCCCTAATGTTCCTAATGTAATAAGTCACATTTATGTTATAAAAATGGACTTAAAAGTTTCCTAAGAAGTTGAAAAGTATTAAGTTGTGCGAGATATATGAAAAGGCATTGGAGGGTAGATGAAGAGTCATATTCTACTCTATAAATTGTAACACCATTCCCATTTCAAATGGTTGGTGATTGGCCTTGTAAACTCAAGAGTGCATTGTACCTAGAGAAAGCAAAGGAGATAGCCATTTTTATTCTACTTTCCCCCTTCTCAACTTCCTCCATTTCTCCACTATGTACAACTTTTGTTTGAGCAATTAATACAAGGAGTTTCTAGATTTCTTTGACTAAGAGATTTCTTGATACTGTGTTCATCAAATTTCATTTGGTCTTAATGACGTTTACAAAGTTATTTCTTCTCATAAATGCATGTGATGATACTTCGACCACGTGCGTAGGAATCGATTTCCTACCGCAACATTAGTTCTCCTACCTCAATTCTTGCTCTCATTCCCACTTTAAGACAAAGTCTTCCCTAGAAAGAGATTGCTAGCTTTGCCACAGGGTCGTGGAGTGCCCCTATTGGATTCTCGGTTGAAAGGCCATCGATGAAATCCACATTTTCATGCTCATGTATATATGATAATAGCACCTTTGGTTAAGTAGAGGGACTTAGATTCCTAGAGTGTTGGCAAGAAATCCAAAAAGTTTGTCCACCCAAATAATTTTCTCACCAACAATATGCCTTGAAACTTTTCACATTCCTATGAAAACATTAAATCCCCTTTTATAACTAAAGGGTGACTTATTACATTGAAAACATTAAGACATGTGAAAAAGTGCAACCCCAATGCAAGATTAGAATATTGAGGAGAGAGAAAGTTAGGGGTGAGAGGAGAGAGAAAGTGAGCAAAGAGAGAGGGAGAACAATGTCAGTGAAGAAAATGCCTCACTGATCCACTATTCTACTTGATCGATCCGATGCAATGCTCTAATGTAGTGAAATCTGGATCCTTGAATGTCTCATACCACAAGAGACTTCCTTTGGATGACATGCAAACACCATGAACCAAGTGTTAAAAACACTATCGAATGATTCCATTAGTGACCATGAGCATCACTCATGAAGATCCTTTCTGAAGAGACTGAAGCTTTGGAACAAATCCCACCTTGACTCCTTGCAACACTGCCACACTACTTAGTTGGTTTGAACATGATCCTGATGAAACACATCATGAATAGTCGACAATGTCGACTACGAATTCCACCTCACACATACCAATTGAAGCATGAAATGAGTGTTGAAAGACACTTTTGAGATCCATGTAAGTCACCTCATTGTCATCTACTCCCACATAGTCCGATGAATGAGACCTGCATTTTGTTTTCACCTGCGAATCTTAACTTCATTTTTCCTTAACACTGCTATATTTGGAAAAGGTAACTATTTTTAGCAAGTGTTGAGAATTTTCCCTCTCTGGTCTCCAACTGGTGATGTCAACTTGAATGTTCAACTCCCAACATGCTCCCTTTATGAAATCCGCCCTTTGGAATAACCTATTATTTTTAGTAAGTGCCCATAGGACAACTTACTATTTTTAGCAAGTATGAAAAATCAGCTCCTTCGAACCTTGACTGTCTGTGGTAACTGGAAATCCTCCTTCCCTCTGTGTTCCCCTCACTTTTTGGACCAATCTTCTATTTTTGGTAGGTTTTCGTGAGGCCACTTACTATTTTTAGTAAGTGCTAATTTTGGACCAAGATGACATTTGGATGAATTTTTCTCACAAATACTTATTATGTGTTCACCGCCTTGTTCGCAATTTCTTTGGTTGACAAATTTCCTAAAATAGCACTCTCCTATGTAGAAGACATTCTATTTTTAGAAAATGGGCTTCTGGTGGTTGGATTTTTGCAGATTTGTTTTTTCTAATATGGGTTTTTTTCCCAATTTCGCCTCTCTGAAATTTTGGACCTACCCGATTAGTAGTTTGGGAGATTTTAAAGTTTTAAGAATTTAACTTTGGCAACGCTTCGAATAGGGCTACCATTAACAAACCTCAAAAATTTCAGGTTTGGTTTTCTTCTCTTTTTAAAACAAAAATTATATTTTATGTTGTGGGTTTTTTCTCTTATTCTGCCGGTGAAATTTCACTTCAATTCGACTCACGGTTTGATGGGAAATCGAGCTTTTTCCTTCGTTAAGCCAAAAGAAAGATTTATTCGCTGTGAGAAACCCTTGCTGTAGACATGGGGTCTGAAGGTGAATTTTTATGGTCTCTCGAGAAATATAAACACATAAAAAAATCTTTTTGTTTCATGTACTAGTTTGCAAGATCTCTTCGAATTTTTGCTTCATGACAATGGAGGTTTTTAGGCTTCTTCTTCTTCGTTCTTCGTTTTTCTTCTTCTTCGTTTGATCAATCCTTCTTCTAAGACCTATGTATTATCATGGAGTGGAGGATATTTTTGTTGTGGTGGATTTGGTTTTAGGTTCAGAAATGGTGACCAAAGGCAATTGTGAGCAAGTTGCGAGCTATGCCAGGTGAAGCAGTGTGGAAAGTTAGAAGTTAGAAGTGGGAAGGTAAGCTTTTAAAATAAAATTCAAAAACTTGCAAAGTAGGAGTGAGGTGAATTTTCATGTCCCTCATGTCCATTAATAATTAAGGGATGAGAGGGACATCAATTTTCATGTGGCGCTGGTTGCGGCACATGATGGGAATCTAACAACCGAGGGTTTGAGTTAAAAATAGGTTGGAAGCATTTGAGGGCTGAAAAGAGGTTGCATGAGGAACCATGAGACATTCCTTGGGATGGGTGCATTTTATGTCCCTCATTTCCATTTTCTTGAGGGATGAAAGGGACATGAAATTTCACTAGGCTCCTGGATCTGACACGTGTCCTCATAATATTTTGACTAACTCCTGAACTCGTTCTTAGAGGGCAACTTGAAATGGTGATATATTGAGCTCCTGATGGATTTTTTTGATGAAATGTTATATGATATTGAATGAAAATTTCCTTTTGAATCCAATGGTGGGGGTATCATATCTTGATTAATCCATTTGAGCCCCGTAAAATCTCATTTTTGATCGGATCCTTACTTGTACATGGAAAAACCCGGTTGTAATCCTATTATGCCAAAGTTTTGTGAAATATATGATTTCACCATATTGTAGGGCTTGGAATTCCATTTCCAAATATGTCTTGTTTGGCTCCTAAATCCATCCAGATCTTAGTAGCTTAGTAGCTATATGATTTCACCTCCCGAAGCTTAGTAGCTCTTTTGATCATGTGCACTGCTTAGGCCTATGAACCCTGTTTTTGGTGAAATTCCCCATCTTTTTCAAATCATTCTGAATCTTCCTAACTCACTTCCATGATATTTATATGTATTCTATTCTCCTCCATGTTGGATTTTAATCCCCTTCTCTCCTCTAGGGGGTCATGCTCATCCTTGGAAGGCCGGTGATAGCCCCCTTCCCAACCTTGCCTAGAAATAACAACTTTCAAGAACTCCTAAAATCAAATAAGGGGTTGAATTGACTTTCCTAAATCAACTAAGGGATTGATTTTACATCATTTGGGAGGTCATAAGATTGAATTTTTAGACTTGGGGTGCCTCGAAGGATAAACATGAAAATTTTGGCACGGGGGCATCGTTCTCATGCTTTGAAATTGTCAATTTCCTGTTGCGCATTTGCATGACAACAAACTCATTCTGTTTCTATCTCTCTTTTTGTATCTTTTTGTTTTCTTTCAAAATATATTCTCTTTTGTAAGGCCTCTAAGATCCGATCCCTGCTTAGTACCTAATCTAATAAAAAACAAATGGGTGAGTTTAGGCCGAATAGAATACCATCATCACAGGATAAGGATTTCAAAAATCACAACTAGGAAGAGTTTCCCCTTTCGAAAAAATAAATTCAAATAGGTTAGATTTATATATATATATATATACACACCAAAAGATATATTCACTCTCGTACTCTTCTCTATAAATAACAAGAAAAATTGAATGGGTTGAGGAATATACTCCTCTCTTGATTACACAAAGTGAGTCGACCTTAAGAAACCAAAAAATAGATACCCAAAATAGTCAACGAAATATAAAGGAATGTCCAAGTTTGAACTAGAAAAATATCAAAATAATAGTAATCGAACCCAAGATTAATGGGTTATCAAGATAGTGAAAAATATAGATTTCATTTGGGATTTTGTATAATAATATATATATCCACAAACCATTTAACTAATGGTTGTAGTGATAAAGAAAATTTCCAAGCACATACACAAATCCAGTTCTGTTATTGAATAAATGACATTACCCATATTAAATAGTCAACACATCAAACATTCAGGTAAAAAAATCAACCATAGAACCATTACGAGAGATACAAATTACGTAAATAAAAAATGAAACAGACTTTTAAAGAGTAAGAAGAACAAATCATGCACGAGATGTATGCCCCAAATTATTTTCTTTCTCTTCCCTGCTTTCCTCAAACAAGCCAAAACTCATAATCAATTCCACAACTGAAACCCACAAAAATATCCATTTTTATTTATAGATAGTAGTTTATCAATGTTTTGTTAGAATAAATTTCAACTTACTGATTTGCATAATGCATGTAAAAACTCAAAAAAAACAACTAATACGATGATAAAGAAAGCCTCAAACATGCAGAGCTTCATATCTCAATAAACCATAAAAATAATGAAACAACTAAACAAAAAACTCATAGTTTCCCCTGAAACCACATCTTGCATGCCCCAAAACCATGAGCAATGTTTAATGCATGAGAAGACGAGATCCCCTCCCAAAACTTATGCCTCTAATTTAGCCTTTAAATTTAGTAATTCCACTTAACTTCACAAAACAATTTTTATGCCAAACGTTAACCAATAGATAGCCATGCCACCAACTTGTCCACCAATTCCTCATGTGCTTGGTCGGTGAAGGATCATAAATGTACCTCTTTAATATTTCATTTTGTACAAGCCACTTGGAAGGGGTTCCTAATGCGCCCCCTTAGATAAGATTAGAACATGTCGGGTTCCAATGAACATTACCTTGGATTTGCATTAGTTTAGGCCCTTTCAACATTTATGCAATGCTTTATCAATATTAGTCCATGCCACATAGATTGCAATCTAAACAATATATTTAGTTTTTCCTTAGTATAGGCTTTTGATGAAATTTCACCAACTTTATAAAGTTTGATTTAAGGGTAGCCAACATTAGTCTACAATGTTATGTTAACTTATCACCACATACCCTATTCAATTAGTCTAGGCCCAAGTATGCATCTATAAGATAAGCATGGTCACATTACTATTACCATATAATTACAATTTTTATACCTTAATCATATAATCAAGGCCCAAGGTAAACATCTAATTAAAATAACATGAGCTTATTATCTTTATACATACCATTCAAATCTCATACCATGATCTAGTATAAAATTTTAATTATCCACCCAATCGGGTAAAGAACCCATAGTGCGGGCATCATACAAGTGTGGTTTAGGATCTAGAAACTTTCTAAACTAAGTCCATCAACTTAGTCACATCCGACAAAAATTAGGATCAACATAACAATGATATGTAGGTATGTTCTGAAATCATTTATAACAAGTTTGTTACTTTCCAATGTCCTTAATACATTCAATTATGATCACCAATCTCAGCAGAGGTTATGATAAGGACCTTGCATAGGTAAGTCATCAATTTTTACCTTAGCTCTCAGCAATGACCTCTTATAAAGAAGTCACACTACCAAAGATAGAATTTAATATAACAAGTTTATACAAGCTAAAGGAATCTAACAGAACATCAAACACTATAATCCCAACTGATGACTTATCCTTTCATGAACAAAAAATGAATTTGTGGGGTGTGATAAGGTTCTATAGACTAGTAGTTCCATCCGGTCGGTCAATGACAAATTTGTTCGCAAAACCAAAAAAATGAAAAAACTACCTAAAACACCAAAAATATTTTTTTGCATTTTTTTATCTACCATTCCTAACCAACATTTTCACATTAATTTTATGACAAATAATACCTCCAATAGGTAAACCGAGTAAAAATAATTTCCCCCAAAACAAACAAATGACAATAACTTACCTATCCGCTACCCCGCCTTCTCTTGCTGCTATCACTTCCATCTTAGTCTTGACATCATCAAATGGTTACTTGCACTTTCACCACGGTAGCTTCACAATTTTTGAGTGAGAGCCTCACTCTTTCAAACTGTGAGGCTTGCGCTTCCAAAGTATGAGGAAATTGTGAGCCTCACACTTTGAAGTGCGAGGATCAATCTTTCAAAGTGTGAGTCACCCACTTTCAAAGTGTGAGGCCCACACTTTCAAAGTGTGAGGAATCGTACTTTCAATGCTGGAGTCATTATACGCATCCTTGATTTTGGCATTAGCCTCGAATGTTAATGGTGTTATTTTGATTTCTGGCCAAATTGAAAATAAAATTAAGTGCTCACATTTTTATGATTCTCTCAAAATATGACCTTTTTGTTTGATATTATAATAGTGAAATTATTGAAGAAAAATAGTGATTTTTTTTTTTGTAGACATTTAAGTTTGCTTATCTCAGTCATAAAATTGAAACAACTCAAGTCTTCTTCTCTTAGATTGTACACGAAATTCATTTTTATTATTCTTTTATTGTAAATTATATCTCGATTTATCATTAAAAGAAGACAACATCATTGGGAGATATGTATATCACAAATTTAATTACTGTGAAAGAAAGTAGAATTTATGCTTGTAAATTGTTCCATTCTCCATATAAATGATGAGTCACTTACTTCCATTAGGAAGAAAATAAATTAATCCTTAACAAAATAAAAGAAAAATTCTTGTGAGAAACATTGTCAAACTCCTTGGAGATATAATTAATCGTAGACAAAAAATCATGCACTTTAGGCATTATTTAGCTTGGTCTTATACTACTATTTAGAAGGTTCCCAAGTGAATAAAGTACTAATTAATCGCACCTTTTGGCCATCTTATTTTTATATTTTATTTCATCATTCCCGCACATTTATTTTTACATATCCACCTATTTCATAATTGTCCGACATTTTAGCCTAAACTCAGTGCCCATGCCTCGTAATGGGGTTCCCTGGTCCCACATGGGATGCCCCAATCTATGTTATACTTTCCTGCTTATTTTTGGGGTATTTCTATCCATTTTTCATCCTTATCCTTTTCCTAGTCGGCCATGTCGGGGTTAATTACAAAATTAGATCTTGATAACCCTATAAATATAAAGTTATAAGACCATAATGAGGGTCATAGCGTCACATACTACTATCACTCTATCTAGAGTCGCATCTATTACATCACTTGCATCCACATAGTGTCATGCATCAAGGCTAAGAGATCTACATCAACACACACAACATAGGGGGAGGGATTCTATTCTATTCCATGCACACATGCTATTACATTTTCTATAGTTAATATTGCTTGCTAATTCACAAAATGTGACTGGCACAAGACCACCTAGGCACAACACACACACATATACCAGAACTACATCTAGGTCCGAAATGTAGTGCAACACTCAATAATAATACCACTAGTTTAGCAGCTGAGGTTAGTCCAACCCATTCATTCTGCATATTTTATTTTCTTAGGGTTTGATACTTCCTTTCTTCTTGCAGTCATTGTTGCATCATTCAACACAATCGATGCAACGCGATGAATCCATTGCGATAGATAGACATCATTTCAAGATAACTTACAACCCTATAAAATTCAAATTCAGATCTTTTACAGAGATTAGGGCACCTAATCTATAGACCAAGGTGCCCTGGGGCACCGCAGTGCACTTCCTAAGCACCTCGGTCAATTCGGATATGCCGGATCTAGACTTCACGGGACTTACGGGTGGTTGTCTTCACTTCCATATTTTATTATCAGACCTACGACAACATGTGATAGTCTCTACTAACTAGCTAATTTATTTCTTCTTCTTTACTTGCATATTTAGGGTTTCATTTCACTTAGTATAATTATTTACAATTATTCCATATTGTTTTAGTTTCATTTATACAACGTTTTAGTCCTCCTATTTAGATTAAATAAGTGGCTATACTTCTCATAGTACTAATTTAGTTTTTCCATTTTTAGTTAATCATTAACCAATATAGTATGGTTTACATCAATAAAAAGACACATTGTGCCACAATTGTATTATCTTGTGAGTCAAGAATTGCCACCACCTTTTGCCCAATGTTGGTGTGAAGCGAGCCACATTCGCATCACACCCATCATTATGGAATAATTCTTTTCTTGAATCTATTTTCTCAAGTCCCCCTGTTGTAGCCCATTATCTTAGCCTTATATAAGTTGAGTAGATCTTAATGGTTTGATTAAATTTATATCTAACTACCAAACCCTTGTTGTTCTTTAAGACTTTGATTGGAATATCATTTTCAAAGAATCTGAAATACAAATCAATGAAATGTACTTACATAATCCAAATCAATGATTCATGTTCCAAATAACATATTAAAAATGAACTCTTTTGTAGTGTCAAACTAGAGATATATATTACACTACTCCCTATATCGCTTCCCTCCATTGAACACATTGGTTTGGAGAACGAATAGTTTCTCATTCCTAAGAACTCAAAGTATATCTCATTATGTTCCAATTTTTGCAATGATATATGTATCTCACAATAACACAACTGATGTGTCACACACAAGAAGAAGAAATAATTGCAAAAATTAGGAGAACATGACTAACGGATAAATGGTGTAGTCACCAGGTACCATCTTTATTCATATATTGAAGTTCCCAATCAAATAAATTCTCTTGGATTATAATCTAGTACCTAAACCACCATCAACCAGTGACATCAAACACCTTGGAAAACAAAAATCTTCATGTCAAAATCTCACTAAAACATACGACAAATTTCCTTAATACCATCTTAACCCTTAAAATTTCATCTAATATTCCCAAGTTTCAGATACACTGAGATAAGTTGAAATAGTTAATCAAAAATATTGATAAGAAAAAAATACTAATATAAAAATCTACTCATGCACATAAACCAAAACTTTAACCTAAAATAGAGTAAGTTAAAAACATTGTGAGGCATCTAAGACGTGGATGCCAATACAATAATCTAGTTATGCACCTAATTCAAAACTTCAGCCTAAAACAGATATGATAGGAGGATGACAAAAACTCTTAACATGTAGGACATGAAAAATATCATACTAGAATGAGATATAACCAAATAACAGGAATCATAGATGCAATCAATATAAATAATTAAGGGAAAAACAAATCAATTGACATAAAAGAGAGAAAATAGTTTAAATTTCCTCTCCTCTCCTCTATTTTCCAATTGCTATCTCAACCAGGTCAACCAAATCAAAAGGTTAATATTTTTTCTCCTCTCTTCTCCTTTGTTCAACAATTTTTATCTCCTCCATTTTAATTTAACTATGGGGTGGAAATTGGAAATTGGAAATAGCCATGGCCATGAACAACATTGGCCAAAGTGATAGCCATGGCCATGAATAACATTGGCTTGCTTGAGTTTGGTGGTGCCATGCCATAACACACCCCCCACACGAGCAGGATTTAGGGAATTGGGAACAAATATAGCTAGGTGTTTGACAAAGCTTCCTTTTGGTCCTCCTATCACAAGGCCAAAGTGATAGCCATGGCCATGAATAACATTGGTGTGGTATTTTTTGGTGCTATGTAACAATGCACCCTAAGCCATATCACACCCCTCGCACTGTGATAGATTGAGGGAATTGGGAACAATTAAAGCTAGATGTTTTACCAAGCCTCCTTCTAGTCCTCCTATCATAAGGATAAAGTGATATCCATGGCCATGAAGAACATTGGATTTCTAAGTATGGTGGATCTACTATGATCAATTCCATGCCACAATGCACCACCCATGACTAAGTTTATAAAATATGACATCAATTTCTGTCGACACTAAAATGGATTTCAAAGATCTAAAGGATTCCATCTTCACATATCAGTTTGGGAATAACAACACATGATTCATATGTAACTTTGTCACAATTCAGTGCTAGCACAATGACAATGCAAAAGTGTTGAGCATCAAGCTCCCTATAATGATGGTGGAAAGAGGATTTCCCATTGGCTTGAAGTACCACGAAGCATAACTTATTTGGATCTCTACGGTAAAAATATTTTAGGTAGCTTTGAGTCACCCAACATTTAATAAAACATAGAACAAAGTGATAGACATGGCCATGAGTAACATTGGCCAAAGTGATAGCCATGGACACAAGCAACATTGATGTGCTAAGTTTGGTGATGTCATGCCAAAGCACACCCCTAGCGCATCCCCTAACCACGCTGCATCCCTCATCGACAATGCACCCCTTAGCCACAACACACCCCTTAGCCATAATGCACCCCTAACCACAACGTGCCCCTAGCAACAATGCACCCCAAGTGTATCCCCTATCCAAAGTGCAAAACATAGGCCATAACACACCCCCAACACATCCAACATCCACAACAAAAAAATAAGCCACAACACACTTTCCACCACACCACACCCCGTGCCTGAGATGAATTTAGGGAATTAGGAACAAATATTACAAGGTGTGTTTAAAAATAGTTGTAATGTAATGTGGAGTATTAACAAGTTTTTATAGTAAATGGTTGAAGATACTTAAGTGGAGAGTACATTTGACTTTATTATGTATGGTAAGGTGAAAATTAGAGACAAGGTAAAAGTGAGAGTGTAACGTTGAAAATAGGTGAAGTGAAATTGGAATGGTCCCTAGGATGTCAAGTTGACTTGGAAGGGAAGTCTATAGAAGTTGGAAGTATCTCATTCCCATTTCTCATTCTCATATTTGTTTGTGTGTGTCGAGACACCATATCAAAGAAGCGAGTGAAAGGGTGAGTCATGACCAAAGAAAGCATGGATTTTCTATCATAAGCAACACATAAAGGGGTTTATAAAAAATAAGGTAAATTTTAGAACCCAAAGGTTGCCTTGCCCTTTAATCCCCACATTTTCTTGATATTTGGGATAAAATACATTCAAAAGCTGCAAGGGAGGAGACCAATTTAGGGAATTGGGAACAAATATAGCTAGGTGTTCGACCCAGCCTCCTTATGGTCCTCATGTCAAAGTTATAGACATGGCCATAAACAAAATTGACATGGATTTTTGTGGTTCTACTTCAATCAATTACATGCCACAATGTTCCCCATGCCTAATTTTATAAAAAAATGACATCAAATGTTTGTCCAAAAATAAAACAGAATTAAAAGAACCAATCGGTTCCATTGTTAGACACTTATTAGGATCTCTCTTGTAACAATCTTTCCTACTAAATTCTAAAATATTACATCCTGTCAGGTGAGTGTTGAGGAGAATAAGGGATAGAGATTAATGAATGTTAGGTAAGTAATTACCTTGCCTACCGATATAATTTATGACCAATTATAGGAGAAGGGACTGAGAAGATTGGAGTAGAACTTGAAAGATGAGATGTTTGACGTCTCTATCAATGAGTTTGGTTGGTACTTATAAAAACATAGAATAAAAAAATTTGGAAATTAGAAAGGTAGTGTATGGAAATTTGAAGCATCTTGTTCCCATTTCCCATTCTCATATTTGTTTATGTGGGTCACACACCCCGCCAACATTGCACAGTGAAGGAAGCGGTTGAAAGGGAAAGTCATGACCAAAGAAAGCATGGATTTTCCATCAAAATCAATGCACAAAAAAATTTAAACAAAAATAAGGTATATTTCATAGCCAAGTTCCCTATTCCCTCACTCACGCACATGTTCTTGTTAATTTAAATACTTCAGTTTGTTAAAAAAGACGTTGAAAATTGTAGGGGAGACATATTTAGGGAATTGGGAACAAAAATAGCTAGGTGTTTGACCCATCATACTTCTGGACCTCTTGTCACAAGGCCAAATTGATACCCATGGCCACAAACAACATTGATGTGTTGAGTCCGGTGGTACAATACATCAAGCACACCCCCATCCATAATAGAGCCCCCATGCTTGAGACTGATTTAGGGAATTGGGAACAAATATAGCTAGGTGTTCAACCCAGCCTCCTTTTGGGCCTCTTGTCACAAGGAAAAGTAATAGCCATGGCCATGAACAACATTAACATGTTGAGTCTAGTGGTACCATGCCATAATGCACCCTCCAACCACAACACACCCCAAACCTTGAGTTAGATTTAGGTAATTGGTAAAAAAATATAGCTAGGTGTTCGACAAAGATTCCTTTTGTTCTTCCCGTCATAAAGCCAAAGTGACATCCATGACCATGAACAATATTTCCATGGTGAGTTTGGTGGTGCCATATCGCAACACACCCCGATCCATAGCGCACCCCCCACGCTTATGACGGATTGAGGGAATTGGGAACAATTAAAGCTAGGTGTTCAACCCAACCTCCTTCTGGTCCTCCTGTCACAAGGATAAAGTGATATCCATGGCCATGAAGAACATTGACTTGTTGAGTCTGATGGAGCTAGCATGCTCAATTCTATGCCACAACACACCACCCATGCATAATTTTATAGAAGAAGTCATCAATTACATGTTTGACACTAAAATGGATTTGAATGAGCCAAAGGATTTCATTTTCACATAGTAGTTATGGAATAACAACATAAGCTTCATCAGTAACTTTTTGGAATTCAAGATCGACACAATGATGATGGAAAAGTGTTGAGGATCAAGTTCCTGGAATGATGATAGGAAAAGGAAATTAAAAAGGAGCATTTGAATGTTTCCTAATTTGAGAAAAAAATCCTGTAGATGAGCCGGATCAAGAGTGGGTTGGCTAAGAGGGATTTTGGGTACAT
Source organism: Taxus wallichiana var. yunnanensis (assembly GCA_018340775.1). NCBI lineage: Eukaryota > Viridiplantae > Streptophyta > Pinopsida > Cupressales > Taxaceae > Taxus > Taxus wallichiana. Next base: position 391,776,755 of record CM031235.1, read on the forward strand.
AGAAAGTGAACTGTATCCAAAAATCCTCACCTACATCAATGAATTCTATAGGGTATATTTAAATGAGGAAATTTATGCCCATCTATAACCCAACCTAGAGTTATATATTATATATTCTCTATGGGCCCTTAGAATGGTTGAACGTTATACGTGTAAGGGTCACTAGAACAATATGTGTGTCAGAGTCACTAGAACAATATATTACTGTTAAACGAACTTATAGATTTTGAAAAGATTTGAAATTTTATAGAAAAGAGATCGGTTTGGAAATAAAACTAACAAGCACCATGGGTGTTATGGGGAAGATTTGAGTTGCTCAAAATTTAATGAAACGAAGACAACTAGTCACCTCACCATTACAACCACACTCATTCCATAAGATTTTAATACACAACTCCACGTTATCATTAAAATTTATTTGTGTTTCTTGGGAGCATGAAATCATCCACAATATTTTTGGGTGATTTTCTGATTGAATATTGCCATCAACATATGTTAAAATTCCAAACAAAATTTATATCTTTGTCGATGGACATATCCATAATTTATCATTGACTTCCAGAGTTTGAAATATTTGTTACACACATATTTCTCATCGGATTTATAAATCATAATAATATAGTGATCACTAAGCTAATAAACTATTATTTTGATTCAATTGATATTTTCAAAATAAGAAACATTAGACCTTAGTGGCAGCTAATCCATTCCTTCTAATAAGTAATAGAGTTTAGCGGTCATGAAGCCATTACTTATAATCCAAAACCAAATGTTTTATCTTTAGCTAGAGGAATGAAGGTTATGATCAAGATCTGAAGGCTCGCTCATTCCCTACGTCATGAACAAAAGGCTTAACCGGTCCTGGTTTGTCATGACGGGCATGTTCATGAGCACATAGTATTTATAAATCCATATTATTTTGGCCATGTTGATGAGCATTCTTATATTTATGACTAAATTTATGTTATTAGTGTGCTTTGATGTATAAATGTGGTTATGAATATGGTTATGTGATTAGTGTTGGCTATGAAATTATTTTAATACATTGGGAAAGGCATTAAGTAGGTCTTCGGTACTTCAACATCCACATCATTGATACACGTAGATCGACGGTACTTCAATGTACAATGATGTGTTTGCATATGTCATTATTTTATTTGTGTTTGCGTTAAATGTTATTCATGTGGTTTTAATTGTGGAATATCAATCATATTTTCCATGAGGATATTAATTAATATTAATCATAATGGCCTTAATGGATTGGAAATGGTCAAGTGTGAAATATTGGATTGGATTGTATCATTAATGTCGCTCATTCTTATACTTAATGAGTAATATTTGTTCTCATGTGTGGTCGAGTGTAGGGGGCATTTTTAATGTATTGGTAAGGATTTCTATTTTCATATTTTTCCTTATGCTTTTATAGGCAATGGAGTCGCCCATGCTTCCATTGCTTCTGTTTTCTGGTTTAGATCGTGAGATGGAATTTTATTCTAGTATTTCGAAGCATATATTTTATGTTGATTCCAAAAATCTATAGTAGACATTGAAAATATTTTGGGAGAGAAATATGTGCAGCTATCTTGTCGTGCTCGCATAAATTTGGAAATAGTTGTTATGTTTATTGAGCACATTATTGTCATTAATCCTGATAAATGTAAGGAAATGGTTATGGGTTGAAAGTGGATTCACCCAAAACACAAAGTGGGTATGGAGACAAATGTTGAGAAAGCATGTCTTAATTCATTGCCCTTGTTCTTGGATGCTTTAGTTCATAAGTGGACTTATAAGCCAAAGGAGGTTGGTGTCCTTTGAATACCTTTTCTTGATATAGTGTCCATGTCAGCTCCGCTCTCCATGCCTCTCTGCTTGTGGGATATTTTTCATGACTTAGAGTCGAGGCGTATTATCATCTCTTTTCCGAGGTTGGGCGATCTCCCCTACAAAGTCACCCGAGATGTTTGAGGCTAGGTCTATGACAATGGAGCTGATTGAAATCATAGACATCTCTTCCGACTCTAAAGCTTGAGTGGGTGGAGGATGTGTTGATTTTGTTTCCTATATACATAGATGTAAATAGTATAAGGATGTAATCGATCATATACCATTAGGTGCATAATGCACTTTTTGTAAGCTTATAGTGTTTACTTATAAAAAAAGCTGATATAAAGGTCATAATCACTATTGAGACATTACATATGTGTGTTTGATTATTTTTCATTCATTTCATTAAATTTATCTTTAATTTTAATATTCCTTTCCAATTAAGTCATCTTTACATAATTTTATTTACTGCAAAATGGAAATTTGTATATGATTTTACGAGGTCAAGTAACTTCACTGTCTTACACTCAAACTATCAAACACTCTACATAGTCATCTAAATATTAAGTAACATGCAGTGAGTTAACACCCAAGATAAGATTATTTCTTCAAAGTTAAAATTAAAAAACATGCAAGTGATATTAATATGGATTATGTGCATTTGATTAGTTATTTGATAGCTATTTTGAAAATTATTATTTTTGATCCTAATGACCACCAAGACATTTCTTTCAATAAGTAATCTAGCTTAGTAGTCGATAATCATTTTCTTTGATAAAAACTGATGTGTATTACAAAGAAAAGATGCATAGGTCTAACTCTAGCGGTCACTAAGATGAGAAAAGAGTGTTAACAACCATAAAATCCTAATTGAACTTTAATTTCATCTTCTACAATACAATGTTATTATACCAAATCTCTCTTTCCTCAGCAACATTTAATTTGACATGTCTCCACATCATGATGTTGTATGAGTACCCTTACAATTTTTTTGGTAATAATCTTTTTTCCTGACTAGGGATAACCATCCATAGCCTTAGAGAGTACAAAATTTACGCTACACAAATATTTCTCAAAGATATAAATAAAGGAAAACACCTAGTGATAGCTAAGATATACTACTATGACTTTTTATTCGATCTCTATTTTGAAAATTAAGAATTTGTTGAGCCTAGCGGCCGCTAATCCATTCCTTTCAATAAGTACTAGAGCTTAGCATTCGTCAAGCATTTCCTTTGATTTATACCGATGTGTATAACGAAGAAAATATGCGAAGGTCTAAGACTAACGATTGCTTAATCCGATCATAGTTTTTTTGTGACGAAAAAACATAACTAAACTTTAAATTCATCCTTTAGGAGATAATGTTATTATACACAATGCAAGTTGCCCCAAAGACATGTAAGACAACATGTCTCTACACCATGATGTTGTATGAGCATCCTACAAACATTTTTAACATACTTATTTTTCCCGACTACAAAAATCCCTCCATATCCTTCAAGATCTATTTTGAAAATTAAGAATCTATTGAGCCTAACTTCTTCTAAGTCGTTCCTTTCAATATGTAATAGATCTTAGTGGTCGCTAAGCCTTTTCTTTGATACAAAATTATGTGTATAACAAATAAAATATTCAAAGGTGTGAGACTAACATCCGCTAATCTAAGGAAAAAAATTATGATGACAAAAACATAACTAAAATTTAAATCCACCCTTTACGACATAATGTTATAATACATAATGCATTTTTCCCAACAACATGTAATATGACATGTCTCCACATTATGATGTTATATGAGCACCATGCAAACATTTTTAATAAACATATTTTTTCCTGACTAGGAAAATCCCTCCATATCCTTCAAGAGTAAAAATTTCCATTACACACATATTTCTCATGGAAATATATAAAGGAAAATGCCTAATAACCGCTAATATCTATTACTATGATTTGTTATTCGATCGCTATTTTCAAAATAATAAATTGTTTATACTAGCAGCCATCAATCCATTCCTTTCAGTAAGTATTCGAGCTTAGTGGTCGCTAAGCATTTTCTTTTATATGAACCGATTTTTTATCTAACAAAATTAATGGAGATTAACAAATGTGATTTTCAAAATAAGAAAAAATTTAGACTAGCGGTCGTTAATCCATTCCTTTCAATAATTATTTGAGCTTAGTGGTCATTAAGCATTTTATTTGATACAAACTGATTTTTGATCTAATGCAAGTAATGGAGCTTAGTAGTCGTTAAGCATTTTCCTAGATATGAACTGATATGAATTATGTGTTACACACAATATAACTTATGAGAAATATATAAGTTGTGATCCCTCTCGAGGGTATGTAGTGTATTTTTTAGTTGTGCCAGGGATTGTATAACTAATATGAATTGATTATAATTAATGAAAAATACTAGTAATCCAAAGCTTTACATATTTTTTTAACATTGTTGGAAAGCCATCCTAGGAATTATAGAGGCTAGCGGCCACTAGGCTTCTCCTAGACAAATAAATGGACAACATAAGACGTGCAAATTTGTTCATTAACACCTATTGAAAGGAATAACAAATCATAGTAATGGAGCTTAGCGGTGCTAAGTTCATTCCTATATATAAGACGATGTGAAATACATGTGAAGCAAAAAATTATGTTTTAGTTTTGCTAATGTAAAATGTAACTAACACCAAAATATTGACAAACACAAGATATATTAGAAATTTCATGCCACATGTCAACATTTTAGTGGGTGTCATTTACATAATAAAATGACGGATTTTTATAGGTTAAAAGTATTTAATAGGCATTTATTTAAATAATATTTCTGAATAAATATGTCAATTATATTGTTGCCTAACTATCTGGTTCAAACTTGCCACATGGCACATTTTATTTGAATAATTATTTTAAATTAGGGCACACTATATCTAACAATCTCAAATTTGAATTCGATAAAAATAATAATAAATGTGTGTATATTGCTCTATTAAACTTTAAAACTATGTTTAGAAAGTTTTACTTCAATTTTCTTATAGTATAATTTAATTATGCTTATATTAATGTTTTGTCGATGCCCGCGAGTTCAAAAATAAATATGTGCATTGTTGCACTCATTTCATTTTTTATAAATTTAGTTTTCCCCTTTCCCCATAATCTTCTACATTAAATGAAAATATTAATGAAGGATAATTTCAAATTTGAATTACAAAATACCCCACATTAAATGCGAATATTTGAAATTTCAATATCTCGCACTTTCACTTACTGAGGGGTAAATTCAAATTTTCGTATCCCACAATTTCTTTCATTGAATGTATCAAAAGAATATTAAATACCCCTATGAAATATAGATCAAGGTTTCCTTTTTTTTGGCATCACGAAAATGTAGCTCTTGAAATCATAATAAAACACATGCAAGAACTAGATTACAAGTCCGAGTGCACAAATCCTAGCCATTTTTTACAAGGGAGCATTGAGGTAGTGATTATAATTCTTTTTGCAGCCACACAATGGAGGCAAGAAAAAGTGATTACGAATAGATCACATGTTCGAGCGCACAAATTTCCTCCATTTTTATAAATCTATATTTTAGAGCAGAGTCACATAAAGGCCGAACTCAAAGGAGGAAAACAAAAGAGATTGCGTATAGAATCATGTAGATAGTTTGTTTGAGAGAGGAGATAGAGGTTTCACACACATCATCAAGCTTGTAATAATTTCATATACTACTAAAACAAGTATTTATCAAAAGCATCTATTTTAGTGTATGTGTACCTTAGTTGATGGTGGGCACTTTCACTTGCTCTGTCTTTGTCTAGTTATTTTGTTTTGCATGACAATCCAACCCTACCTTTCCCTACTTTGAATTTTTAATTCCATTTCATTCCCTTGTTAAACCACCATGCTCTTTTTGAAACCACAATTTTTCCATAACCAAAGAAAATGAAATCCCTTTTATAAGTTTTATTCTTTCTGAAAACACAATTTTTTGTTCATTTGTAGCTCTTGTATTCATCTTTATTAAATGGGGTCCCTTTTCATCCCTTCTATGTCTCTCTTTGGATAATTTTTTTGTTGATTTTTGTTCTCCTTCTTGTGATTGTTTTTTCTCGATAGTTATGGCATGTCTCCGCAATTACAAAACATGATGCGCATATTCACTTTTTTAGAAAATCGTAATGGTTTGATTTAGCATATCTTAGGTATTCATTATCACTTCTTTTAATGATTTTTACTAAGATGAAAGAAATAATCGTGGTTACCTATTTCAATGTTCATTGTTTATATGGTTGCCACCTTGATATATATTTTAAATTATATACATTTTTCCATGTAGAAATAGTCAAATTTAATGTCTTTAGCAATTTTTTATGTAAACTATAAGGTAAAAATATTATATATACACATAAATATTATTAAATGTAAAATTTAATCATTATATTTTTAAATATATATTTCCTTTTGCGGACCTTATGTTATGCCACAAAACCACATAATTTATATACTCCACTATATAATTCCTTATTTCGAAGACCATTTTACAAAACCAAAAGTTTATTTATAATTAAATGTGAACCTAGAGAATAATAGATTTTATATAAATTTAATTTTTAATATGCTACATATCATTGGTGAGATATAGACTTTTGTTAAATATATTAATACACGATTTTACATGTATGTGTATGTATCTTTTTGTAAATTCAATCATGAAAAATGTTGTTTGGACTAGTGGTCGCCAAACTATTGTTCAAATTCATTAAAAACATATGTGTAGCTTAGCGGATGCTAAGGTCACCGATTATTAAATTGCATCTGTACAACATAACAAAGAATTGAGATTAACGGTTGTTAGGATATTTGTTGTCTTTTATACAAGAAAATTAGTTACGACTTGCCTAAAAATTGGGGTAGCTGTTGGATCTCAAAATTACACCCATCCCATCTCATGAAAAACTAGAGCTTTGAGGAACATGGGACCTGTCTCCAAGTTGTGGGGCGTTGCACGCTTAAGATAGACCTCCAAAGAAGGCCAAATTCCTCTACCTATTTATACTACTAAAACTACTCCTACAAAGGGAAATGTAGCTACCTATCACTACTCTACGATTCCAAGGGACCAGGGTGAGAAGGAGATGCATGAAAAGGAAACCTAAGCTAAGGGAGGTGATAGCACCAGAATAGAGGGATGAACACACTCATATTTGAGTGAAAATGAAGGAAAATGCATGCAACGAGGAAGGCGCGTGCCACATTCTAAAACACACTCACACATCCATTTTCATTTAGCACAATCAGAAAAGGGGCTGCTGCAAGGGACGTATAAAATGTACAACAAAAAGACAATGCAAGATAAGGCAGAGAATAACCATAAAAAATATTTTATTACTTCTAGATGATACACAATCGATTACAATGGTAGATGAATCTTGTATCCACATGAAAAGAGCAGAGATCTAAAGATATGCAACTCAAAATGTAAAGGAACATGGTTGTGAAAAATTCCCTTAGAAAACCAAAGGAGTCCAACCTTTAAAAGGAGAATTGCTCTTCAATTTATAGAAGATGAATGAGAGAAGATGAAGGAAAAGGAGGGAAACTTGGATTCAAACATTTAACCACAAACAAAAAGTAATAAATTCCTACAAATTCACCTGCAATGATGTTAGATGTGCCTCCTCATATATTTATTTATTGTAGAAGAAGGAAAGAGGGAAAATTAGATCAAAATGGGTGGTTGGATCAACTAGATTTATGCATTAATGGATTGACTGACGTTTCCCTATTTTCCACCTACCAAATCCCGCCAAAATATGATTTTGAATATCCTAGAGTATAGTCCATGTCATAATTTCTTTAATAAGACCAAAATCACATGGATCTAATCTATGTAGTAGAATTTATGATGTTCTAAAGTCTACATTGTAAAGCAGAACACACACAACACGTGGCGCGCTCCGATCGACCGCCGTGCTTTGATAGGTTGCATCGAAACACTTAATATGATAATTTTCCACATGGCACAATGACTTGCACAAAAGGTTACACTTATCGCATGTGCAAGAGAAATGGGCACATAAGGGAAGGAATACAAAGATATGCAAGCGTGCATGCAAGAGGGCGCATGAGGAATAGAAAGAAAAGGTGCACATCTCGCAAAGATATATAATAATGTGCAACAGAAGGAAGTGTGTGAGATAATTACACACGGAAGTGACTGCACAAGGAAAGTGCACAAAGTGGAGAGAGGAAGGGGAATGAGTGCACATGAAAGAGTGTGTAATAGTTAGAAAGGAAGGGTATACATGGGGAAAATATGTTAGGTACTTAGCTAAAAATGGGAGGAAAGTCGGAAAGAGTGCGCACAAAGGGTATGCAAACTGTTAGAGTGAGGGTGGGTTTGCAAGGATTTCACACAGAGGGAAAATTATGGAGATAGAAGAATAAAAAGAAATATGGGAGGAGGTTGGAAGCACATGGAAACTACACGGGAGGGAGCAAAGGAAGAATAAGGAATAAGCAAGAAGTAAGAAGAGTGTGCAAGGGAGAATGAAAAGATCGCAACAAAGCAATGTGCCGACGAAACCACCGAAGTGTGCGCAACCTAAAAACCTGAACTTCAGAGTCAGAATGAAGATGTAAGTTTTCAAAATAACTAGGGGAGTTATTTTGTAAAATATTTTGGAAACTTTCAAGGCCATATGCCCTTAGATGAAGGAGATCAGTAGCCTTGAAGCATCCATTGGGCATGGAGTCAGCCTAAAAATATGAATTTCATATCTATAACTTTAAGAACTTCCCTCGAAGTCACTTGAAGCTTGTCTAAACTCGAACAAGCTGTTACTCTCATGTGAATATTTTATTATTTGAATTTTATTAGACTATTAAATTGTGCACAATCTATTGGATATGACCCTAATTGCTAGGAATTTTACAATTGAATGAGCACCACAGGAAGCAACAAAATAGCTCACATAGAGAAGCGTGTGAGAAGAAAGAACTATGTAAAAATAAGACAATGTGCGTAGAGTGCACTTGGAGGAACTAAAACTACTCTAATATATACAATGATGCAACATACTTAATGGAAATGTTGAGATAGATCCCATTAACTGGGATTGATAGTGCATCCCTATCAAGTTGGGACAACTCAAAAGAGTTAGCCTCTTTACAAGAACTGATGATGTATGGGCCACTCCAAAGTGCATCAAACGTTAAATAGTGCCTTGGTTTAGCTTTGTCAACATCCCATTTTAGGACTAGATTACCCATTTTGAAAGATTAAGGCCTAGCCTTTCATCAAACCAATGCTCGATTGATCTCTAATGTTGTTCTAACTTGATCATTTTAGAGTTTCTCAATTCTTTAAGTTCAACCAAATATCCCATTCTGATTTCTTTTCGATCCACACCCTCGAACTCTAGCTATTGGGAAATCTCTAATGAAGATAATTCCAAAGATAGAGGAAGCTTAGCTTCCTTACCATAAACAAACTTATATGGTGAATTTCCAATTGCCTATTTATCATTATTATGTCTTCCTAGAGAAAGCGTGAGATCTTTGTATGTCACTTCCTCTGGTTTATATTTATTGTTCACTTCATGATTCTGATTATGTTCTTTTTTGTTGACTCTACCAAGCCATTTCCCTAAGGGTAGTAGTTAGAAGAGGTTTTCAAATAAATACCAATACTAAGAGCCCAATCAGAAATTTTAGTACCAAGGAAGGATTTTGCATTATCATAGATAATGGTTTGAGGAACACCAAACCTTGTTATAATGCCTTTTAGAAAGTCAAGGATGACTAACTCAGTTGATTCCTTGAGAATGATCACTTATTTCCATATGGTGAAGTAATCCGTAGTTATCGCGGTACCCATTTATGGCCAACACTTGAAGGAGGGTTGATCATGCCAATGAATTCCAAACCCCACTGCGCAAAAGGCTAATCCACTTGGATTGGTCAGAGGGGAAGTGTTGTCAAATTATTTTTACCTATAAAGAAAGTGCAATATTTACATTTTTTGACCCACTTATGCACATCATCTGTAAACAAGGTAGGCCAAAAGTATCATGTCTTGATTAGATTCGTCACTATTTCTTTAGAAGAGAAGTTTCTACTAGAGAATCCATCATGAAATTTTGCTAACACTTTTTCAACCTACGCAACACTAATATATATCAGCATCAAGTCATCAATCAGCGCATAAGGAATAGACTCCAACCTCATATGTCATCTCTTTGCTTTGTTTAAACCGGTGGTGGTATGCATCATAAGAAAGGAAGGTCAACATGTCCTCCATTCATGTACGCATGCTAGGGTTTTTATTTTACTTAGGTTCATCGCGTGGTGGCTCTTCATCCGAGAATAATGAAGTATTCGATCATTCTAAGGGTCTTTAGCAAGATGTTTGAGAATGCATTACCTCTCGAATAACTTTGTGGCTTTGATAGTCATATTATACTCCATGATTTTGGTCACCCATATAGCTCTTTTCTCACTAATTTTTGCTCCCATGATAAATTCCTTCACACTAGAGTGTGAAATTAACACCTTGACATTATTTTTGGTAAGCATACTTTTGAAATTCTTCAAACATGCGCATGATAGTGAAGACACGCTTTTCCATGTGACTATATTTTAGTTCATAATCCTTCAATGTTTGACTAAAGAAATCCACTGGCTACTCTAGTCCTTATTCATTTTCTTGTGTCAATACAAAGAGAAACACTAGCATCAAATCCATATGCATAAAGGATAAAATCCTTAGAGTAATCCAAATTGATAATCATTAGAGCACAAGAAATTTCTTGTTTGATATTGTAAAATATTTATTTTCCTTCTATTGTCCATTTGAATATTTTTTCCTTCTTGAGCATGAGGGTGATGGGCCCACTGACACACTAAAGTTAGGAATAAATATCCTAACAAAATTAATTTTTCCTAGGAATGATTGCAAGTCCCTCTTGTGTGCTATAAAAGAGAGGGAAAGGATGGATGAAACACACTCGGGATCAAGGGCAATGCCATCTTTTAATACTATATGGCCCAGAAGCCTACCCTGCGTAACATCAAAGTTACACTTCTTGGGGTTAAGAGATACCCCAAATTCTCTGCATCTCTTAAAGAATTTTTCCAGATGCACGATGTGATTTGTACTCTACTTTGAGAAGATAGTTATGTCATCTAAGTAAACTAGGATGAACTCATTGATATATCCTTTGAAGGAAATGTCCATGGCTCTTTGGAATGTTATGCCTACATTTTACAGACCAAAAGTAATTTTATGATAAGCATATGTACCCCATTTGGTTGTAAATGTTGTTTTGAATTTATCTTCTTCTTTGACCATAATCTAATTAAACCAGAGTACCCATCCAACATATATAATCTTTGCATGCTAGCCGATTGTCTATAGAATCTACTCCATAGAATTTAAAGGATAATGACCCTTTCAAATTTCCTTATTCATAGCCTTGAAATCAACGAAAGTCTAATTTCACCATTCTTCTTCGCACACTGGAACAAGATTCACCTCCCAAGTAGAGTACTTAATGGGAAATATTATATTGTCCTTAATGATTTTGGATAACTCATTCCTCATGAGGGGATCTATCTTAGGGTTCACGTGCCTTTGCTTTTGTCGGATGGATTTGATATTAGGATCAAGATCAATGGAGTGTTGAGAAATACTTGGATCAAATCCATTGAGGTCTTCATAATCCCATGAGAATATTTCATTATATTTATGACATAGAGAAATGAAGTCCTTCCTTTCATCATGCACACAATATTTTCCAAGCAAAAACTCTTTACCGCATGTAATAATGACTAGGGTGCAGTCTTCTTGCACTATGTGCATATACCTTTCTTCTCCTTTTAACTTATCATCAACAATGAAGATATGCTCTAAGGTGACCAGACCTTTAGGAAATTTATTTTTATTGAGTTGAATCACTTAGTCACCATAGCTATCATGAAATTCAATTTACATGTTTGAAGATAACTCAACTTCATTTTAAATGAACTGGACAATTTACGTGTCATTGTTAAATACTTTCCGGCTAGTATCATTGTCTAGAATAATTTCCTAACCACCATCTTGACGTGTTGTGTCTTTCCCAAGACAAAATCCTCAACATGTGAGAATTGTAACCCAAGCACGTCCATCTTAGCTACTTATTTGTTTATTTTCCTTGGCACCACCTATAGATTGAGTGCCTCAAAATCACAAAGAGGTCCCAAACTCTATGTTTATAAGATTTAAGAATCTTATTCTTTGTTACACACTTATTTGTGACCTATTGGATAATCAACTCAAGTATCCCTAAAGATCCTGTAATACCTTAATCTACCTCTTTTCAGCAATAAGAAGACCATGCACCAACACTTCATATACAACTAAATTGTTAGAGCATGCAAACTGCAACTTGTGTGCGAATAATAACTTCTCATTCTTAGGGGAAATGAGAACAACACATATACCTTCACCATTCATACTTATCGAACCATCAAAGTGTAGCTTCCATAGTCCATAATTTTCATCATTCTACTTGAGCGTAATGGGTAGCACATAGTTTCTTCAAATATGCAATATGTTCCAAGGCCGATTTCAAAAGTTTTGTCATAGGGATCAAAATCATAGCACAAATTTTCCCATTCATCTAATAATAAATCAGTTATGGAAAAAGGAATGGGTTATTCTTCTGAAATTGAATATTGTTCTTGGCCTTCTTAGATGAGGCAATTATTTTGGAGAGGAGATGGGTCATATGACTCAACATGATAAGAAAATATAGGCTCAACTTGTATGCTAAACCAAGTACCATACCTTTTCTCGAGTAATATATGAGACCAAATAGAAGATGAGTAGCCACCCACCTTGGCAGTAAAATCCCTTGATAGGAAAATGGAAAAAAAAGGAGGTAAGTTAATGATTGACACATCTTGAGTTATGGTTAGGCTTGGACATTCTTAGAGGGTTAACTCAAGATCCGTGATGACTCCTGAAGTAGTGAAAGTTGACCCATCAAGCTACAAGATTCCTTTAGACATAAGGTTGTACTTAAGGACTAGGACATCAACAATTTTATTTGATATGACAGAAGTACTTACCCTTGAATCAATCATATAATTATGCACAAGATGTTTGGCTAGTATCAAAGACATATAGAAGGGTGGGGTTTTTAAAAAATTTATTACTTACTTATCCTCTTCTTAACAAATGTTGACAACAACTTGAGGTCTTTGGATAACAAGGTCAATGTGCGGGAGTTGTACAGAGATTCATGTAACAAGTCACATTGAGATGGAATAGCCGGTGGCATCCCACATTGATACATTTACATTTTTCTTCTTCTTCGGGTCCACAATATTGAATGGAAGGATCATGAAATTATTAATTTGAGGTGCAACGACATATTTTCTTGATTACTCAAGTGCAATGGTAGGGGTCTTAGGTTATGTAGAGGCTTGAACTATAAAAGGAGTGCACACCACTTTTGTTGAAGCATTACGTGGAACCTCGTGTATAGAGACTTGTACACCAAAACTATTGGGATGATGAGAATACCTTGATGCTTTAGGAATAGCCTAATTGATAAGAGTAGAGAGTTGCGCTCTAGTTTCCATCATTCTCTACTTGTACCTTGTGTTGTTAGCAACCTGCACATAGAGCCTATTTGAGTTATCCATAGCTTGGTTTATAACAAAAATTCCTCAACCCCAAAGAACATAAGTTTAGTTTCATGAATAAATTCTGGAACTTCTTCATTTCTATTTCACACACACTACTTGGAAGGCTCAAAATTTGAACCATTCGAATCATGTAAGTTTGTGTGTGCAAGGAATTTTGTGATTAGATCTTGACTATGTAGTAACTTTCAAGTAAATTACAATTATGTCTTGTAATAACCTTGAAATTCAAACCATAATTTAATACAATTTATTTTTACAACTACATATAGACATTCCTCTGCATTACTAGTTAATGCAAAGTAAGTTAGATTATCTTAACAAAGAGCAAACATTCCTCTAAATAATTTATTTTGGAAACTAGTTATACTAGTTTATGCAACAAGTCTTAACAATTTAATCCATCCTATAACTTAGTGATAATCCCTATGCAACTTTATAGGTTTTATATCCCTAATCTCCACAATCACCCTTAATATTCAATTGAATGTCACAATTAGCTTCATTGGTTTTACCATATTGTGGTATTGAGATCTCGTAGCTAATCCTCTAGTGTCTACCTAGAGTTCACTAGTAACTCCATCATGTATCCTACACTTTGGGATTGAGGAATCATTGTGATCATAAAATTTACCCAACAAGTACAATATTTTGGCCAAATTTTTCTAGTTGTACTATGTATGCTTAGATTAGACGAAAGTGCGAAAATTTCCTAAACTTGTCTTCCCATCACCTCACTATCATCTCATCACTATTATTTGGATTTAATAAGCTTAAATAGATGAACCTATTATGACTCAATTATTTCCTAACAATTTCATTTATGGTTACCCAAGTTCTGCTAGTTTCTTAAGCATTCATGTTTAGTTCCTTAATGTTTAGATATTTTTTTAGGCATTAAGTTACCTTCTTTTAGAGATTAGGGGTGTGAAGTGTTTTTTTTACTCCGCGGCCCCCTCTAAATCTATTTTGAACATTTTTGTTATGCAAGAGGTTTGATACCCTTTAAATGTTCCCATAAGATTGGCCAAGACTTATTTAATCATACAAGCTTAAATTGCATTTACCCTCCTAGTTAAAGCATTATTGACGTCTTTAGGACTGCCCATGTACCTTTATTTATTCTAGGCTAGGTAATGTTGCTTAAGGTGTACCTCTTACTCCATAAGGTAAATTAAACTCTTGGTTATGATCCTTTTTCTTAGGTGTAGTATTTTACCATAAAATATTAAGTTCATTGTTCTTTACTTTAGAGCTCTTTCCTTTAAAATTGAACTAGACTTTCAACTATAATGTTCAAGATGTGTGCCCCTTATTTATTATTCCCAAAAATCAATAGAGGAAGATTTATATCTTGGCGTGGTTATCAATAGAAAAGATCATAGCCATTAATAAGTATAGACTAGATTAATATCACTCCTTGTTTGAGGCTAATTCCCTATCTTGGTTAGACCTCCATACCCTTAGCATATATTATAGACCCAATGAATTTGCAGTTATGGAATTCACTATTTCAGTTTATATCTTGATTACATTACTTTCAAGTTTACTTCTTGTTATGAGATTTAAGAAAAATACCAAGAAAATTACTCATATTCAACATTCTTACTTAAGAGATAAGAATAATATTTTTGCAAGTTAGACCATTTAAAAACAACCTTTTATTCATTTATGAACCAAACATTGTGTTCGTAATTATCTTGTTAAGGTAGTGGTTTTAAACAATTTCTTTAGCACATCTTAGTAACCTACCACAACAGAATTATTCAAGAAAATGTAGGTTATAATGACCTTAGATTATTTGAAGAGAATTGTCTAATCATATCCAAGTCTAGTCATCAAATTGAATTAGATTATAACCTACATTTTTATAAATTCTTAGATAGTTTTCTTGATAAATAATTCCATTTCTATCTCATAACTAATAATCATTAGAAGCACTAAATATTAAATTGGAAGTTTCCTTAACTTGACATATCAATCATTTTGTTTGCTAACCGCTCACGGTCATAAATAATACATTCACAACGCTGCCATGAAATTGGTACAAATCCATTCTTCACTTTATTGATACTTAACAATTTACGTCCACTAAGGACTATTACAAGAATACTTCCAAGGAAAATACATATCCGATAGTACATTTACAATTGATCCAAGATCTGTATTATAACATTCATTCAACACAAACTTCCTCAAGCCGGAGTGAAATGATCCAACCAACCTTATTTAACCTGCGACATTGTATGTTTGAGGGGTGTTAGTTCAATGAACTGGCAAGAGTCATCCTACTTGTTACTCTAAGTTTTGACTCAAAATTAAGATTAGTCTATGAAACTAACTCAATCACTCTGCAGTAGCATTTCTTCCACGATAGTTAGGGAACTATAATTCTCCAGCAATCCCATTATTGACAAAGGAAGAGACGTAGGAAATATGTGTAGTGCCCCAAAATCACACTCCACATATGTTTCTCCCGCCTCTTCAATCAAAAGTTATGATATCTGATTGATGAGGGACACCGGTTTCCGAACTCGTGTCGGATCCATTGATATTGTAAAAACAAACAACAATGTCATCAAATAATTTAACCTATAAGAATCGAGGATATAAATTTTGTTTTGCATCCAACATTGTTTCATTTAATTCTCATAACATAAAATTCAACCATATATATTTTTGTCGAAAAATGGCTAAGTATAGAATTTGGGATTTTTTTCCAAATTTTCCCCTTGTATTTTTCACTTTTAAAATTTTTCAACAGTCCAATTAAACCGAACATATTCAAGAACAATATAAATTCTTTAAAATAAAAGATATGGATCAAGTGATCTAAAACTCCGATCTGGAAAATCTTGGGATATGAAAGGAAAATGAAATCTATCTAAACAAAGAAAATCTACATAACTAGTTGGTCTTATCAACATAATTTTACCTTAATAACATGCTTATTTCATAATTATTTGTTCCTGTAAGAGAGTTACCAACTTGGTTGGATTATAACATGTATTTTATTTTCTTTCACTTCACAACCAAACAACAAGTTTGGTTACATGCAATATTTAGAAGTGAAGTAAATCACTCATACCTAACTCTTTTCAAAAATTTCAAATGTCGGTAGTACAAAATGATTTCAACATCAAGTAAAGAACAACGGTTAAGTAAGAGATATTAATCACAAGGTAGCCAAGATAAATTTAACATACAATTATTTTTATAAATGAAATATTTCACAACCCAATGACATTATATTGTTTTAAAAAAAACCCTAGTTGTAGTTTAACATTCTTCCTAACAAAAAAATCACAACAACCCATTCCATATTTCCTTGCATTTTATACCAGTACACACAAATTAGATAAAATCAATTTTCTTTAACAAGCTCATCACACATTTCAGTTGTCACTATTTCTTTTGCTAAAATTTTAAAGATATAATACCGAAACCAAATTTCACTTACAACCATCACTATAATTTTTGCTAAAAATTCAAAGAGAAAATACCCAAGTTGATTTTCACTTACAACCATCACTATTTTTTTCTAACAAGTAATAGAGGGTCAAGCAAATCGATTTGCTAAGGCCATACAAAAATAATAATACCCACTACTCAAAAAATATAGCAGCAAAAGAACTCAGACAAGAATCAAATCCACAAAATTTCCTTCTCAATCGACTTGATAAAGCCACACAAAATTCCCACTACCAAAAAAATGCAGCAAACAAAAATCAGACAGGAGTTATATTCATGAAATTTTCATCACATTGAAACCACCAATGAAAAAGAAAACAAAATGAGAGACAAATATAATTAAAAATCAGAACTTAAGGGAGCAAGGAGGAAAACCCTTGCCTACAAATCTCATCTTTTTCGCTGCTCCAAACTAGCTAGAGTCAATTTTACAAAACCCTTCCAAATTTTCCACCAAAACTTCTAAAATTTCTACATTCCCATGATAAATATAAGATCTCCAAGGCAAGTTGACCTCTAAACATGCTAGAAATTTTTGGCAAAGTTCCTCCATGAGAGGAGGGAACTAAAAGTAAAAATGAATGCAAAACAACCAACTTACTCTCTTCTCCACTTTCCCTCACAAATATTGAAAAACACTAATCATCTGCCCTTCAAAAATGCCAAGTTGATGACTTTTAGAAGCCTTTAGCCAATGTGGGAGGGGTGTAATTCCTTAATGAACAAAATAGATAATTAACCCATTATTCTTTCCCCCTTTCACATAGATGTCAAAGTTTGGACTCAACAACATTTTAAAAAAGTTCCATCATTTCCATTTAATGGAATTATATATATTTTCTTTTTTTTAATAATGACTTCCCACCAAACATATTATGAGCCTAATAATATTTACAAGGTGACTTCAATATGCACAATAATATTAGGAAATCATGCCATTATGGTGTTCATCACCGTGTTCACATATTTTTTTTTTAAAATGAATAATATTAATAATCCATTGGTTATTATCTATATGGGAGTGGCACTAATCCCCATTAATCGTCATTTAAAAAAAAAAATAATCATAGTATTTTTAACAAGGCGGCCATGTTAATGTTACAAGTAATTCAACCAGGATTTTAGCCATAAAGGATCTATAACCATAATAAGCTAGCTCAAAAATTATTATAAGTCCGAATAGTTATCCCAATCACACAACTCCTTTAAAAGGAAAAATCCAGACAACAAGAATCACAATAAGACTTTTTGCGTTAAATAATAACAACCGGCGGTATCTAGTTGTCTAAGTACTTAATCTGAAATTATGTACATGGATAACCAAGTATCGTCGGTCGAATTATCAATTCAAAGAAACGTCCATTGCTATCATTTTACTTATTTATTGGATTAATTAAATTGCCACAAAGAAATGATTAGAAATAGTGGGATGTTACATTCCTCATAGATAAAAAGATTCAACATCCCCGATGAATAAAATACGTGATCAAAAATAAACACTTGAAGATTTTACCAAAAAGGCCATAATTTAGCATCCAAAACTTCATAATCAAGTTTATAAAGGTATCAACATGGCTGAAACAACCTTATCAACTAAAAATCATAATTCTTTACGAACTTCTACACTCGATAAATCAGATTTATTCAACTATCAAAAAAATAAAAACCAGTATTTCTAGTAATTAAATAGTTTCATCACAATTTTTTAAACAAATAAATGTGGAAAAGTAGTTTTATATTCTTCCAAATTTTCCTGTGTTGCGTTGTCCTTAGAATATTGGTCCCATTGGACCTTGCATTGACCAATTTCTCTATTTCTCAACAGCAACTTATGTGTTTCCAACACTCTAATGGGCTCCACGACGATGATTCCGGGTTCCAGAACCTGTAGTGAGTCCTAGTTAAGTACATGTGACAAATCTGCTACATACTTCTTTAATAATGAAACATGGAAAATGTCATGCAACTTTGACAGAGAAGGAGGCAATGACAGTTGGTATGCAACCGGAATAAGAACTTCCAGAACTTTGAATGGTCTAACATAATGTGGGGAAAGTTTTGCGTCCTTCCCAAACATTATTGAACTCTTTTTAGGCTTAATCCGAAGAAAAACCTTGTCTCTTTTTCAAATACTCTTTCTTTCCTATACAGATCTACATAACTCTTTTGGCGATGTGTTGCTTCTTTCAGGTGTTCGTGGATTTTCCTAACCTACTTTATCATTTCCGTTAACATTTCTGGGCCAACCAACTCCCTATCCTCTACATTTTCCCAACTTACAGGGGTACGACACTTTCTTCCATATAAAGCTTAAAATGGTGCCATTTTTAGCGAAGAGTGATATGAGTTATTGTAAGTAAAGTCAAATAAAGGCAGTTATTCTTCCCACCTATACTATTGATCCATGCAGTACATGTGAAGCATGTCTTCCAATATTTGGTTCACACGCTCAGTTTGATCATCTGTTTCCAAATGATAAGTGGAACTAAAATTTATTTTAGAACCCAAACTTGAATTTAGTGTTTTCTAGAATCAAGATGTCATCCTTGGATCTCTATCTGAAATGATTGTTTTCTAGAACAATTGAAAGATCTCATACACAAACCTTTTAGCAAGCACTGAGGAATCATTAGTAAGGTTCCCAGGTATGAAGTGAATTACCTTAGTTAATTTGTCCACTACAACCAAAATCATGTCATGATGGTTTTTGTTCATGGGAATCCCTTGGATGAAGTCCATACTAATGACTTTCCATTTGTGGTGTAGAATACTATGCAGATACAATAAACAAACAAGGTGTTCATGTTTTGCCTTAACCCTTTAACATTCTAAACAATTGGAAACATAAGATGTCATTCTATTTTTCATTTATTTTCAAAAATATTGGTGTTTTATGTCTATCGCCATTTTGGTAATCGTGGAATTACCACAACACTTTGTTCTAATCTTGTTCCCTTCGGAACATAAATTCTATATTCTACACGCAGAATTTCATTGCTATCAAAACTAAAACAAGCATATATTTTATCATTTGGGTCATATTTTAGAGATTTTTTTACTTGCAAATAGTACGGATCTGTAGTTGATTCTTTAATGAATTCTTCTTTAAATTTAGTGTGCAAGGTTATAACAGCTGAAATATACTTCCTATGGCTCAAGGCATCCGCTACCCTATTTTCCTTGCCTTTGATATAACTGATATCAAAGTCATATTGTGATAAAAACTCCAACCATCTACATTTTCGTGCATTCAAATTGGGCTACGTGAAGATATACTTCAGCCCCAAGTGATCGGTTTTCAACTCAAATGGTTTTCCCATCAAATAGTGCTTCCAAACTTGTAGTGAATGAACAATTGCAGCCAATTCTAGATCATGGCACAACATGATCATCCTACAAAGAAACCCCTCCTAATCCTTCCTTGGATGTGTCTGTAACAACTATTAAATTTTTGTTTCGATCGAGAATGGTTAGGACTAGAACAATTGTCAAATGCTCCTTCAATTGATTAAATGCTTGCTCACATTTATTTATCCACACAAATTTTTTTTTCCTTCTTCTAAAGTGACATTATTAGACCAACCAATCTTGAAAATTCCTTCACGAATTTGCGGTAGTATCTTGCCAAACCCATGAATCTTCTTACCTCGTGCACATCATTTAGTGCCAACCAATATACAATGGCTCTTATCTTTGCAGGTCTACAAAGATTTTATTTTCATTGATTACATGACCCAAATATTGTATCTCTTTCTGGTAAAAGGCACACTTAGCCAAATTTCCATATAGCTTATTCCATCTCAAAATTTCCAACATGATTTCTAGATGTGTGTTGTGTCCATTTTTGTACTAGGAGTAGATTAGTATATCATTTAAGAGCACGAGTACAAACTTGTCAAGATATTGATGGAAGATGTTGTTCATGAGATTCATAAACGTTGTCGAAGCATTAGTGAGTATGAATGGCAGAATTTTGAACTCATAATGCACGTATCATGTTTTGAACGTTGTTTTGTGAATATATTCCTCTTAGATATGCAATTGGTGATATCCCGATCATTGTTATATTTTAGAGAATACTTCAAAGCACCTCTCATCCGATTGTAGAGGTCGTTAATATATGGCAAAGGATATCTATTCTTAATGGTTTCCTTGTTCAACATTCTATATTTTATGTACATTCGAAGGGTTCTATCCTTCTTCTTCACGAAGATCACTGGTGCACCCCATGGTGACACATTGGGTCTTATTAAACCCTTGTGATGAGCTCATGCATTTGAGCCTTTATCTTGATTAGCTCTATTGTTTTCATGTGATAAGGTGATTTTAATATAGGTTCAGTGTCAGGTTTGATGTCAATGGTGAAGTCAAACTCCCTTTTCGGAGGTAACCTAGGTAACTCCTCTGGAAATACATCACTAAAGTGCTTAAAAAGTGGTGAATCAGCCAAGGGTGATTTAGTAGTTTCATCTTAATCATCAATTTTAACAAAGTGAAGAGTGTGCAACCCTTTTTCTTCGCCCTTTTCAACTGTATGGCTGAAATTTTCCTTACTAAAAACCCCCTTTTTACCCCTTGAATGATGGTTGGTTTCAGCTCATCATCAAGGCATTTTTCTTATTTTTCTACGCAGTCCACAGTAGCTTGATGTTTAGACAATCAATTAAATACAATTATTATGTCACATCACTCTAATGGAGCTACATAAAGGTTCACTTTAGTTGTGAAATTGGGTAATTCTAATGTTTCCATAGGCAAGCATTGTTCTACCTTATTCCTAACATTGTTTCCAAACTGTATTGTCCATGTGTTTTCCATAAAACTAGCTTTTCTATGTAATTTTATTGCTAAAAATGAATAAATTAAGCATTCAGTTTCTCCAGTATCAATTAAAATTTTGAGAATATGACCATACAACTTACCAAACACTTCTACGGTGTGGATTTCTTTTTAGCCTCATGATTACCTACATCTACATGAATTTTCTTATCAACATTATTTTTTGCTAGAAACTAGCTCCTTATTTCTTTTGTGGGTACCCGTTTTCATAGTGTGGACCCCCATAATTGAAATAGCCACCTATGTACCCTTTGTTCTCATTTTTTTGTATGTTATTTTCTACCTTAAACTAACCAGAATTCTTGTTTACAACAGGTTTATTTGTTGCATTTCTTTGGCCAAACCTGGGCTTGTTGCACTCTTTTTTAACCCATGGTTTTTTTAACAAATACAGATGATGGAGTGTTGTTGAATTATTTGTGTTTTCCTCTCTATTATAAGAGATAGTTTTCAGTTTTATTTCTTGTCTGATATCCTTCTCAAAGATCGCCTACATAGTAGATGGATGTGCACATCCATCTCTCCCCTATGATTGGGTTGAGCCCCATAATGAAATTTCTAACCCTTGAACTTTTTTTTCTTTTTTATATTGGGGAACATACTTTATCATCTTTGTAAAATGCTACCAATATTCAATTACATTGAGCTTCCTTTGATTCAAGTTTTAGAACTCATACATTTTGTGATTAAATTATAGTTGGGGAAGCTAAGCATTGAGGGAAGTAAATTTTAAATTACTCCCATGATATGGAAGCAAAGTGTCTAGTCCCAGTTCAACCTTCTTATTATCCCACCATGATGATGCTTCTTGGGAAAGCTGAAAATCTCCCCATACTATTTTAGTCTCCTTGGAGAAGTCTCTTATTTCAAAGTACTCCATTTCAATCAACATGATTCAACCCCATCTCCCAAGGTTGTTCCGTTAAAATTTGGTAGAGTAATCCTCTTAATATCATGGGATAGCTCTACTACCATCCATGCCTTTTTGTTTTCACATTGTTCATCCACATCATGGTGTTCTTCTTGAGGTTCTTCCTCCATAACTAGCTCCTCTTCAGAGGTTCATGTTCACCAAATATGTTGTTCCAAAACAACTATGTGGTCCTGGGTGTCTTGAAGGAGATCAAGAATTTATTGAAGCTTCTCAACAAGTGGAGGGCCTTCATCATTTACCAAGGCTTCCCATGTAAAAACATTTTCCCTTTATAAGACATCTATCCCTGATAAAGGTAAAATAATTTTATGTTAGTGAAGCGGACCAATAAGGTCCAAGAGATGAAACCTACAGCTCTGATACCAAATGTAACAACCTTGAAATTCAAACCCAATTTAGTACAATTTTTTTACAACAACATATATACATTCCTCTACATTACTAGTTATTGTAATAAGTCAGATTATCTTAACAAAGAGCAGACATTCCTCTGCATAATTTATTTTGGAAACTAGTTAAACTAGTTTATACAACAAGTCTTAATAATTTAATCTATCTTATAACTTAGTGTTGAAACCTATGCAGCTGTAAGGGTTTCATATCCCCAATCTCCATGATGACCCTTAATGTTGAATTGAATGTCCATAATTCGCTTTGTTGGTTTTCCCACACTGCGGTATTGAGATCTTGTGATCGATCCTCTAGTGTCTACCTAGAGTTCACTTAGTAACTCCATCATGTATCCTACACTTGGGGATTAAGGAATCATGGTGATTAGAAAATGTACCCATAAAGTACAATACTTTGGCCAAAGTTTTCTAGCTATACTATGTACGCTTAGATTAGATGAGTGCATAACTTGCCCTAAACTTGCCTTCCCATCACCTCACTATCATCTCATCACAGTTATCTGGTTTTAATAAGCTTAAGTAGATGAACCTATAACGACTCAATTATTTCCTAAGAAGTTCATTTACGCAATCCTAAGGAACCCTCAATGCCCAATATTGGTTACCCAAGTTCCTGCTAGGTTCTTATTCATTCATGTGTAGTTCCTTAATGTTTAGATACTTGTTTAGGCATTAAGTTACCTTATTTTGGAGATTAGGGGCATGAAGTGTTCTTTTTACTCCACATCCCCCTCTAAATGCATTTTGAACATTTTTTTTATGCAAGAGGTTTGATACCCTTTAAAGGTTCCCATAAGATCGGCCAAGACTTATTTAATCGCAACAAGCTTAACTTCCTTTTACCCTCCTAGTTAAGGCATTATTGACATCTTTAGGACTGCCCATTCACCTTTATTTATTCTAGGCTAGGTAATGTTGCTTAAGGTGTACCTCTTACTCTGTAAGGTAAATTAACCTCTTGGTTATGATCCTTTTTCTTAGGTGTAGTAATTTACCATAAAATATTAAGTTCACCATTCTTTACTTTAGAGATATTCCCTTTAAAATTGAACTAGACTTTCAACTATAATGTTCAAGATGTGTGCCCCTTATTCATTATTCCCAAAAATCAATAAAGATGGATTTATATCTTGGTGTGGTTATCAATAGAAAATATCATAGCCATTATTAAGTATAGACTAGATTAATATCACTCCTTGTTTGAGGCTAATTCCCTAGCTTTGTTAGACCTCCATACCCTTAGCATATATTATAGACCAAATGAATTTGTAGTTATGGAATTCATTATTTCAGTTTATATCTTGATTACATTACTTTCAAGTTTACTTCTCATTATGAGATTTAGGAAAAATACCAATACAATTACTCATATTCAACATTCTTACTTAAGAGACGAGAATAATATTTTAATAAGTTAGACCATTTAAAAATAGCCTTTTAATTCATTTATTAACCAAACATTGTGTCCGCAATTATCTTGTTAAGGTAGTAGTTTTTAAAAAATTCTTTAGCAAATCTTAGTGATTAACTAAAAATATTAATTATTTATTTTTATGAGTTAATCTAAATAGAAATAGAATGCAATATTAAAATGTTGAAACTAGATATTTTACTTTATTTTTGAAATAATGAAAATAAGAGGGATATGGTAATAACTTGAGTTTGACTTACCTCGTTGTGTGTTGGACTAAAGTAGGTTGATGTGCAGACTGGGAAAGCTATGACTAGGTTTCCTCAGAATGGTAGAAGTTGGGTATCTGATTAGACTGAGGCACTGGGATGATACTCAGGCACCTTGGGGTTCCCTAGTTTGTGATCTGGGCATAGTAGTATACAAAAAAGTTTAGGATTTGAGTCTGATAGTGTCACAGGATCTCCACAGTAACTTCATCCTTGTCACATGCTTATTGCAATTCCTTTTCTTATGTCATTGTAAATGTAATGTGAATATTTACCTGTAAAACCCTACTCAAAGCATTAAATACTAAAAAGAAAAAATGCATATGAATAATTCGAATTGACCTTAGCTACAAAAATGGTGAGCTTACAACTAAGCGCCAGACTACATTCTAGACCCCATATAGTTATATGTGTGTGTGTGTAATTTTGTGTGAAAGATGCCCTAGCACCAATGACGTAAAAGTAGGTGCAATAACTAGATGTAAAAATTCAAATGGTGGATGGAATAAAAATAATACAACCCTTTCCCCCTATTCTCGTGTGATGCAGATGTATAAGATGCCCAAAAGAAATCCCTTTCCTTAGTAGATAGTTTCCCTTGATAGTAAGATGTCAACCCATAATGTAGTATGTTATGTTTATATAAGGATATCTTGTTCAAATTTTGACACTAGTGAGCCTAAAATTCCAACTATGGCCTAGGGCAAAGAACAATACAATGACAAAGACCAATCTCGAAGAAATAAATTAGAACCATAACTTACGGAAACAAGGGTGCCTAAAATCATGGACCAAGGCACCCCGGTGTGCCCTAGTGTAGGACTAGAGATGATAACCAAGTAAATTACCACACCTAAGACTCCTTGAAATATGCTCAAAACTATATAGACAATCGATGTATGTACAGAAAAATAACAATGATGACCGACTAATTGATGACAAGACTAAAGGATGGGTCACTAGTGAATAATTTTACTACGCGAGATCCATATATAAAATAACATACTTGGCAGTATAAATGTAATAGTAAGTGCATGATTTTGTGACTACATTTTCCCCCACTTTATGTTGGTGAGTAGAAATCTCGGTAACATAAAGTAGATAGAGATGCGTACCTAAGAAAAAGTTAGAGAAGCCCATGTTGTAGAAGAACGCACAAATGTGTAGTAGAAGTGTGTTGATAGAACTATAAAAGCATGTCAAACCATGGATCAATGAGTTGATCCATGTAACATAATGAAAAAGTGTAAATTTCATGATGAAGTGTGCTAAATGAAAGTGATGACTAGGATGTATATGATTTCAACGTGGTTTCTTGATGAATATGATTTCCCAACCCGAATGCTTTCATATGAATAAATAATCGGAGGATTTCGGCATCCTTCCTCTAGAGGAAGAGTGTAGGGATAAAAGTGTGTTATTTTCCAATCTTTAACTACATCTTCAAGATATAGCTGCTGCAAATGGAGTCGATCAATTTTTGTTATTTTTGGATCCAAATTATTTTTATTAAACAATTGACCCATATATGAGTGATAGAGGAAGATCACTCTTTCCCCCTCCACAGGTGTCTCTACAATTTGAAAGCTTCCAAGTTGGGTCATCTGGAAGAAAACACAATATGAAAAGGAGACTTCCATGTTAGGTCATCTAGAAGCAAAACGCAAGATGAAAGAAGTGACTTCTAAGTTAGGTCATTTGGAAGCAGGTGCAAAATTTTATGATGGCTTCCAAGTTAGGTCCATTGGAACCAATGACATAATATAGACTAACTTTTTAAGTTATGTCATTTGGGAAAGAGTGGTGAATGTAACTCCCAAGTTATTTCATTTGGGAGACCGCTTGTAGATTTAAATGATATGATTTTCAAATTGATCACATTAATTTTGATTGGATGATTAATTATTTTTCCTTCTTGTTTTAAAAATGGGAAATCAACTTTGTAGGGCCAATTTCACTTTCTACACAAAGGAATGGTTCACACTACATCATTACTTGCACTAATTACTTGATAAGATGGGTAGAAGCATCACCTACAAAGGATTACAATGCAGCAAAAACTCCTATAATTTTATGGGAGAACATAATCAATGTGTATGGATGTCCTTTGAGCTAAGTATAACAAGGTGCGTGGGTGCACGAGGTCCGTATGAAGAAGGACACGCAGGGTAAAGGTGCACAGGATAGGGTTTTAGAAGGGTTTAGTAGAACCCAAGGCACGCGCACAAGGAAAAGGAAAGGGTTTCAAGTCTTATCCATATTTGGCATTTAAGGAAGAACATGAGAAAATCGTGACCCAAATGAGCATGTGGAATGGATAAGGTGCCATCCTGACAACTCAATGGTCAAGGAAGGAATATTCCATGTGATGGAAGGATCCAGAAAGACATCATTGCAGAAAGTGGAGAGCTTGGATGGGAAGAAGAATGATCCATTAAAGGACCACATGGAAACTTAGCAACCAATTTATTACTTCAGAAGGCATGGCGGTGGATGTTCATGTAGAAGAAAAAGGGCGTCAAGAGAGATATCAAGAGAGGCGAGAAGAAGAAGAGGAGAGGTGAAGCTCTGTAAAAATAGTAGTAGATTATATGGGTTAAGGTTCTCATTAGGAGGACAGTAGGAGAGATGACATATCTAGAGGGATGGGTCTATGAACATCTTTGTAATCTGGAAAGCATAGTTTAGGATTCTAATGTATAAGTCTTATCTGCATTAAGACATTTGGTCTGTAATGACCTTGAGGAATGTAATGTGGTTATTGAACAGAGAGTAATATGAATATATGGATTTATTTTAAAATATATACATTGTTCATGGGTATAAACCCTAGTTCCTTTTCTTTGTATTATCAGATTTGTTATCTGTTTGATATTTTCCTTGTTATATGAATGAATGCATGGTTCTTTTCCTTCTTGCATCTAAGATTCTCAGTAGGGGATGTATTCTCACAAAACTCACATAAATGAGGGGCTCAATACATGTGCATGCCTTGGGTGAGCACCCAATGCCCACTGGGTGATAGGCTGGCATGCATGGGATTAGACTGTTGTTTCTAATGATATAAAAATGACTACATATTGTTTCCATTTCCGAGACCTCTTTTAAATTTTTTATGAGAAATAGATACATCTACATCTTAGTTCCATTAATGTATGATGAATGAGTGCCTAACTTGGAGAGTGTTAAATCATGGTTTAGGAGCACAGAGGATGAGTTTTCTCAAATATTTAGTGTGGGACCTGAGTTTGATGCACGTAGATGGCTAGAAGAGCACTTGTACCATGAGCTATATGAAACTCTCTTATATTGTTTTCCAATAGAATTATATTAATGGCTTTCAACATATGCATCTAGATTGAGATGGTACTATAGATCACCGGTATGGACCCAAGATAATTACCAAAAGCTACAAGATGCAGATTTGATTTGGACATGTGTTGTCGATCACTGGTGGAAAGGGGTGCTTGACAAGTTATACTTTAGAATTCGCTATTTCTACGTATTCTTGTCCAGAGGCTGCTGAATTCAAATTCCTAAGGGAACCCAGAGGATCATTTTTTTGTTTTATCCCTTTGGCTATGAAGATATTGGTCATTACCCTAAGTTTATAGGCATTTCCTATGGCGTGCTAAGATTCTTTAAGCACTTTGGGTGAGGAAGCTAGGGTGGAAGAAGATGGTAGACATTGCAGCTGAAAGGAAAGGAAAGAAAGATGACTCGAGTATATTGAAGCTCATGAAAGGGAGATGGCTAGACAACGTGAGGTTGCAGCAGTGTGATGGATCTATAGAGGTAGATGTTATGGGAAGAAGTTGAGGTTCAAGCAGAGGATGTGGAACTTGAGTAGTCTATGCTACCCCATCTTGGAAAGTGTGGAGATAATCCTCTTGACTTTTCATGAGAATTCGTTACATGGAGAAAGGAGATCCGGTGACATGCATCGAAACCCACCTAGTGACCAACCCCTGACGCTTGGTTTTCCAAATCAAGGGAGAAGTTTTTTTAACCCATTGGTATCGATGGGAGTAACCGATATGTACCTAGGAGATATAATTTCTCATTTGGGACATCTATGGCCACACAGTCAATCCCTATGTTTGGGGGAATTTTTGGGAAAAGTGAAAATACACAGAGTTTGGGCATCACATCTAGGAGTGGTGTGGGATACAAGACCGACGGTGGAGCAATATCAAAACCATTGGCACACAATTTAGTGGGACGTTGGGGACACTTGGTGTGACCACTTCAGGATTTTTACTAGCTACAAGAAGAACTAGTGGATCCGGTGGACCTGGAGGCATAGGACCGGGTGGATCTAGTGGATCTAGTGGAGGAGGAAACACCAAAGGGAACCAAGGTTCTAAATCATGAGGACAATGGCCACAACCACCTCCAAAAGTATTCTTTGATATTTATTTGCACTTACCGGACTACAGAGGAATTGAGGATGCCACAGAACACATGAAAAAATGTGAATTGATGTGGCATGCAAAGGGAATCACTACAATGAGTGAAAAGAAAGTAATTTTGCAATGATGTTGCAAGGGCGCGTGCATGGTGGTATCGCAAGTATGACCCCCACCGATAGTTGTGGACTATGCTACGTTGAAGAACTCCTTCCTAGTAGAGTTCCATATCCATGAGTTTGAGTAAAAAAATATCAGCGCCCTGAAGGAAATCCAACAAGGAATGGCAGAGAGTGTGCGGGAGTACGATTCACAATTCAAAATTCTTTTATCAAAACTATCCTATGACATACACCCCTCTTAACATGATCAATGGTTTTTGGAGGATCGATAACACCATTTAGAAGGGTACTATCACAAAAGACTTTCACAGACCCACGCGAGGCCTTGGAAGCTGCCTTGTGCATCAAGTGTTGAGAGTGTGGATAATGTGTTAGCCCTTTTTGGAGGCTCAAATTGTTGCAATGACCAAGCGGTTCGAAGTTATCGTAAATTTAGCAAATGAGGTTCGTAGTGGGATTTTTTGCATAGATTGTGGAGTGGATGGGCATGCAAAGGATAGTTGCCCTTGAAAATTGATATGCATCGTAATAGTAGAATATGAGATTTACCACATGGACCATGATGTAAATAGATGTCCTCTATTACAGCTCACAATCCAAAAGAATGTTTCTTGCTATTACAATATTTGTACCTATACGACCCATGATACTAAGGATTGCAAGCTGATTGACCAGATTCATGATGCTATTGATCTTGGTGTGTGGCATTATCCTTGAGTTCTAAGGATGATGATCACCACTATGAAGGGCGCACAATTGGGACGAGCACGTGAAAGATGATTTCGCGAAGGATTTCATGGTTATAGTAACCACGGTGGAGGAAGAAGTGAGTTCCCATGAGGAACTTGTTATAATTGTGGGTCTACAAAGCATTATAAGTGTGAGTGTCTTGATTTATTGCAATGCTCATGGTGCGGAAAAAACATAAGTATGAGGAGTGCCCTGAGTTGTTTGAGCACATGATCCAACAACACTAGAAAGAAAAAGGTGATTTGATGGTAAGAATAAATAAGTTCAGCCCTCAATATATGTCGAGAGTGGTGCATGAGTCGGGATTAGAACCTATATTGGTGATGATACGGGTGGAGGCCACGAGCACCACGAAGATGCCAAGGCAAAAATTGGTTATTAGGGAATAATTGGTACATGGGAAGTATCTGGACCCCGATTATCATAAGGAAGTGTACCAAGTGACTGTTATCTAAATTTCACCCCAGAGTTAATTTGATAACATGCATCAGAGTTTTTAGTTCCAAGCAAGTAGATTGATTCAGGAGAAAATCGTAAAATTGGCTAAGTCCTGCTCAAGACCGCCTTTGGGATAGTGGGAACAATTATACGCGGAAGGCGCGGATCGGGCTGAAAAGCCTATAGGCGGCTGAAACACAAAAGGGACATCCGGGACAAATGGACGCTTAAATGCCCGAATCGATCGAAAGAAAGAAAATTTGTCCAAGTCCTTTACGGGAGCAAGCGGGACAAGAGTGCACGGAAGACATGAACCGGCCGTTTCGCCCGAAAAAAGAGAACTATAGCACTAGGGCAGTCGGACGAGAAGGACACGCGGGGGTGTGAGAAGCCGACTGGTGAAAGGAGAAGAAAACCGACCAACTGCTTTTAGGACATGTGGGACAAAGGAACGCGAACCGGCCGAATCGGACGAACCGGAAGAATTTGTCCCAGACAACATTGGGACATTTGGGACAAATGGACATGAAGGACGTGAACCAGCCGGTTCAGCTGAAACAGGAAACTTTAGCACAAGGACAAGTGGGACAAAGGGACGCGTGGGACGCGGATAGCCGAAGGAGCCGAAAGCCAATCAAATCACACCATGTGTCACCGGTAGAAAAGGGACGAGGAAGCCCATTTCGGGCAGATCAGAGGATTCTGTCCCACGAAGCACTGGGACATCCAGACAAAAGGACACGGTGGACGTGAAAATTTGGCAGGCCCGTGGACAAATCACAGCATGACACGTGTCGCCAAGGAAAAAGGTCCAAAAAGTCAAAGGGGCGAGTTTTCGAGCACTGATCCAAACCAATGAAATAGTGCCACATGTCCAAGTTTAAGGGGCCCATAAGAAAAGCCCACGAAAAGGTGGAGAGAGGGAATTACTCAGTGAATCAGGGCCTGCCACGTGTCGTCCAGATGGCAGAGCACGGGAAAAGATTTTAAAACCTGTTCTTGCCTGTTTTGTGCCCTAAATCTTCAGACCTTCGTATCTTTCGATCCAGAGCTCGGATTTGCACGTTCTTTATATCAACGGAAAGCTGTTGAAATTCTCTACATGATTCTGGGATCAATATCACATTTTGGTGTAGTTTGGAGGGAGAAAATTAAGAAAACGTCTCTGACGTGTGGTGATAGACAGAAGTAATGCTTCAACAACCAACTTTAATGCAGCAGAGCAAATGACTCGCCGCTGCTCTGTTAGATAGCCCGCTGTTTTGCCAGGATCTGCCACTTCTATCATAATGAGATGATTTTAAATGCTACCAAGAAGTGGTTGGGGCAGATTCTGGATTTCCTCTCTTCCCTCTCTCATTTCTTGATATATATTGTAAAGAAGAGCTCCTTTAAGGGGTTGGACATTTTTGTTTTGCATTCTCCTTTATTCCCTCGCTTGCTCAGAGAATTTGTGGAGTTTTCAAACCTCCCATATGGGTTGTAATGCTAGTCTTTTGCCTCTTGGCCATTGTAATGTACTGTATTGACTCTTGAGCAATAATATATGTGTTGTGATTGACTCTCAACCCTCTCATGTATTCATTGCTGTCATTTTGATCTCTTATTGCAGTTTGGTTACTTGTGCATGGTGTTTGTATTGCATCTATGTGGTCTGTGTTAAATTTGCAAAACGAGTGTCTAACATTCCTTGGTGCATCACCTTTGTAGTTTAGGTTTTATTCTATGCATTTTCTTACCCTGTCTCCTTGGCAAGTTAGATTAGGTTTTAGCAAACCCTCTGCATTTTTTGTGTGCATCGAACGCAGAGGAATAGAACCAACCTTCTCTCTGGAGAATCCTTTCTCATCTTTACAAGTCCCACACTTGGAGAAAGGATTCCATGTTGTGCAATCACACTGGATGCCTGAACATCAACCTAGAAGCCTGATCTACATCCAGGGGTGCTGTGAGTCTGCAACAACAGTTTTGGCACGCCCGGTGGGACCTAGAGGTCTCATTTTTATTGCAGCAAAGTTGATATGCATCTGCTGCAGTTTTCTTGCTTATAAGAGCTATTATTTGCATATCTGGCGACTCCAAGGGGAAGAATCAATTGGTTTCAGTAGTGCAGGCCTGAAAACTCATGAGAAGAATCACCACAAGGTCAAGAGTTGGAGAAGAAGAAGCGTTGTTTGAATACCTGTAGTTATCTCCAAGAAGAAGGCAAAGAGGAAGAAGGATTCAAAGGTCTCCATCTCCACCAAACAGAACTCTCTCAACTCCTCCACCTGACAGGCCTTTCATTCAGTATACAAGGGTTTTAAGACCGATTAGAATGGCTCAGAACAATCCCTACGTCAACTTCACAGGCAACAGCCCACTTGCTCTCAATGCACAACATCCAGTTCCTATTGCAGCCTTGAAGAACATTCCCTACTTCACTTTGGAGAAAATCAGACTACTCAGGTGATCATGTTAAAGATATTGCTAACCTTTGTGCAATCCATGAAATCAATGAAATGCAAGTGGTGTCAAATTACTGGCATCTTCATTCAAGGGTAAAGCATTGCAATGGTTTAGGAGCCTTGAGTGGTTCTATCACAAACCTGGAATCAGGGTGTGTATTGCACTTCATGAGCAATTTAGAGAGAAGGAGCCAACTTGTCTCTTTTGGAGCAGTTGACGACTATCAAGAGAGCTCCCAATGAGCAGCTGGCCGATTTCAACTTCAGATTTCAAAGGTCTTGGGATAGGATTCCAATGGCAGTCAAACAACAGAAGGTGCTTTTCTATATTACCTTAAAGCTTTAAATTCTGATATTTCTATGTTGATTCAGTCCATGGGAGGCACAACAATCCCTGTGGCTTATAGCATTGCCATTAGGGCTGAAAACTATCTTATTCAAGCTGGTAAACTGGCTCCTAGGCCTCCCATGCCCTTGTATCCAAACTTAGAAAATCCAAGCACTAGTCAAGCACCCACTTTGGCTCCTGTTCCCACCCCTAGAAACCAAAGTTCAAGTGAATCTTCTACTTCATCCTCTAGTGCTTCAAATGAACTCCAGGAGGTCATGAAACAGTTACAAAACCTAGGCAATGAGCTGGTTACTCTCAAGAGGCAGCAAGCCCAAGGTTTGAGACCTTCTTATCAACCCCAAGAAGTGCATCTTTCTTGCACATGAAGGAAAAATTTTAGGCCATATTGTCTCCAAAAAGGACTGCAATTGATCCAGAGAGAGGGTTGAAGCCATAAGAGCACTACCATCGCCAAGTCACAAGAAGGCTCTTCAAAGCTTCTTGGGAAGGATCAATTTTGTCCTCAGGTTTATCCTAGATTTTGCAGCCCTTGTTAAGCCCAACACCAAAATGTTAAAGAAGAGCATGGATTTTAAGTGGACAGCGAAGGCAAGGAGAGTTTTGAAGCAATCAAAGAAGCTATCTCTCAGCGCCAACTCTCATCAACCAGACTTCTCCAAGGATTTCATCCTCTATGCATTTGGAGGTGATGACACTATTTCTACCATTTTGGTACAGCAGAACAAAGATAATGATGAGCAACCGATTGCCTTTTTCAGCCAGAGCCTAGATGACTGCGAGGTGAGGTACTCGTTTATTGAAAAGCATGTACTTGCAGTAATCAGAAGCTTGAAAAAATTCAAGCATTTAGTCTCAAACAACAAGGTCCAGTTGCTGGTCTCACATGGTGGAGTTAAGGAATTCCTCCTCAACAAGGATTTGAATGAGAAAAGGGCAGGTTGGATCACCCGTGTCATGGAGTATGACATTGAGATCAAGATCGCCAAGCTGGTAAGAGAGAAAGGACTATGTGAGCAGCTGGTTTTAGGGAAGCAAAAGGAAGTATGCAATGAAGAAGAGGCTGTTTTGATAGTCCAAGACAGCCATGAGCCAAGTGGCAATCAAGAGGAAGACAATGCTTCCCCCACTCCTTGCTGGACCCAAGATATTATGCACTTCCTAGGCACAGGCCTATGCCCTCCAGAGATGAACAAGACCCAGAGAAGACACTTCAGGTTGCAAGCTGTTCCGTATGCCATTGTTGATGGAGTTTTGTTCAAGAAAGACGTGAATGGAGTGCTGCTGAGATGCATTAGCATAGATCATATTCAAAGGGTGTTGGAAGAGTTTCATGGTGGACCAGCTGGTGGCCATTTCGCACCAAGAGTGACAGCTCTAAAAATCATGAAGGCTAGTTATAAGTGGCCTAAATTTTTCAAATGATTACTATGCATGGATCAAGAGGTGTAAGAATTGTGCATTCTTCATAGGAAAAGAAAGACTTGCTGCCCTTCCATTGCATCCAATCTCAGTTGACCAGCCATTCATGCAATGGGGTTTGGACTTCATTGGAGTCATTAATCCCAATTCAAGCCAAGGGCATAAATGGATTTTGACAGCCACAAACTACTTCACCAAATGGACAACGTGAGCACTCAAAGAGGCAAATGAGTCTAGCATCTTAGACTTTTATGAGGGAATAACAACCAGATTTGGTGTACCTGCCACAATAATCTCTGATAATGCATTGGCATTCATTGGATCTAAGGTGACTAAGTGGGCTGTCAAGAACGGTATTTACCTAAGCACTTCATCGAACTATTACCCTCAGGGTAATGGCCAGGCCGAGTCTACAAACAAGAACTTGTTGAAGATCATTAGGAGGACTCTTGATGAAAATCAGAAGTCTTGGCATACCAAACTGAAATCAGCCTTATGGGCTGATAGGATAACTCCCAAAAGATCCATGGGTAACTCTCCATTCAGGCTTGTCTATGGAAGAGAGGCAATCTTGCCCATGTCACTTGAGTTGCCAACATTAGAACTCATGAAGCAGCTGGAGTTACTTGAATTTGAGCCCATGGAGGTGAGGTATGTAGAGTTGATGGAGCTGCAAGAGATCAGAAATTAGGCATCCCAAGCAATGGAAAAGGATCAAGCTTTGATCAAGAAGACCTTTGATAAGAAGGCCAAAGATAGATCTTTTCAAGTTGGAGATCTAGTGTTGAAATGGGATGCGGATAGAGCAAAACCGGGAAGGCATTCAAAATTTGATGCCATTTGGAGTGGCCCATACATAGTCACGAAGTGAAAGAGTAGCAATGCTTTCCAATTAGCCTCATTAGACGGTGAAGAACTGCAGATTCTAGTAAATGGAATCTATCTCAAACATTGCTACTGAAAATAAGAGGTTCACCCTTGTAAATATTAGCCTAGATTTCAATTCCTCTAAGTGCATATGCACATTGTCTTGTTGTAGTTAGGTTTCAGTTTCCCTAAGTGCTTTGGCGTAGGTTTTTTCACTCCTAGTTTGAGTTTTTACAGTTCAGCGTGCTCTCATAGAGGGAGTTGCAGCATCAGGCTCATTTCAAGTTATTGCTTATGACTCCATGCCCAATGGATCACTAAAAGGCCACTGATCTTCTACCTAGCAGGTAGGTGACCCCGAAAAGTCACCAAATTGTTATCCAAATTTCACCCCCCAGAGTTAATTTGATAACATGCATCAGAGTTTTTAGTTCCAAGCAAGTAGATTGATTTATGAGAAAATCGTAAAATTGGCTAAGTCCTGCTCAAGACCACCTTTTGGACAGTTGGAACAATTATACACGGAAGGCACGGATTGGCCGAAAATCCTCCAGGCGGCCCAAACAAAAAAGGGACATCTAGGACAAATGGACGTGAAATGCCCGAATCGGCCGAAAGAAAGAAAATTTGTCCAAGTCCTTTACGGGAGCAAGCGGGACAAGAGTGCGCGGAGGACGCGAACCGCCGGTTCACCCGAAAAGAGAACTATAGCGCCGGGCAATCGGACCGTTGAAGGATGCGCAGGTGCAAGAAGTCGACTTCGGCCAAAAGGAGAAGAAAATCGACCAACTGCTTTAGGACATGTGGGACAAAGGAACGCGAACCGGCCGAATCGGAGCGAACCGGAAGAATTTGTCCCAGACAGCACTGGGACATTTGGGACAAATGGACGCGAAGGACGCGAACCAGCCAGTTCAATTAAACAGAAACTTCAGCACAAGGACAAGTGGGACAAAGGGACGCGTGGGACGCGGATAGCCGAAGGAGCCGAAAGCCAATCAGATCACGCCACGTGTCACCGGCAGAAAAGGGACGAGGAAGCCCATTTCGGGCGGATCGGAGGATTCTGTCCCACGAAGCACTGGGACATCCGGGACAAAAGGATGCGGTGGACGTGAAAATCCGGCAGGCCCGTGGACAAATCACAGCATGACACGTGTCGCCAAGGAAAAAGGTCCAAAAAGTCAAAGGGGTGAGTTTTCGAGCACTGATCCGAACCAATGAAATAGTGCCACGTGTCCAAGTTTAAGGGGCCCACAAGAAAAGCCTGTGAAAAGGTGGAGAGAGGGAATTACTCAGCAAATCAGGGCCTGCCACGTGTCGTCCAGATGGCAGAGCATGGGAAAAGATTTTAAAACCTGTTCTTGCTTGTTTTGTGCCCTAAATCTTCAGACCTTCGTATCTTTCGATCCAGAGCTCGGATTTGCACGTTCTTTATATCAACGGAAAGCTGTTGAAATTCTCTACATGATTCTGGGATCAATCTCACATTTTGGTGCAGTTTGGAGGGAGAAAATTAAGAAAATGTCTCTGACGCGTGGTGATAGACAGAAGTAATGCTTCAACAACCAACTTTAATGCAGCGAGATGACTTGCGCTCCGTTAGACAAACCCGCCGTTTTGCTAGGATCTGTCGCTTCTGTCATAATGAGATGATTTTAAATGCTACCAAGAAGTGGTTGGGGCAGATTCTAGATTTCCTCTCTCTTCCCTCTCTCATTTCTTGATATATATTGTAAAGAAGAGCTCCTTTAAGGGGTCGGACATTTTTGTTTTGCATCCTCCCTTATTCCCTCGCTTGCCAGAGAATTTGTGGAGTTTTCAAACCTCCCATATGGGTTGTAATGCCAGTCTTTTACCTCTTGGCCACTGTAATGTACTGTATCGACTCTTGAGCAATAATATATGTGTTGTGATTGACTCTCAACCCTCTCATGTATTCATTGTTGTCATTTTGATCTCTTATTGCAGTTTGGTTACCTATGCATGGTGTTTGTATTGCATCTATGTGGTCTGTGTTAAATTTACAAAACAAGTGTCTAACATTCCTCGGTGCATCACCTTTGTAGTTTAGGTTTTATTCTATGCATTTTCTTACCCTGTCTCCTTGGCAAGTTAGATTAGGTTTTAGCAAACCCTCTGCATTTTTTGTGTGCATCTAAATAGAGGAATAGGAACTAGCCTTCTCTGGAGAATCCTTTCTCATCTTTACAAGTCCCACACTTGGAGAAAGGATTCCATGTTGTGCAATCACACTGGATGCCTGAACATCAACCTAGAAGCCTGATCTACATCCAGTGGGTCTTTGTGAGTCTGCAACAACGGTGACTATGGATGTTATTCATGGATTACAAGTAGATATCTATTATCCGAAGGAGCGATCAAGGTAGTTAGAGCAAAGGAGTAATGTTGAGGCTCTGTAGAAGGATCTAGATGAGGTTAGGGAAGTGTGTAAAATGTTAAGGAAAGAGAATATCATTCCCTTTCTAGGAGAATGGTTACAGGATAAGGTACCATGCATCAAGAGAGAGTGCGAAAGGCAGGTTCTACATGCTAACCTTCCTCCTCATAGCCTTGAATATGATAAAGAGATTACATTGAATACAGTTGTTGATGGGTGGCTTCTAAGCAATATCCTCATCGACATAGGAGTAGAGGTCAATGTTCTCACCTTGGATGCATGGCATCAAATGGGAAGGCCCGCATTACTGACCATCTTTGAATGTTTTGTATATGGTGAACAAGATAAAGGCAATTCCCATTGGAGTCTTGAAAGATGCGGTTATCACTATTCAAGGGGCCAAGTTCACTAGGGACTTTGAAGTCTTGGTGCTCACCGAGGTGGATAATTTCCCAAAGCATTACTTGGGTACCCCTAGTGTTACAAAAATAATGCTAACCTGTGGTTTAACAAGGGGTATATAAGTTTTGAGAACAAGGAGGAATGGGTCATCATCCCCTTGATAGATGGAAAATCAGCACCCTATACTGAGCCCTTAGGAGAGGAATTCCTTGACATAATCTATGTGTGCTCCATTAGAGACCCTGAAATAATTCATCCTACATAAGGGGTTATCTAATTTGAATATGCTCAATCGATGAGTGATACAACTAGCATAACATGTGACAATTGGGCACACAAGACTTATGAGTTGATTGGGTGAAAATTGAGAGGATATGTAATAAGGGTGATGAAGGCATGCTCAGTTAAGCACCTGGGAAGAAATAAGATACCAAGTTACTCGAAGGAGAAATACC
Source organism: Taxus wallichiana var. yunnanensis (assembly GCA_018340775.1). Classification (NCBI taxonomy): domain Eukaryota; kingdom Viridiplantae; phylum Streptophyta; class Pinopsida; order Cupressales; family Taxaceae; genus Taxus; species Taxus wallichiana. The sequence continues at coordinate 391,815,672 of CM031235.1, forward strand.
TGATGATTTATTATGAGAAATGGAGGATCAATAGAAAAATGAGGATGAAAGGAGAAGCATACTTAGTTATAACTTGCTCGCGAATACAATGAATTGGTGGGAAACACATCACGAGAGTCTCCTAGAGTGGCATGAGGTAAGAGTTGCATTCTCTATAAGATTCTATAGAAGTAATGTGCCCACTGTTATCCAAGACTACCATGGAAAAGAACCCGCCTCTTCCCATATCCAAGCATGTGAGAAGGCCTAGATAGAGGGTACAGAATCTTTACCACCTTCTTTATGGGTGCATAAGTTATATTCCACCTTACAAGGTTATGCACATGTATGGTATATTCACTCTAAGACACATCGTCAGACAGGGAATTGGTAGGAGTTAACGATTGATCTCATTCAAGCATTTGAGTATTGAAGTACCAAGCCATTAGTGGATAAGTCGTTTCAAGTTTTCAAGTATTTTATAATGGGTTATAGTGTTATGGTAGAAGATAGGTTACTAGAGTTGGGTGAACCTTGTTTGGAGACACGTCTCAATGAAGAATAATTAGATGAATTACAGCTTGAGCACGTGTGCATTGAAAAATTAAAAGGAAATATGGTCTCTGTGTATTAGATGGTGAGGATTTGGAAATTCTAGATGTTAAACATTCTATAGGTAGGTGTCAAGTCATAGATAGTGGTGATGAGAAAACACGCACACGTACCATGAGCCCTTGAAAATGAAAAAGGTTAACATTGGCTCAGAGTCGAACCTAAGGAAGCTATCATTGGGGACTATTGTTTAGAGAAAGAAGTTTCAAATATCATTTATCTATTGTGTGAGTTCCAAGGTTCCCATGTAAGTACCATGAACTCAAAGGCATCCACCATTCCTTGGGGGAGATGAGGATCAAGTTTAAGGAAGGTGCATGCCTAATTCGGAAGAGGCCTTATTGGATGAATTTGAACTTGTGCATGTGGGTCAAGGAGGAAATAGATAAGATGATTGCTTCAAGCATCATTGAGGCTATGGAGGAATCAAAATGGATAAGCCCAATGGTCATCAATATCAAGAAGGATGGAAGAATGAAGATCTGTGTTAACTACAGGAACCTGAATGCAAGAGTATGTGTCATTAATCCTTTCCCAACCCCCTTAATGAATAAATTATGGAGGGAGTATCCGGGCGCGAGGTCTACTCTTTCACGGATGGGTTCTCATGGTATCACCAAGTTAGGATTGCAAAGGAAGACTAGAGAAATATAACTTTCACCATTGAGTGGGGAAGATTTTCCTATACTGATCATGCCTTTTGGATTGAAAAATGTGCCTATTGTATTCTTGCGCATTGTGGTACAAACATTTCAAGACTTCATCCATAAGTTTCTTCAATTCTACCTAGATGATTAGACTATGTATGGGCTGGTAAAAGACCATTGTGACAATTTGAGGCTGATGTTTGAGAGATGTCGGCAGTTGAGGATATCCCTCAACATTAAGAAATGTGTCTTTTCTACTCCATTTGGAACCTGTTGGGACATATTATATGTAAGGAGGGCTTGTTAGTATATCCCAAAAAAAATTTGTTATTGTGGGATTGGGAGAGCCTAATAATGATGAGCATAATGCACATATTTATTGGCATACAGTGGTACTACAAGAATTTCATCAAATGATATGCTAAGATCACCACGCCCTTGGAAGAAAAGCACAAGAGTGATTTTCATTGGGGAGAGGCGAATGAAGGCATTTGATACTTTAAAGAATAAACTTGTCACTACGCCCATACTACGCTTTCCTTCTTGGGATAAACCTTTCCATGTGCATGTTGATGCCTCAAGTAGCATCCATTAGAGTAGTACTAGAACAACCTGGTGAGGGATTGTTGATCACCCCTTGTGTTTTGCAAGTGAGAAGTTGACACCAATAGAGCAATTATACCACTATTGAGTGTGAGGCATTGTTAATGATCTATGCACTACATAAGTTTGAGAAGTATCTACTGGAAACACATTTATATTCTACATGAGATCACATGACACTGAAGTATTTGGTAAATAATCATGTTTTGCAAGGGCGCATATGTCGTTGGGTCCTATTATTTCAATAGTTTGAGTTCACGGTGGTTGTAAAACTAGGAAAAAGTAATTCAGACCGACCACTTATCAAGAATTGACTCAGAGAGGACACACAAAGTATTGAGAATAAAAGGCTAGACACACAACTATTTATGTTGTGGTGTGCACCCTTGGATTTAGAAGATATTACAAAGTATTCCTTAAAATAGGTTTGGCACCGAGAAGGGATGAAGGCTTTGGAGAGCAAATAGTTAGTAATATGTGTCACACCCTACATGTTGATTAGTGAATATCTTTACAAATTAGGCCATGATGAGGCTTTGCACCGATGCATATTAGAACATGAGTGCGTAGCCATTATGGAGGAACTGGATGGTGGGATTATAGGAGGGAATTATGCAGAAATGCGGCTGTGTGAAATATTCTACTCATAGGGATTTGGTGGGAAACCATCTACCAGGATTGTATTAAATTTTACAAGGCTTGCTACCATTGTCAACACTTATTAAAACCTAGAAAGAGATATGAGATTCCATTAATTCCGACAACTGAAAGAAAGAGCCATTTGAAAAATGGGTAATCGACTTTGTAGGGCCAATTTCACCTATCGCACGAAGGATTGGTTCACACTACATCATTACTTGCATTGATTACTTGACAAGATGGGCAGAAGCAATGCCTACAAAGGATTGCACTGCAGCGATAGCTGCTATATTTTTATGGGAGAACATAATCAACGGTATGGATGTCCTTTGAGCTTGACTAGTGATAGGGGTACACATTTTCTTAATGAAATGGTCAGGATTCTGCTAGCAGAGTTTATGGTGGCCCATCACAAGACTACCCCTATCATCCACAAGAAAATGGAACTGCTAAGGCATTTAACAAGATACTAAGTCACACGTTGACCAATATTTGTGATTTGAAAGACAGATTGGGATGACAAAGTATCAATCGTTCTATGGGTATACATGACAACCTACAAAATATTGAACAAGGCCACACCGTTTCAATTGGTGTTTGGTGTAGAGGCTATTTTTCCCATTGAATTAATGTTACCATCACTACGTATAGCATGCACTGAAGTTTTATATGATGAACAAGTGCTCAAGGAAAGGATTGACATATTTATGCGATTACAAGAAGGGCAATCACTTGGTATATGTAGTTAGAAGACTGAAAAGGCTAGACAGAAGGCATAACATGATCGTCATATCAAAAAAAAATTTGAGGTTGGGCAGATGGTTTTTTTATATGATTCTATGTTTCGTGCCATCTTGGTAAATTGAAGTTCCATTTTTGGGCCCTTACATCATCTTGTACATCCTTTATTCAGTGCATGTCGGTTATAAGCGCTACATGGGACAAAGCTACTTGGCAATTTCAATGGGAGTAGGCTAAAGCCCTACTATAAATAAGCCTTCTTGGTGTTTGTAAATAAGGCAATATTTCTAGTTAGAATAGAATTTCCCTTTATGCATTTCTATTTTATTTGTCTTTCCCTCTCTTGTTGTTGTTTCCTTTCCGTTGTTTTTTTTTTCGCCTTATGCGCTGCAGAACTACATTATTTTCAAAAGGTTGTGTATGCGCATAGAACCACACATATGTTTTACTATGGGCTAGAGTAGTGTGAAGTGAAGTATGTTTGACAAAGCTGACAGTAAAAGTTAAATAGTCCAGTTGAAGGATAGAAAGCACATGGGAAAATGGTAGATGAGAATGGTTGGTGTAAAGATAAGGCTTTATAAAGACCACATACTAGAGAAGGAAAAGTGTAGGAACAACATGAGGTAGGAAAGGGAAAAAATCAGGTAAAGGACAAAAGAGGTGCCTTTGGCACCGCAAATGCGCACGTAAGGATTTTTACGCTCCAAAAAGTTGTAAAGAGTTTTTCATTTAGGATTGGGTACATGGGTAAGGCCGCTTAAGGTCATCTTTAGTGGAAAATATGCATTTAATGATAAGTACGTTGGTAGGTGGCATAACATTTATTGTTAGAAAGGAGGAAAAAGATAAAATTATTAGGTCGAGAGAATCATTATTTTACCTTGTGATTACGAAGTGGAAGATCTCTTGAAAACTAGGGCATCCAAAGACATTTGTGTGAAGGAAGAAGAATCATAGAGATTTAATTACGCAACTAGGTTTATCTTTGAACTGGAGTGGAAGGAGTACACAAGTGTGGGGAGAGTTCTTTTGGAGTTCATCATCTTGTGGAAGGGTTTTCCTACTTAGGATTTGATAGCTAGGGCACAGATGTAAGAGGATTCTTTGTAGAGTTAAGCCTTAGAGTTGAGCATATTAGTAGAGCAAAGAAAGGAGGAATTTAAGTTCTAACCCAACAAGTAGAATGGCACCAAAGAAGGAAAACATATCACCAAAGAAACAAAAGGGAAAGGGCAAAGGAAAAAAAACCGTTGTCATCGTTAGTTCCAATGAAGAGTGGTATGCAAAGATGTAGTACCCAGATGGAGTATTGCTAGGAAAAGAGTGGGAATCGCACTTGAGGAAGATGATCATAAGTGACTAAAAACATCACACGAGCACTACGTAAAAGAGAGCATTGGAACTTATTCATCCAACTAACAAGAGGACATCTAAAGAAATGTAGATCTACAACAATGAAGTGAAGATGAAGTTAGTGAAGGATGGGTTGCTTCAACTATACGAGTTTCCTTATTTTGGAAAGCCCAAGTGATTATACCAGTGGTTGATGTTGTGCGTACACAAAGACCACTTCTATTTTGCAGGCCATAAAATGTGCATAACTCCTCAACTCATATCAAAGTTCACTAGCCTTATTTGTGAAGGAGACTCCATAGATGACGACTTGGATGATAAGGAGGCCATCAAGAAAATTATGGAGGCTTATGACTACAAAAAGGGTTCATGCTATTTTTATATCATAGATATCCCCGCTTTGTTATGAGAATAACCGCATGCTTGGTTACTAATTTGAATGATCATGAAAGGTGGATATAAGTGAACAAGGCATGACCGAATATATGCCAAAAGATTTCTAAAGGCACATGTTGGTTTCTTAGATATGCACCCACATCTCGGGTCTCCGAAAAGGGACGATGGTGTCTAAGACCACAATGGAACCGTCCCCAAGTTGTGGGACCTTGCGATCTTGGGATAGATCTCTTGGAGAAGGCTGGTTCCTCTATCTATCTCTACTGCTACTGCTACTCCTAGTGCTGAAAAGGAGAAACTAAGCTATGACTACCAAGGGACTAGGGAAAGAAGGATAACATGAAGTAAACTACACTAAAAGGTGATAGCACCAAAAAGAAGGAGAATACTATCTGTTTTGAACAAAAATGACAGGGAATGTGTGAGAGGATGCTAGACATGAGTAACACAACAAAACACACATTCACCGAATCGTTCTTATGGAACATAACCAAATATGGAACCGCATGGTACCTAAAGTAGCACAACAATACACAATGTAAGAGAAAAGGCAAGAAGAAGGATTGCAAACATGCTAGGATAGAGAATAGTCACAAAATAGTGCTTCTATTACTTCCAAAAATGTCTGAATCATTATAATGCTAAAGAGGTTGATATCCACATGCAAGAGCCAAACATGGAGGTATACAACTAAGAATACAAAAATATCTAATCCTTAGCAACACACGTAAGGATCCAGCGTATTCAACATAAAAAATGAGCCTTGCTTTTACATTTATAGATGAATCCATGGAGGAAGAAAGGAAAAGGAGGGAAGATCACTTGGAAATCTATGAAATATGCTTCCCCATGCCTGTTTAATGTGTTTAATATAAAAGAGAGAAGATCATACTAAATTGGGTGGTTGGAGTAATCAAATCTGCTCATCAATGTTTAGAGAGACGTTTTCCAAATTCTCACCTACCAAATCTGCTAAAATTTGAATTTTGAATTTTTAGCACTGTAGTTGATATTAGTAGCTTTCTAACAAGTCCAAGTGCACACCGATATGAGCTCTGTAGCTGATGATATGGCTGTCAAAAGATGTCGAGTCGCGCATAGCATATGCAAAATATGTGGCGCATGCTAATTGGCTAAAATAGTGGCTAAATGTACAACTATTTGTCATTTATGCCATGTGTCAATCATTCATTTGTTTCAAGGATTTGGCACCCTGTCTGATTACATGTGACACACTTGAGCATGTCAAAAGATGATTTGGCATAGAAGGGTGTGGGGAGAAAATAGAGGAAGGCACAGTGAGAGAGCGCGCTATGCGCGCAGTAGGAGATGAATCAAACTGGTGAGCAGAGAATGTATGGTTAAGGCACAACTATTACAAAGTAATGAATGTGGCACATGGAGGGTCAAGGACTTAGGTGTGCAGGGTGGAAAGAAACTGACTCGGAAGAAGGTGAACGTGTGGAAGGTGGACACGAGGGGAATTAGAAGGAGGAAGGAAAGGGACGCGAAGGAAAAATACGACCGAGGGAATGTGCCAAATGATTTTGAGTGCACGTAATTCTTCAATAGATAACTTAGGGCTAGAATGTGTATGCAAGTTATCCAAATCACTAGGAGAGATATTTGGATAACAAATTTGGTGACTTTCGGGGCCATCTTCCTACTAGATGCGGGGAGACCATTAACCTAAAGCATCCACTAGGCGTGGATTATGCTTGTACAATCATGAAAATGCCCTTGTGGTCACTTTGAGAATCCTTTCTACACTCTGTTTGAATCTCACAACTGTTGAGAGAAGCTCTGCATTCTAGAAGAAATAAAAGAGTGCGTGCAGGAAGCACGTGAGAGGAAAAAACTATGTATAAACAAACAATGTGCATGGAGCACACTTAGAGGAGTTGAAACTACATTAACATATACAATATGATGTAGCAAACATATTGGAATTTTTTGAGATAGATCCCGTTCATCGGGATTAGCGTAACACTTCCATCCGGATGAGTTAACTCAAAAGAGTTAGCTTCTTTGTAGGATTTGATGATGTATGGTCCACTCCAAAGTGCATCAAACTTTAAATGACACCCTATTTTAGCTCTATCAAAATCCCATTTTAGAACTGTGTCTCCAACTTTGAAAGCTTGAGGCCTAGCCTTTTTTTCAAACCATTTATTTGTTGCTTGTTGATGTTATTCTAGCTTGATCATGGAAGAGTTTCTGAGCTCTTCAAGATGAACCAGCTCTACCATCATGATTTCTCTTTGATCTACACCTTCAAATTCCAGCTTCTTGGGCAAGCGCTAATGAGTTTAGTTCTAATGTCAAAGGAAGGGTAGCCTCCTACCATAGACAAGCTTGTAAGGTGAAGTTCCTATTTCCTTTTTTACTGTGATTCTATCTACCCAGAGCATGTGTAGGACCTTTGTATGCCACTATCTTTGGCTGGTATTTATATGATTCTCGATCAAGTTCTTATTTATTGATTCTACAAGACCGTTACCTTGAAGGTAATAGTTGGAATAAGTTTTCAAGTAAATTCCAAAACTTAGAGCCCAATCAGTGATCTTAGCGAGAAAGGCCTTCACATTATCGAGAGATAAAGATTTGAGGAACGCTAAAACCTTGTGACTAAACCTTCGAGAAATTCAAGGATGAATGCCTCAGTTGATTCCTTAAGCATGACAACTTTTTTCCATCTGGTGAAGTAATCTATAGCTATCAGCACCCATTTATGTCTAGCACTTGAAGGCAGATTGATCATGCCTATGAATTCGAGACCCCATTGCATAAAAGGCTGATCTACTTCGATTGGTCAGAGGGGAAGCAATGCCAATATTTTCTTTCCTGTAAAGAAAGCGCATTCCTTGCATTTTGTGACCCACCTATGTGCATCTGCAAACAAGGTAGGCCAAAAGATACCTACCATTATGATATTTATTGTTGTATTTTTGGCAGAGAAGTGTCCACCAGAGAATCCATCATGAAATTTTTCTAGTACTTGTTTATTCTTCGCGTCTTTGATACATCTTAACAAAATGCCATCTAGATTTCTTTTAAAGAGAAGTCCATCAATCGAACATAAGGAATAGATTTCAACTTGAGATGCCTTCTCTTTGCTTTATTCAAACCTGGGATGGTATGCACCCTCGTAAAGGAATGTGATCAGTCCTTCATCTAGTCACGCGTGCGGTGGTTTATGTTTTGTTCATGTTCTACGACGGGAGGAATTCATCCAGAAACAATTAAGCCTTAGGTTCACTGTGCACATCCTCAACAATCTAGCTTCAGAGTGCGCTGCCTCTTACCAACTTTGTGACCTTGATAGTCACATCATATTCCATGATTTTGTTCACCCATCACACTCTCTTCTCACTAATTTATACTCCTTGATAAAGTCTCTGATAGATGAGTGAGATACTAACACCTTGGTATGATTTGTGGTGACCATAATTTTGAATTTCTTGATCACGCGCATGATGGCAAAGACCTAATTCTCCATGTGACTATACTTTAATTCATAATCCTTCAGATCTAGTGAAGAAGGCCATTAGCTGTTCTACTCGTTGTTCATTTTCCTGTGTCAGGACAGCAACAATGCTTACATCAGCACCATTAGCATAAAGGATGAAATCCTTTTCATAATCTGGATTGATGAGTGTTGGCACACAAGAAATTTCCTTCTTGATCTTGTTAAAACTCTCTTCCTTTTGTTGTCCATTTGAAGGCTATGTCCTTCTTGAGCATAAGGGTGATGGGCCGAACCAGTCCTACAAAGTTAGGTATAAAATGTCTGACAAAGTTAATCTTTCCAAGGAAGGACTGTAAGGCCTTTATTTGTGCCGGCAAGGAAAGGGCTAGGATGGCTGAAATGCACTTAGGATCAATAGCGATGCCATCCTTTGAAACCACATGGCCCAAGAGGTTTCCTGAGCCATCGCAAAATTACACATCTTGGGATTAAGAGATACCCCAAATTCTCTGCATCTCTCAAAGAATTTTTCCAGATGTGCTATGTGATACACACTCTTCATTGAGAAAATAGTTATATCATCAAGGTAAACCAAGATGAACTCATTGATATAACCTTTCAAGGTAAAATCCATTACGTATTGAAACGTTGCGCCCACATTTGACAGACCAAAGGGCATTTTCTGATATGCATACATTCCCCACTTGGTTATAAATGTTGTTTTGAATTGATATTCTTCCTTAACCATGATTTGGTTAAAACCCGAATACACATGTATCATGGAGAAACTTTGTGCACTAGATATAGTCTGCAGAACTGCTCCATTCAAGGAAACATGTAGTGATCCTTTAGAGATGCCTTATTCAAGTCTCTGAAATCAACACAAAGTCTAATTTCACCATTCTTCTTGCATACTGGAACCAGATTTGCAACCCAGGTAGAGTATTTGATAGGAAAGATAATTTTTTCCTCAATGAGTTTGGATAACTCCTTTCTCATGAGGGCTCTATCCTTGGATTGATTGGCCGTTGTTTCTATCTAATGGGCTTTATGCCAGGATCAAGGTTAATAGAGTGTTGAGAAAACTTGGATCAAAACCTTTGAGGTCTTCATACTCCCATGAGAAAATGTCATTGTATCTTTGACAGAGAGAGATGAAGGCCTATTTTTCTTCATGCATGCAAGTCCTGCTGAGCAACAGCTCCTTTTCGCATGCAATAGTAATGGGAGAGCAATCCTCTTGTGTGGCATGCATGTATCTTTCTTCACCCTTAAACTCATCATCAGGGCTGAACATTTTCTCTAAGGTGACCAGCCCTTTAGGAAACTTATTTGTTTTTAGATGAATCACTTGGTCACCATAGCTATCATGCAAGTCAACTTGCATACTTGATGAAAATTCAGCTTCATTTTGGATAAATTAGATGATCTCGTGCATCACTATCAAACAATTTCCAGCTAGTGTTTTTATCTGGAATGGATGGTCTAACTACCATCTTAATGTGCTGAGTGTTTCCTTTGACAAATTCCTCAACAAGAGAAAATTGTGAACCAAGCGCGCCATTTGGTCACCTCCTTGTTCATTCTCGCATGGGACTACCTATGATTAAGAGCATCAAAACTTTTGAATAGGTCCCAAACTCTATGTTTATAAGCTATAATAATCTTGTTATTTGTCCGGCATTTGTTGGTGACTTGGTGGATGACCATTCGGGTTCCCAAAGTTCTCACTGCGGAGCTTTAATTTTCTTCTTTTCAGCAATAAGCAAGCCATGCACCAACGCTTCATATTCTACCACATTGTTAGAACATGCAAACTGTAGCCTATGCGCAAAGAATAATTTCTCATCCTTAGGGGAAATGAGAACCACTCCTACTCCTACATTGTTTCTGCTTCTGGATCCATCAAAGTATAACTTCTATAGACCAGTTTTAACTTTATCTCCTATGAGCGCGCAAGGAAGCGTAGTGTCTTTTCTAGAATGTAATAATTACTAAGCCCACTCTCATAGGCTTCCAAAGTACTTCAGCATATTGGTCAAATTTTTATGCCTCTCCACCCATTCATCAAGTACTAGGTCTATAACAAAGGGTGGAAGGGACCGCTCTTCAGGAACTGAAACTTGTTCTTCTTGGATAAGACAATTGGCTTGGAGAGGACTTGGGACATATGGTTCTACATGATAAGAAGATATGGGTTCAATTTTTATGGTAAACCAGGTACCATACCTTGTCTTGAGCAACATATGAGAACAATCGGAAGACAAGTAACCACCCACTTTAGCAAATAAATTCTCTTGATAGACATAGGGAAAACAAAGCAGGTAGGTCAATAATTGACACATCTTGAGTAATTGTTAGGCTTGGACATGCATGGAGATTCAACTCAAGATTCTTGATAACTCCCAAGGTGGTGACAACTGAGCCATAAAGTTATAGGAATCCTTTGGACAAAGGGCTATATTTCAGACCTAAGACATCAACTATCTTCTTAGGCATAACAGAAGTACTATCACCTGAGTCAACTACGCAGATTTATGCACTAGGTGTTTGCCTATAATCAAGGACATATAGAAGGGTGGGGTTTTAGCAATATTTCTTACTTATTTCTCTTCTTCTTGGCATATTTTGGAAGCGCACGACATCCGAAAAAACTGGTCAGTGCATGGAAGTTGTGCCAAAGCTTCATGCAGCAGATCCCACTGAGATGGAATGGTCAGGGCATCCCACATTGTGACGTTTATGTTTATTTTCTTCATTTGGTCAACAATGTTAAATGAAGCCCCCTATCTTGTAAATTTGAGGAACAACATCCCTTCTTGAGTGTTCCGGCACGGAAACCTAAATTTTAGCTAGAATAGAGGCCTGGTCTACCAGAGGATGGGCACGTGTTACTTTATAAGGAGCTTTATGTGGGATCTCCTGCATAGGGGTTTGAACATTTTTGCTGCAAGAGGTCTTGTCTGATTCCTTTTATTTTGAAGACATTCTTACATTGATGGAAATGTGACCTACGCACCAAACTCTAATATTATTTTCTTATATCTTATGTTATCTGCAACTTGGGAGCACGGTCTGTTTGTATCTTCTGTAGCTTGGTTGATTGCATAGAAGTCCTCTGCACCAAAGAACATAAAATTGGTTCCTAGAGGAACTTCTGGATCTTTAGGGTTAATTGCTTCATGGGTGCTTGTTGAGGGCTCACAAGATGAAGCATTCTAGATCATGAAGGCTTGTGCATGCGGAGCATTAGCACAATGGTACTAACTATGAGGAATTTTTCTAGGAAAGCACCATTCGACTCTTGCGCCAAGTTGTTTAGAACTAGAATGAGCGCTCATCTTGCACTAGGTGTTGGCAGAGAAGGTACAAGAGAGACAACTTACAAGGACAAATATTCATTAGGTGTCACCTATCATTCTACTAGTTGGGCGTGTATCTTTGATTTTCGTATTGATTCTCGCCAAGGCTAATTGGCTTGGTCATGTGCCCGATTGGAAATGCCTCTATATGCTTTCACTTGTTTTCTTTCTAATGATATGACCTTGTTTGATAAAGTTATGATCAAGGCCTTCAATTCTTCATCTTCCTTTTGCTATGATGGAGAATATGATGTTGACGCAACCGGTTGTGTGCTTTTCTCAGGAGTAGGAATAGGGGCCACAGAAGGTTGGGGCACTTGTGACGTCTTTGGGAACAAAGGCATGGGTGGTCTAGGAGCCAAATTTCCTACCGAATAGTACTATTTTCCACCCTTAATGAAATGTTATAAGCAACTGGTAGAGTCCTAACTCTCATAGATTGGATCATAACTAAAATATCATTATTGAGCACCTTTAGATAATAAAGGAAAGCATGTTGGGATGTAGGTATTACCACAAGGGGAATTCTATCCCAAGTCTTCTAAAATATGATGTTGAAATCAGTCATCTATTAATTGGGCGCTCTCCTTGTTGTTGTCAATTGCTCCACCAAAGATAGGTGATCTAACTTGTCTTCAAAATAACTACATAGAGTTGTTCCTAGCTCATCCCAAGTGGTGATAGATCCAAGTCTCAAGCCTCAGTACCATTGAAGTGCTTTACCTTTGAAAGAGGCTGCAAGCATCCTGACTACTACATCATTATGTGTGATCAAATAGAATGAACACACATTTGCTACATCCTGGATATGCTCCTGAGGGGTGACTTGATTCTCACCAGTAAAGTAAGGAATAATTTTGAGTATGTCATTGGGCATATCATGTTGTATGGCTAGGAGTAAGGGACTCCCTCCATCAAATTTTGTAAAGCTTCTTAATGGAGGGGGTGGCTGATGTGCCATTGCAGGCTACATAGGTTGTCTCATGTCTGTAGCAGGAGTTGAATGGGTGTGGCACGCTAGAGATAGCGATGCGTGCATGGGATTTCTAGAATGAAATTCTCTCAGGGATAGTTGGAGGTACTCAAAAGAGTCTTCAGCTACTGCACTTCTTCTAGTGTGCACTTTTCTCATGAAAGGCACTCAGGACTATTGAAACAAATATTTTAAAATGTTGGGAGTCACCAGATGTGTTTTCAAGGGGACTCTTCTAAGGATGGAACACTAAGTCCACACACCAGAACTTAGAGATATGAAATTTGAGATTTCCATGCTGCTCCCATCGGGCTTGCTTAAACCTGTTTGTTGCTTAGCATGCTATTTTGATATCATAGATATCCCGAACTTGTTATGAGAATAGCCACATGCTTGGTTACCAAGTTGAATGATCATGAAAGGTGGAGATAAGTGAACAAGGAATAATTGAACGTATACCAAAAGATTTCTAAAGTCACATGTTGGTTGCTCGGATGTGCACCCGCATCTCGGGTCTCTAAAAAGGATCGAGGTTTCGAGACCACAATGGAACCGTCCCCAAATTCCGGGACCTTGTGATCTTGGGATGAATCTCTGGAGAAGGTTGGTTCCTCTATCTATCTCTACTGCTACTCCTACTCCTAGTGCTTGAAAAGGGGAAACTAAGCTATGACCGCGCAAGGACCGAGGAAAGAAGGATAATATGAAATAAACTACACTAAAAGGTGATAACATTTAAAAGAAGGATTAATACTATTTGTTCTGAGAAATAATGATAGGGAATGTGTGAGAGGAGGCTAGGCATGAGTAGCACAAAAAAACACACATTCACCAAATTGTTCTTATGGAACATACCCAAATATGGAACTACAGGGGACCTGAAGTAGCACAAAAATACACAATGCAAGAGAAAAGGTAAGAATAAGGAATGCAAACATGCTAGGATAGAGAATAGTCACAAAACGATGCTTCTATTACTTCCAAAAATGCACTGAAGCTATTACAATGTTAAAGATGCCGATATCCACATGCAAGAGCCAAACATGGAGGTCTCAGAACTCGAGAATATAAAAAAATGGAGTCTTTAGCAACACACGTAAGGATCTAGAGTATCCAACATAACAAATGAGACTTGCTTTTACATTTATAGATGAATCCATGGAGGAATAAAGGAAAAGGAGGGAATACCGAATTTGAAACACAACTACCAACAAGAAGAATTCAATGTCCTCAAATCCACTTGGAAATCTATGAAATATGCTTCCCCATGCCTATTTGATGTGTTGAAGATAAAAGAGAGTGGATCATACTAAATTGGGTGGTTGGAGCAATCAGATCGTCTCATCAATGTTTAGAGAGACGTTTTCCCAATTCTCACCTACCAAATCCACTAAAATTTTAATTTTGAATTTTTGGCACAAAAGAGTCGATGTCGCAACTTTTGACAAGTCTAGGTGCTCACCGATCTGATCTCCGTAGCTGATGATGTGACTTTCGAGAAGATGTCGAGTTGTCTACGTACGCAAAATATGTGGCATGTGTTGATTGGCTAGAATAGTGGCCAAATGTATAACTATTTTTCGTTTCTACCTTGTGTCGATCATTCATTTGTTCTAAGGATTCAAAGGCCTTGTCGATTGCATGTGACACACTTGAGCGTGTCAAAATATGATTTGGCACATAAGGGCACAAGGAGAAAATTGAGGAAGGTGCAGAGGAGGCGCTTATGCGCATGCTGGGAGATGAATCACACCTTGGTGAGTAGAGAATGTATGGTTAAGGCATAACTATTAAAAAGTAATGGGTGCGGTGCATGGAGGGTCAAGGACTTAGGCGCACGAGGTTGAAAGAAACTGACTGAATAAGGTGAACACGTGGAAGGCAAAGCGCAAGGGGAACCGAAAGGTGGAAGGAAAGGGGTGTGCAAGAAAACTACAATCGATGGAATGTGCCAAATGATTTTGAGCACACATAATTCTTCAATAGATAACTTAGGGCCAAAATGTGTATGCAAGTTATCGAAATCACTAGGAGAGCTATTTAGATAACAACACCATTTAAAATTTATCTCGCATACATTATAGATGAGATCATTAGAAGCGTCTTTGGAAGGAGAGAAGATACTATCTAGAAAAATTATCCTCACCATCACCTTCTTAGAGATTGGAGTTCCCGATGGCCCGAGAGAAGTTAGTATGGGAGTATCCATAAGAAAATCCCTCACCGTGAAAAGGTTCGATAAATATACTTATGATACCATGACGGTCGCTCACAAGCGCACTGGAAAAATGGTACAAGTAGATGCGTGATACATTTAGGGAAAATTGGAGGATACCCGAGTAGTTTCCCATGCTCATAGATGGGGAAGCGGAATTTTTCGTATATAAGCATTTTTTTATTGGCTAGTTCACCTTAACATCTAGGACTAAGAGTCCATGGTGTAAGCTACCATTTTCTTTCACTGTGTAATACCTCTAAGAGGGGGTCAACCATTTTAAGGAGGCCAAGAGATTAAATTCTGACTCGAGTGAGGTATATCAAGACCACCGAAAGTTTTGCTAAAAGATTTTATATCCAAAGAAGCACGCATATGTGGATAAATATGTCTCCCATGAAGTGTAGATGATAAAACCAATAATGTTTCCGATCACCTGGAAGGTTTGCAGAAGGGTATATTTAGGCATAAGGAAAAATTTTGAGAAGGGATCCTACCTATAAAATTATGTCTCCATTTCAAGAAGACCCCCGGGAAGAAAGAAGGCCACGTCAAAGAAGAGGGAGATAAAATAGGTGTAGGAGAAGAAGGCACCAAGTGTGTAGACAACACAACTGTGGGCACGCGTAAACAAGAGCTAACCCAAACATTTATGCCTATAGGAAGAAGTCCCTAGTCAAGGAGAAGACCCTAAAAGAAGAGGTGCCGAGCAAGAGGAGTCCCTCACAAGAGAAGAGTCACCAAGGAAGGAGTCACCCATTGAAGAGAAAGAGAGGGAAGAGTCTCCTATACTGGAATCACCAGTTAGGAAGAAACAGAAGGTGATAGAGAAGGTAGACTCAGAGGAAACAGAGGGCTTGGAGGCCTATAGGGGTAAGAGGGATGATGATGAGGATGAAGAAGTTCATAATCATCTCATGTATGATATACATGATTCAGAAGAAGAAGGAAACAAAGGGAAGAATGGCAAGGAAGAAGTAGATGCTCAAGGCAAAGGGGTGAGTGAAGAAGTAAACACAAGAGATCAAAGGACCCCAAGCCTCACCAAGGAACAAATAGAAGAAGCACAGAGAGAGAAGTGGAAGGAATCATCAAAAATTTAGTGGAATAGGAAGTAGAGCACA
This sequence comes from Taxus wallichiana var. yunnanensis, assembly GCA_018340775.1. Taxonomy (NCBI): domain Eukaryota; kingdom Viridiplantae; phylum Streptophyta; class Pinopsida; order Cupressales; family Taxaceae; genus Taxus; species Taxus wallichiana. Next base: position 391,831,788 of record CM031235.1, read on the forward strand.
ACACAGATGAAGTGATGAAGGATATTGAGGAAGAAAGCATTGGAAAGGAGTATGGCAGCATGGGTGGAGATCCCAATCTGGTTGTGTGCTTTCCAAAGGTTATGCACACAGGTGGGAAGATCATGGTGGCAACATAACTCTTGACCATTCCCTCATTTGATGTAAAGGCACATACCCACAAACAAGGTTTCTAGGGCATTTGAATCACATGTCGATGAACCTGAGTTTGAGGTAAGCCAAGGGGTGCTAATGAATATGCTAGAGACAAAAGGGATAAACCCCTTGGTTAATGCTCAACAGTTTTTAGATGAGAAAGTCTGTAATGCACTCAACAAGGTTTCAGTTGAGGTTGAGGCCAGAATTTTTGGAAGAAATGATAGGGTGAGATTCCTAGAGGTGGAATTGGAGAAGAAGGAGGAGGAGATTCTCAAGAAAAGAAAGGATATGAAACAAGAAGAACTAATCAACGTATAGCTAAGGCATGAACTAAAAGAGGAGAAGGAAAGGGTGCATGAATTACACAAGAAAATCAAGATGATTATGGATGTTATTGTCTTAAAGCATCCCGACCTAGCACCACCCGAGAAAAAATATGAATCAACCTTATAGTGCCTGGAGGATTTGACTCACATCCTCACTATGGAGAGGTGGCCACTCACCTTAGAGTCCATAGAAGAAGCACTAGCATGCCAAGAGAGAGAAGACAAGCTAAAGGTCATAGGGATTATTTCTCATAGTATACCAAACTCTTTGCCGATGTGAAGGCTATCGCACAAGTTGCTAAAGTTTCCTATGATAATTGTGCTGATAGAGATAGAGTAACAAAAATCTTGGTCATTACACATGAGACAGAACTCAAGGAGTTCTAGGAGAAGAATAAGGGGAACATAGCAGAGTGGGATAGGATCCTGGCTGAGGTGGAGAAGAAATCAGAGGCTATCAAGACCTTGTGGGGCTCAATCAAAAACCGGCTAAAGGAATTATACCCCAAATCACCCACAGGATGGACGCCCTCAAGGATTTGGGAAAACAACTGGAAGGAATTGTTGAAATGATGAGCACCAAGGGGGAAGGGCTAAGCTTTGAGGAAGTAAGTTCCCTAGTAGGTGACCTCTTCCAACAAGTGCAGATCGAGGGTAATGCCCGGGAGAAGCTAGAGGAAGATATAGGGAAGGATTTCCTCTCGTCCTTCAACAATGAATTTTTTTCCTTCACTTCCCCATTATTTCTTCCAATTCTTCATTCCTTCATGCATTTTCCAACTATTCAGAGCCCACCATTCTTTTCTTTCATCAATAGAAGTGTTTTCGAGGATGGAGAATGAGGCTTAATGTGTAGTGATGTTGGGCCTCATAATATTGGCTAAATACAATAAGGCGCATGACGCACAGGCCTATATAAAGAAGGGCGTGTAGGGTAAAGTGCATAGGATAGGGTTTTAGAATGGTTTAGCAGAACCCAAGGTGTGCATGCAAGGTAAAGGAAAGGGTTTTAGGACTTAGCCATAGTCAGCATTTAAGGAAGCACATAGGAAAAGTGTGACCCGACTGAGCATGCGGAGTGGATAAGGTACCATCCCGATAAGTCAATGGTCAAGGAAGGAATATTCCATGTGATGGAAGGATCTAGAAGGACATCATTTTAGAAAGCAGAGAGCTCGGATGGGAAGAAGCATGCTCCATCAAGGACCATATGGACACTGGCAACCGATCTATTACTTCAGAAGGCAAGGCGATGTATGCTAAAGATATATATATATATATATATATATATATACTGTAGAAGAAAAGGGCATCAAGAGAGATATCAAGAGAGGTAGAGAAGAAGAAGAGGAGAGGCGAAGCTCTACAAAAATAGTAGTAGATTCTATGGGTTAAGGTTCTCATTAGGAGGACAGTAGGAGAGATGGCATATCTAGAGGGATGGGTCTATGAACATATTTGTAATCTGGAAAGCATAGTTTAGGATTCTGATGTATAATTCTTATCTACATTAAGACATTTGGTCTGTAATGACCTTAAGGAATGTAATGTGGTTACTAAATAGAGAGTAATATGAATATATGGCTTTCTTTTAAAATATATACATTGTTCATGGGTATAAACCCTAGTGCCTTTTCTTTGTATTATCAGATATGTTATTTGTTTGATATTTTCCTTGTTATCTGAATGAATGCATGGTTCTTTCCCTTCTTGCATCTAAGCTTCTGTTATTAGGGGATGTATTCTCACAAAACTCACATAAAGGAGGGACTTAATACCCGTGCGTGCCTCGAGTAGCGCCCAACACCGCTGGGTGATTAGTCAAACACACATGGGATTAGACTGTTGTTTCTAAGGACATAAAAATGACTACAAGTTCATAATATAGAATAAATTCCCAAGTTATGTCGTCTAGGAAAGATTGGTGAATGTAACTCCTAAGTTAGTTAGTTCATTTGGGAGACCACTTATAGATTTGAACGATATGATTTTCAAATTAAACACATTGATTTTGATTGGTTGATTAATTGTTTTGATTGGTTACTCATGGAGAAATTTTACACTAGGTTCCCTAGGTTAGGTCATTAGGGGGATTTGATAGAAAATGATGAATTATTGTATTATAAATTTCTTATTGCCCCCAAGTTAGGTCATTAGGGGGAATCGTTTATTTCCCCATATTAGGTCGTGAGGGGAAATTATTGGTGAAATATCACGCAATATATTATTATGTTTTGAATTCATAATATTTTAACACATGGTGATGTGAGGGGGATTATAGGGGACCCTAATAATATTCCCCCCTTTTGGAGAAAGGGGGAGTGATGAAAAGAATGGACGCTAAGCCAAAAGTAATGACAAAAGGTGAAAACATGTATGTATTGAATGGAATACAATAATGAAGACGTATAATGTGCAAAAAATGTGTACGATATGGTGGTATGAAGAATTCTAAAAATAATGTCCCAAACGGGGTGTAAATTGGAGTAAAAAGTTCAAGATATGAGAAAAATAGTGTAGCATGTATTATTTGTGGAAATAAGTGAGAAATAAGGACCACAAGAAAAGTAATGGTGAAATATAAGTATAAATAATAAGTGAAAACATAATTTTATACTTCATTTTTCTTTACATCTGTGTGAGAGTGTACACAGAGTGAGTGAAGATGCCTCAAGCGAGAGCATTGTGTCCTAGTTGGTTTGAGAGAGTGGTGACTACCATAGCATTGCATATGAGTGTGGAGTTGGTAAGTGCATTAATTTTTGCAAAAATGTATGGTGTAGTAGGCATTTTAGTTGAATTTTGGAAAATTTCAGGTTTTTGATTTTATCGGCATTTTTTTCCTGGACAAGACCGATGAGGGCGCTAGTGGCCCATGGGACTGGAACACCTAGAACTGGGCACTAGTGTCCTACTTTGGAGTACCCTAGTCCCGCATCTAAGCGCCGTGGTCCGTAATGTATGCATTTAGTGGATAATGGTGGAAAAATTGTTTCTAGTATGTTGAATAAGTGTGTTTGGTTGTGTAATTCATTCTAATTTTGTGTTTGTTGTAGTTTGGTTGTACATAGAGAGATATCTATTTGAGGGAGTTTCGTGGTGGCTATCATATGAGCACGTTGTTTGGATTGGGCCTATCCGATGATGAGAGGGATTTGATAGACAATGTTGGATTACGTAATATAGCACGGATGGGGATGTGCCCCATAATATGCCCATGTTGACTAAATTATGTGAGAGATGGTGTGTAGACACATGCACATTTTGTTTCCTACAGGGGAGATGACTGTCACTGGAGGATGTATATCGTATATTGCAATTGTTAGTTTTTGGGGAGAGGGTATGAGTGATGGTAGTGGAGGATATTGAGCAAGAGATGTGTTGGGCGAGATGATACTTTATGGGGACTCGAGTACCTACCGAGTCACATAGTAGTTTAAATGTGATATTGCAATGAGAGTTTCACGCTTGTGGAAATTTATTAGTGGTGATTACATCATGTATAGTCATGGAGGGAGGAGGTGTCAAGCATCTTGTATAAGATGCATGACATATGTTAGCTGAATAGAGGAGGAGGGTATGAGATACACGTGGGCATGGTGTGTGTTGGCCCATTTGTATAGATATTTGTATCGATTTACACAGATGAGCATGGTGGAGGTATAGGAGCCACCACATTGATGCATGTGTGGGCATATGAGCACATAGTTGTATTGAGACTAGTTACAAGGCCACGAGGAGAGTGGGCTTGGCCTAAGATATATGCTTGACGTTGGGTGGATATTCACAGTAGGAAGATGGATACAGATACCTTTAGGGCACTTATAGATAGGATGGGGCCTGATTGGTTATATGGAGGCCATACCATGATTATGGGGATGGCCTAAGGATGCTACAAAGTTATGATGTATTCAGAGGACTATGTGGCTAGAGGACCACTTTCTCAGGTGTGGCGAAGCTTTTTTTAAGGTTGAGAGGGTATCACAACAATTTGGGATGGCATAAGATGTTCCCCCAAAGCCATATATATGGTTGAGATATGTCAAAGCACCTAGGAGGGGTGGTATTAGGCCAAGGCCAATGACAAAAAAATTTATACCACAATGGCCGATGACGTAGATCTAGTGATATTAGCATGCGGATGGATATGACATGGGGTGTACCGAGGAGTATCGAGCGTGGTGGGTGGAGCATCGGTGGGTATTATTATACCTATTATTCATTTTTACTATAGAGCTACCGCATGGAGGAGGAGGGGAGGGAGGCATCCCCGACCTTGTAGTAGTGGTCATGGTAGAGCGTAAGTATTTGTGTATGTTTATGTGATGTTTAAAAAATTATCTACGTTGTTTTATATGTGTTTTTCTAACGTGCAATTTTATGTTATGTGCATAGGCGATACATATTGGTCATTTATTGTAGACACATCACCTATACTCTGACGTAGAATGTGCCAAATGATGTGCTAGGTGGAGGGATGCTAGAGCATGTTGATGATATTACAGGTGAGCATGCCCATATTTTTGAGCCAATGGCCATAGCAAAGGCAACATGTACGCTACTTCTAAGTGAAAGGGATGAGGCACATGAGGATACTCGATGTGCTCAAGAGGCGGTAGGTGGTGGTTGCTTGTCCCATGACCTCGTTAGCATCAGATGTAGACTTATAGCATCATTTTTAGAGAAGACTACAAATATTACTATGTTACAGAGGAAGGTGGAGAAGTTTCAAGGCCACAAAATGTGGCATCATGTTGGTAGAGAGGCATCCAATTCTAGGGCTCTCATAGTACACGAGAGGGAAACCGATGATGATTTCTGATTGGGATTATTGTATATGATGTGAGGGCATTGCCTCTCGGTTGCCAGAGAAATTTTTGTGATGATGATTGTATTGAGTACTTATGTATGGACATCTATTTTTATATATGATGAACGAATGGTGTTATCTTATTAATGGAAAAATGTGATTGATGATGTATGATTCTATGGTTTTTGTTTGTGTAGTGTATTTTTTGATGAATGTAGATTTTCACTATAAAGATCTCGATAATGGTTAAGAAAATGTATATGGTGAATGATGATAATAGGTAATAAATGTAATGTGATGGATGAACGTGTAGTATGTAGTATGTAAGTACCATTATGATGATAGTAGAATAGATGAAAATGTATGATAGTAAAATGAAGATATCGTAATGAATGTATGAAAAATTAATGTATTCATGATATGTTAGTATGATGAAAGGGGGAGGATTACGATGCCCCAAAGCAGTGTGAATGAATAGGCTTATGTAATTAAGACCCCTCACTATCAAGTATGAGCCATAAAATCAAGAGTGCATCGTTAGGAAATGATTGAGTGTGTTAGATAAGACGACGAAGTGCATGATGAAAGGTTATTATGACTAATCCCTTAACAGCTTGTGTAAGAATTGTAAGAAAAAAAGTGCATCATTGGGGGGTAAGGTGATAATAATCATATACCAAATACCAAGATGTCGTGGTGGCGGTGGAAGCATGTGGAATGGACGCAATGTGAGTGTATGAACTAAATAAAATGTCATGTGGAGTAACCATGGGATATGCAGAGGCTGACGGAAACCCATGGGATGTAATAACATGAAGTGGTGGATAGCATGGATGTAGCGGTTGAATGAATGTGGTGGTGGAATGATGGATGAGGTGGAGAATGCACATATGGTGGTGAATGAAAAATGAATTGTGCATCAAGTGGAGAAGACTTAAGTGGGATATTCCTACATTGAAGGGGTAAAGGAGATAATGACTGATCATGAGAGGCAAAGGAGATTATGGCTAGTGATGCAATGATAATCATAGTTGTGTTGGTCACACCGAAATTGTAAGTGGTGTGGGATATTATATTGGTTGGAGGGTAACCGAATTAATCGGTCATTAAGAAATATTCATAGACATCATGTGGTCAAACGTGAGGGGAGAAATATAAAGTCTCTCGTGACAGAGGTGGAGTGGTGGAAGTAGGGATTTACCGCAGAATCGGAGAAGGATGGGTTGGTGGTGGAGGAGTGGGTTGAGTTTGTTTGGGATGTACTTTAGGAAGAGGTGGAGATTACTTTGGATGCTCAACTGGAGGTGTGAGTGGAAGACTAGAGGATGGAATGGTCAGAGAAACATGTGTAGGTTCAATGATATGTGAGGACAGAAGATATTTTTCTAGGTCAATAAATTTATAGCATAAGAGAATGAATGACTCACAAGTATCATATTGTAACCTTTTCTTAAGTGGAGGAATGAGGCCATGGAAAAAATGAATTGCTTTTCTAAGTCACTAGGTTGAAATATGAGCTGGTGTATACAGGCATTAAATCGTAAGATATAATCCTGGATAGGTTTAGAGGAGCCCTGATGTAAAGTAGGTATGTGGTCATAAGTAACTCTAGGGCCATTATTGAGAATGAAACAATGAAGGAAAGCATCCTCCATGTCATAGAAAGTGCTAATGGACCCAAAGGGTAAATGGGTGTACCATTGTAGTGCCTCATCAACAAGACTATAGTGAAAGGCCTTAAGTAACAATTGATCATTAGAGTAAGAGGCCATAAGCATACGGTAATGTAGGATATGAGCATGAGGGTCACCAATACCATCAAAACATGTGAAAGTGGGCATGGTAAAGTCTTTAGGGAAGGTAGAATTATGAATCTTTTTAGGAACAAAGTGTTTCCATGTAAAGAATTGTTGTCAATAGAGGCATAATAGGCTTTAATTTCTAAAGTGAGAGTATGAACTTGAGATTGGAGCTGACCTACAACATGCATGAGAGAGAGAATGTCCTGTGAGGGGATGGTAGGAGATGGCAACAATGTATTAAGTGGTTGAATTTTTCCATTATGAGTGATCATAGGGATGTCAAAAGGTGATATAGTGGATTCCGATGCTAAAGGAACATTAGTAGTATGTGCCAAAGGAGCTATAGTAGATGATGGTGAAGGAATATTGAGAGAAATAGTATGACTAGTATCGAGCACAATCCCTAATAGGTGCAATGATCACAGATGAAACTTCTATAGGAAAAGGTGAAGGAGGAGTCATAAATGGTGTTGGAATAGAAGGATAAGAAGCAAAAATGGTGGTGACTCCTGAAAAATAGTAGATGCACCCTTAGGAGAAGACAACAATGGAGTGGGAGAGTCACACTCAGTGGTATAGAAAGAAGGAGACTCGTGATAATCATTAGTAGGAGATGGAGGTACAGAAATAATGTTGTCGCTAACAAGACTATCAATAGGATCATCAATGTAATATGAAGGAGAATGTAAGCTAGAATGAGATGTGGGAGGACTATTAGAAGCAGTAGAAGACATAGGAGTAACTATAGCAGTAGGTGGAGTAGAAGAGGAGGAGTCATGATGTATACTTGACTACAGATCAATGCCTAATAAGTAATCAATGATAGAGTCATCTAAATCATCGGGTGGCATATTAGAAGAAGGACCACATGCAACCAGATGGCATGGTGTACAATGAGTGAATGCAATAGGGTCATCAACAAGGAAAATACCTATAGGATAATCTGTAAGAATAGTTAGCACATTTTGTTGGCCCTCCAAGAATTCTTGTTGAGTATCATCGGGTGTAGCCATTGGGGTACTATATAAATCTTTGAGTTCAGCTATGGTGGCCTCATCATAGATAGGATTGACACTAAAATGAGACATGATGGGTGAAAAATAAGAAATATTCTCAACCAAAAAGGTATTAAAAAGGATCCAAAGGAAAAGTATTCTAAAAGTAGGGTTCACTAAAATGATTAACTAAAAATATTAATTATTTTATTTTTATGAGTTAATCTAAATAGAAATAGAATGCTATATTAAAATGTTAAAACTAGATATTTTACTTTATTTTTGAAATATTGAAAATAAGAGGGATATGGTACTAACCTGAATTTGACTTACCTTGTTGTGTGTTGGACTGAAGTAGGATGTTGTGTAGATTGGGAAAGTTGTGACCGGGTGGCCTCGGGAATGGAAAAATTGGGTATTTGACTAGAATGAGGCACCTAGGATGATACTGGGGCACCCGGGGTGCCCTGGTCTATGATGTTGGTGTAATAGTCTATAGAAAATCTCAGGATTTGAGTCTGGAAGTGTGGCAAGATCTTTGTAATATCTTTGTCTTTGTTGCATGGTTGTCACAATTCCTTCGCTTATGTCGCTGTAAATGTAATGTGAAGATCTACCTGCAAAACCCTATTCAAAACATCAAATTCTAAAAATAAAAATGCATATTAATAGGTTAGAATGACCTTAGCTACCACAATTATGGACTTATGACTAAATGTTGCACTACATTTTAGACCCCATGTAGTTCTATGTGTGTGTGTGTAATTTTTTTCCTAGGATTCCCTAGAGTCAAGGACGAAGTAGGGGGTAATAACTAGATGTAAAAATGAAAATTGTGAATGGAATAGAAATAATACAACCCTTTCCCCCTATTTTCATGTGATGCAGATGTAGAAGATTACCAAATGAAATCCCTTGCCTTAGTAGATAGATGTCCTTGATAGTAACATGTCCACCCATAATGTAGTGAGTATGCTTTGTTTATATAGGGATCTCTTGTTCAAATTTTGACACTAGTGACCTGAAAATGCCAACTATGACCTAATGAATGAACGAGATAATGAAAAAGACCGAACTCGAAGAAACAAATTAGAACCAAAATTTACGTAAACAAGGGCACCTAAAATCACTTACCTGGGGCTCCTCTGGGTGACCTAGTGCTACCCTAGCGCCATAGTGTAGGACTAGAGATGACAACCAAGCAAATTACAACACCTGAGAATCCCTAAAATATGTTCAAAACTATATAGAAAATCGACAACTGTAAGATATAAATAACAATGATGAATGACTAACTCGATGACAAGAATACGGGATGGGTCTCCGGTGATTACTTTTATTACGTGAGATCCATATATAAAATAACATACTTGGTGGTATAAATGTAATAGTAAGTGTGTGATTTTGTGACTACACTTAGTAACCTAGCACAACCATATTTATTCAAGAAAATGTAGGTTATAATGACCTTATATTCTTTTAAGAGAATCATCCAATCATATCTAGGTCTACCCATCAAATTGAATTAGATTATAACCTGTATTGCTATAAATTCTTAGATAGTTTTCTTGATAAATAACTCCATTTATAGCTCTTAACTAATAATCATTAGAAGCACTAAATATTAAATTGGAAGTTTCCTTAACTTGACATATCAATCGTTTCATTTTCTAACCGCTCACGATCATAAATAATACATTCACAACTCGTCATGAAATTGGTACAAATCCATTCTTCACTTTATTAATACTTAACAATTTACGTCCACTAAGGACTATTACAAGAATACTTTGCCAAGGAAAATACATATCCGATAGTACATTTACAATTGGATCCAAGATCTGTATTACAACATTCATTCAACACAAACTTCCTCAAGCCAAAGTGAAATGATCCAATCAACCTTATTTAACATGCGTCCTTTGTATGTTTGAGGGGTGTCAGTCCAATGAAATGACAAGAGTCATCCTACTATCGAATACAAGTTTTGACTCAAAATTAAGATTAGTCTACAAAACTAACTCAATCACTCTTTAGTAGCATTGCTTCCGCGATAGTTAGGGAACTGGAATCGCTCTAGCAATCACATAGCTAACAAAGGATGAGCTACAGAAATATATGTGCAATGCCCCCAAAGGTACACTCCACATATGTTTCTCTCACCTCTTCAATTGTAAGTTGTGTAATTGGTGGGGGACACTGGTTTCCAAACTATGTCAGATCGGTTGTTATTACACAAACAAACAACAGTCCAATCAAAGAATTTAACTTATAAGAATAAAGGAAATAGATTATGTTTTGCATCCAACATTGTTTCAGCTTAATTCTCATAACATAAAAGTCAACCATATATATTTTCGTCAGAAAAATGGCTTAGTATAGAATTATGGAAAAAAATTGCTAGAGTTTCCCCTTGTATTTTTCACTTTTAAAATTTTCCAACAATCCAATTAAACCAAACAAATTTAAGAATGAGATAAATGCTTAAAAATAAAAGATATGGATCAAGTGATCCAACCCTCCAAGCTGTAAAATCTTGGGATATGAAAGGAAAATTAAATATATCTAAACAAAGGAAATCTACATAACTAGATGATCTTATTAGCATAATTTTACCTTTGTAACATGCTTATTTCATAATTATTTTTCCCGCAAGAGAGTTACCAACTTGGTTGGATTATAACATGTATTTTGTTTTCTTTCACTTAACAACCAAACAACAAGTTGGGTTACATGCAATATTTAGAATTGAATTAAATCACTCATACCCAACTCCTTTCAATTTTTTCAAACGTCAGTAGTACAATAGTCAAGGATACCACATTCCACTGAATCAAAATGTTTCAACATCAAGTAAAGAACAACACTCGGTAAACATATTAATCACAAGACAACCAAAACAGATTTAACATACAATTTTTTGTAAATGAAATATTTCACAACCCAATCACATAATATTTTTTTTTAAAAACCCTAGGTGTAGTTTAACATTCTTCCTAACAAAAAAATCACAACAACCCATTCCATATTTCTTTGCATTTCATACCAGTACACAATTTAGAGAAAATTAATTTTCTTTAACAAGCCCATCACACATTTCAGTTGTCACTATTTATTTTGCTAAAATTTCAAAGAGAAAATACCCAAACCGAGTTTCACTTACATCCATCACTATAATTTTTGCTAAAAATTTCAAAGAGAAAATACCCAAATCGATTTTCACTTACAGCCATCACTTTTTTTTGCTAACAAGTAACAGAGGGTCAAGAAAATCGATTTGCTAAGGCCATACAAAAAATAATACCCACTACTCAAAAAATATAGCAGCAAAGGAACTCAGACAAGAATCAAATCCACAAAATTTCCTTCCCAATCGACTTGATAAAGCCACACAAAATACCCACTACCAAAAAAAAATATGTAGCAAACAAAAATCAGACAAGGAGCTATATTCACGAAATTTTCATCACATTGCAACCACCAATGAAAAAGGAAACAAAATGAGAGACCCATCTAATTAAAAATCAGAACTTAAGGGAGCAAGGATGAAAACCCTTGCCTACAAATCTCCTCTTGCTTCTGCTGCTCCAAACTAGTTGGAGTCAATTTTACAAAACCCTTCCAAATTTTCCATCAAAACTTCTAAAAAAATTTCATTCCCATGATAAATATAAGATCTCCAAGGCAAGTTCACCTCTAAATATGCCGGAAAATTTTGGCAAAGTTCCTCCATGAGAGGAGGGAACTGAAAGTAAAAATGAATGCAAAACAACCAAATTACTCTCTTCTCCACTTTCATCCGCCCTTCAAAAATGCCAAGTGGATGAATTTTAGAATCCTTTAGCCAATGTGGAGAGGAGAAATTCCTTAATGAAAAAAATAATTAATTAACCCATTATTCTTGCCCCCACCTGTAAGGTGGATGTCCAAGTTTGGACTCAACAACATTATAAAAAGTTCCATCATTGCCATTTGATGGAATTATATATAGTTTCCTTTTTTTTTAATAATGACTTCCCACCAAACATATTATGAGCCTAACAATATTTCCAAGGTGACTTCAATATGCACAATAATATTATAAAATCATTCCATTGGTGTTCATCACCATGCTCATGTTTTTTTTTCGAAAATGAATAATATTAATAATCCATTGGTTATCATCTATATGGGCATGGCACTAAGCCCCGATTAATCATCATTTTTTTAAAATATTAATAGTATTTTTAACAAGGTCACCACATTAATGTTACAAGTATTTCAACCATTCTTTTAGTTGTAAAGGATTTATAACCATAATAAGCCAACTCAAAAATGATTATAAGTCGAACATTTATCCCAATCACAACACCCTTTAAAATGAAAAATCCAAACAAGAAGAATCACAATAAAATTGTTTACGTTAGATAATAATAGTCAAAGGTATCTAGTTGTCCAAGTACTTAATCTGAAATTAAGTACTTGGATAACCAAGTACCATCAGTTGAATTATCAATTTGAATAAACATCCATTACTATCCTTTTATTTATTTACTGGATTAATTAAATTGTCATAAATAAATGATTAGAAATAGTGAGATGTTACATGTCTCTTGGACCATGTTGTTATGTAATGAAACTAGTGTTTTGCTTGCACTAGAAGAGGTTGTGTTGGAGGAACTGCTTGTAATGGGAGGTGCGCATTGGTATGCCATCTATCGCTTTTTTGGTTTTTTTCATATATCTCATTTGGATATTGATTTCTAAAGGGCTAATGGATTTATTAAATCCTTGATTAGAATTATTTTTGAAGGATTGGGCTTATTATTTCTCTAAGGATATGACTTTATTGGATGATTTCTTGTCAAGGTTTTCATTTCTTCATCCTCTTTTGGCTACACAAGATAATAAGATGTGGAGGTAGTAGGCTAAGAGCTCTGTTCGGGAATGGGAGAAACAGAGGGCTGAGGCATTTGAGGGATTTTAGGAAACAAGGATAGAAGCATCTAGGGATAATTTTCCATCTCGGATTAGGAAATTTTATGCCCTAATGGCTAAAGAATAGGCATCATGAAGTTGCGTGCTACCCATAGAATGTATCATCACTGTAATATCAAAATTCAAATATATTAATAAGTAAAGGAAATCACCTTGAGGATTTGGTTTTAAGAGGGTTAGAATTTTGTTCCATGTCTTTTGAAATTTGAAGTTGAAATCAGCCATGAGCTCATTAAGATCTCTCTTGATCATTGTGAGTTGTTATAACAAGGAGATATTATCATCTTTCTCCTCAAATTGATTATAGAGCACATTGTCAAGTCCATCTCAGTTAATGATAGAGGAAGGTCTTAAGATTTTGTACTAGTGAAGTGTTATTCCTTTGAGTGAAGAATTAAGTAGCCTTACAGATACATCATCTTCAGTAACTAGATGAATAGAGCACACATTTGCAATGTCCTAAATGTGCTCAACGGGGTAACCCGATTCTCACTAATAAAAATGGGATACTCTTGAGCAAGAAAAATGGTAAATCATGTTGTGCGACAAGATCCAAAGGACTACCACCATTGAAATTATTGATCCTATAAAATGACTAATTCTGGAGTAGAGGATGAGCAAACATGAAATGCAAGATAGGAAGAAGGCATGTGGAGAAGAGCACATAAGAAGAACTAAGTGCGCATGAACAATCTGAATAATTCAGTTTGAGTGAAGGGCTTGAGTAAACATGGAGAGCACATAGGTTGGTGCGTGGAATAAAAATAGGATTCTGGGATTTAGCCGCATTATGGAATATGGTGTTGCATGGAAAACATGTGAGGAGGCGGGAAAGCATGATGAGTGGATAAGGTTAGAACTTGGAGTCTTGTAGCTCAAGGAAATAATATTTCAAGAAAGGAATATTCTAGGATGTAATCATTACGGTTAGTGGAAGCTAATCAAGGTTTTAGTGAGCTAGCATAAGCACTCAAGTATGGAGGAGCATGATTCCATCTGGCATACAACATGCTCATGAGTGAAGTTGAGGTAGTAGAGGAGAGATCCCAATTCTATTTAAGAATGTTCTAAAGTACAAAAGAGGAGATGGATAGAAGGAGGGGTGTATGTGTGTAAGCATAGGTGCATATGTGTAAGGATAAGTAGAGACATAGGTAGGAATGAGAGGTGATGCAAGAGGAAGAAGATGTGTGTTGCAAGGCACAAGGTATTCTGGGTGCATAGAAGAGAGCATGGATAGAACCCTTTGAGCAGAGTCAGTTTATAGAGCTAGGGTTTTATTTCATAATGTATTTAGTCTAGTTATGACCCTTTTGATGTAATATGGCTATTGTAAACAGTTGTGAATCAATGAATATGATGGGTTGTTATGTATATCTCTATTTACGGGTTCAAACCCTAGTGTTCTTCATTTTTCCTATGGTTCAGATCTGATTCCTTCATGTTGTTAATAATTCTTATATTCTTTTCATGGTGCATCTATGCTTAGATCTAGTGTCTTTACTTTTTGCTAGAATGAATGCATGTATTTTTGTGTCTACATGTATTCCTCCATTAATGGTGAAGCATTCTTACAAGGCTCACATAAATTAGGGTCTTGACACCGCACGCCCCTTGCGTGAGCACCTAGTCAAGAGTGGGTGATATGCTAACGTGCTTGGGATTTAAAGGGAGTAGGGAAAGGTGACTACATTTTGGTTCCATTGTCGGGACCTCTTTTGAAGTTTTTTAAGAATGGTATGTGATGACAAAACACTTGACCTTGGATAGCTTCAAGACTTGGCTTAAGAACACAAAGGATGAGTTTGCACATAGGTTCAGTAATAGATCTGAGTTTGATGCATGTAAATGGGTAGAGGAGCACTTGCATCATGAGCTCTATGATACTTTCTTTTTAATTTTCTAGTAGAGTTGTATGAATGGTTGTCGGCATATGCTTCAAGGAAGAGTTGTTATTATTGACCTTGTGTTTTGACCAAAGAATATTATCAGTGGCTTCATGATTTTGATTTGACCTAGACTCATGTTGTTGATCGGTGGTGGAGTGGATTCTTGACTAGATATACCTTAGAATATGTAATTTCTACGTATTCTTGCCCAAAGATTGTTGAGTTTGAGTTCTTGCAGGAGCCAAGAGGATCTTTCTTGTGTGTTATACCATTAGTCATTAAGATCTTGATCATCACTCTGAGTTTGGAAGAACTTCTCATGGCTAGCTAAACTCCCACTATGCATGGGGTATGTAAGATGGTGTGATACAAGATGGTGGATCCTACGATAGAAGTGGAGAGAGAGGAGAGATGGCTCAAGTATAATGAAGTGTGGGAGAGAGAATTGGAAAGATAGCATGAAGTTACAGGAGTGATGGACTTATAGAGGTAGATTTTGCGAGAAGGATTTGAATTTCACGTGGAGAACATGGAACCTGAGAAGTCTATGCTACCCCATCTTGGCAAGCATGGTAGAGAAACCCCCTTAGATTCTGGTGAGATCTTATTGTATAGAGAAAGGAGGAGAGTTATAGGTGCGCATCTTATCCCACATGGTGACCAAAACCTAGCGCTTGGTTTTCCAATTCCTGAGATAAGTATCGTTAATCTAGTTGGGGTTGGTATTGGATTCAAATAGCACCTAGTAGATATAAATTTTCATTTAGTTCATCTATGGCCGTGTAGACATTTCTTGTGTTTGGAGGCATCCTATTTTACACATCATTTAGGTAAGGTGTGGGTACACAGAGTTTGGGTATCACGTCTAGAAGTGTTTCAACATCATAAACTATTATTTTTCAATTTAGTGCAATGATGGGGATGCAGAATGTAACTTCTTAATGCCCCTTACCTACTATAGGAGGGGAATATAGTGGATTTGTAGGGATAGGAGCTAGTGAATCTAGTGGTACCGATTGTGGAGGAAAGTAAGGTCATGTATGTGGTGGAAAAGAACCTCAACCACCTCAAGTAAGGTGTTTTATGAGATGTTTTTTCATTTACACGATTACAAAGTTGTTGAGGATGCTGCAAATCATGTACATAAGTTTGAATTGCTATGGTGTGTTAAGGGTATTGCTGCCCTAGAGTAGAAGGCATGTTAGTTTGTAACTACATTTGGGGGCATGCACATATCTTATACTGAAGTATAACCCACATCAGAAAATGGTGGATTATAATGCGTTGTGTGATGCCTTTTTGGCAGAGTTCCATATTCCTGAGTTTGAGCAAAAAAGCATTAGTGGTATGAAGGAGATTCAACAAGGAATGATAGAGAGTGTGTGGGAGTATGATGTGTGCTTTAAGATGCTCTTTCAAAATTATCTTATGATATTCATCCCTCACAACATGCTCATTGGTTCATCAGAGTATTGATAACGCTCTTCAGGCATGCACTCTCCCATATGACTTTCATGGACCCACGTGAGGCCTTGGAAGTTTTTTTACGTGTTGAGGCCGTCAGAAGTGTTGATATTGGAGTAAGCCCATTTTTGGAAGAAAAAATTGCTTCCATAGAAAAGAAGCTAGAAAAATTGTTTGTGAACTCATCTCATGAGACTTGCAGTGGACTATGGTACATGATTGTGAGGTAGAAGGACACACAAAGGATAGTTTACCATGAAATTCGGTGTGTTTCATGTCATTGGATAGTCAAATATGTCATGGAGATCATGATCCAAGTAGATGTCCATTGTTACAGTGCATGATATGAAATAATGTGTCTTCTTATTGTAAGATTTGTACATCCACTACTCATGATACAAAGGACTGTCGATTGATAGACCAAATCCATGATGTCATTGATATTGGTGTGCACTGTCAGACTAGCATTAGAAGTAGTTCTAAGAATAAAGGTCATCAGTATGAATGGTGTAGAGATGGAGGTGGTCAAGGAAGAGGTTTTCATGGAGGATTTAGAGGTCATGGTGGTCAAGGAGGTAGGAGTGAATTTCCCCATGGAACTTGTTACAATTGTGGATCTACTAAACACTACAAGCACAAATTTATGGATTTTCTACAGTACTCATGGTGTAGGAAGAAGCATAAGTATGAAGAGTGCCCTGAGTTGTATGAGAACATGAGCTAGAACTAGAGGAAGGAAAAAGGCATGGGGATGGTGAGTGTGAAGCAAGTTGATCCACAATGGATTCCTAGAGTAGCACATAACCCTAATTTAGAACCTATTTTGATGACTACACGTGATGAGGATGCACGCACCATAGAAGTACTAAAGAAAATTCCTCTCATCACTAAAGAAGATGTGTTACATAGGAAATATCTTGATCTAACTCATCAGAAAGAGGTCTACCAAGAGACCATAGAGGTGATTATAAACCTACAATGGGAGATTCAGTGTTTGAAAGATCATTAGTGGAAGTTGGAATTGGAAAAGAACATTGAGGTCCCTCAGAAGGACATGGATGAGGTTAGAGAAGTGTGTAGGATGTTGCACCAGGAGAATATTATCCCTCTATTAGGAGAGTGGCTAAGAGAAAAAATACCATGCATTGGAGGTGAGCATGAGAGGTGGGTCTTCCATGCTAATCTGGCCCCTCACAGTATTGATTATGACAAAGAGATCACATTGAATGCAGTTGTTGATGGATGGATCTTGAGAAACATTCTGATTGACATGGGTGCAGAGGTCAATGTTCTCACTTTAGATGCATGGAATCAGATGGAGATGCCCCCATTACATCCATCTTCAAATGTTTTGTATATGGAAAATATGACAAAGGCTATTCCCATCAGAGCATTGAAGGATGCATCCATAACTATCTAAGGGGAAAATTTTACTAGATAATTTTAAGTCTTAGAGCTTGCCAAGGCAGATAAATTTCCAGCATTACTTGGATGCCCCTAGTGTTATAATAATAATGTTGACTTACACTTTAACAAAGGGTACATAAGTTTTGAGAACAAAGAGGAGTGCATCATTATTCCACTGATGGATGGGAAGTCTATGCCCTATGTAGAGCCTTTGGGAGAAGATGACCTAGATAGAATCTATGTGTGCACCATTAGAGACCCGAGGTTGTTCATCCATCAAGAGAAGGATTCATTCAGTAGGAAGATGCTCAATCCATGAGTGATACAACTAGCATTACATGTGATAATTGGGCACAAAAAAAAACCTATAAGCTAGTTGGAAGACAAATGAAGGGCACTTGTGACTCGAGTTTCAAGACGCGCTCGATTAGGCATCTAGGAGGAAAAAAATTATTGATTTATACTAGGAAAGGTAACCTGATACTTTCCTATGTGTGATGGAAGTCCAGTGGACTTGTTATATTGAGAGGAAAATCACGTTATCTTTAAGATAATATTCTAGAGTGGCGCAAAGTGAGAATCACGTTCTTTATTATCTCTTCAATACATGACTATTATGGGAAGGAATCTACATCATTCCACATCCAAGAGTGTTAGATATCCTATATGGTAGGCCCAGAATCCTTACCTCCATCACTATGGGTGCATAAGTTATATTCCACCTTATAAAGGTTGGGTGCATGCATGGTACATTCATTCAAAGTTACGTCGTCAAATAGGAAATTGGCAATAGTTGACAATGGATATTATTCAAAATTTTAAGTATCTAATTTTGAAGCCATCGTTGAATGAGGTGTTTCATATATTCAAGTGCCTTACTATGGGAGAGAGTGTCATGGTGAAGGACCAAATCCTGGATTTTTTAGGGGAACCTTGTCTGGAAGATTGCTTCAAGGAAGGAGAAACAAAAGAGATACAATTTGAGTGTGCCTTACCGTAGAAGGAAAAGGAAAATTTGGTATACGATAGATGATGAGGAAGTATAAAACTTGGATGTTAATCATACGGAAGGTACATGTAAACTCTTGGATATTGTAGATGAGAAAGAGCTCCTTACCATACCATTGAAAATGAAGAAGGTCAACATTGGTATGAGAACTAGAGCCAAAAGAATCTATCATTGGAAATTCTTTGAATGAGACTAGGAGGTATCAAATATAATTGAGCTGATGTACGAATTCCATAATTTGTTCCCACATGGGTGCCATGAGTTAAAAAAATTATCACTCATTAGGAGAAATGTGGATTAATTTGAAGGAGAAGTGCGCACCCAATTAGAAAGAGACCTTATAGGATGAATCCAAATTTGCGCATATAAGTTAAAGAGGATATTGATAAGATGATAGAATATGGCATCATTGAATAATTTGAATGGGTGAGCCCAATGGTGATTAATATTAATAAGGATGGGAGTATAAGGATATGTGTGGACTATAGATATTTGAATGTTGCATGTGTCATAAATCCTTTTCTAACCCCGTTTACTGAAGAGATCTTGGAAGGTGTAGCAAGGCGGGAGATCTATTATATTACAGATGGATTCTTAGGTTATCACGGTAAGGATCACTAAGGAAGACCAAGAGAAGACTACATTCATGGCTGAGTTGGGAATTTTTGCTTACACGATTATGCCCTTTGGGCTTAAGAATGTGCTGTTGTATTTGTGTGCATTATGGTGCAAGAATTTCTAGATTTCATCCATAAATTTTTGTAAGTCTACCTAGATGATTGGAGGGTGTATGGATCAGTAAAGGATCATTGTGATAATTTAATATTGATGTTTGATAAGTACAAGAAGTTAAGTATCTATCTAAACATTAAGAAATGCTTCTTTATTACTCCTTTTGGCACATTGCTAGGTCACATTATTTGCAAGGAGGGCTCAGCGGTATATACTACCAAAGTTATTGTTATCTTGGGATTGGAGGAGTCTTCTAGTCAAAGCATGGTGCACAGATTCTTAGGGAATATGGGTTACTAAAAAAAATTCATCAAAGGATATGTCATGATCTCCATGTTATTAGAAGAGTTGTTGAAAAATAATAGTAGATTTTATTAGGGTGAGGCACGATAAATGGCTTTTGACACATTGAAGGATAAACTTACTACTCTGCCCATTTTGTACTTTTCCTCATGGGACAAGACCTTTCATGTGCATGTTGATGCATCAGGTATGGAAATAGGCAAAATGTTAGCACAACATGGTGAAGGAATTGTTGATCCTCTATTTTTCGTGAGTAGAAAGTTAACTTCAGCTAACCATAATTATACAACAATGGAGCGCGAAGTGTTGTCCATGATTTATGCAATGCGTAAATTTAGGAAATACTTGTTGGCTACTTTGTTTACCTTTTACAGATCATATGACAATCAAGTACTTGGTAAACAAGCTTGTTTTGCAAGGGCACATATGTCGTTGGATCTTGTTATTTCAGGAGTTTGAATTTTGGTCGTAGTAAAACCAAGAAAGAGAAATTTATGACCAGACCATCTATCACAGATTGACTTAGGCAAGGATGCACAAAGCATTGAGGACATAATTCCAAAATGCACAAGTTTTCAGACTATAACGCACGCCCTCTGATTTGGAAGATATTTTTGTTTTCTTATGAACGGGTGTGGCACCTAAAGGAATGAAGGATTTAAAAAGATGCGGTTAGCTATACACACTTTATTCCTTACATGTTGGTCAATGGAGACCTATAAAAACTATGCCTAGATGAGGTTTTGTGTCAGTGTATGCTAGAACATGAACGTACTGCAATCATGGAAGAAGCTCGTGGTGGTATTATAGGAGGACACTATGCAGGGAATGCATTGCACACAAGATCCTATTAGTAGGCCTTTGGTGGGAGATGGTTTATAAGGATTTTATAGAGTATTGAAAGGCTGTGACCATTTTCAATGCCTTGGTAAGTTGAGGCAAAGAGATGAAATTTCGTTAAGACCTATTTCTAGTGCAGATCCATTTGAAAAATGGGCAATTGACTTTTCAGGCCCTATTTTCCCAATCATGTACAAGATAGGTTCACACTATATTATCACTTGTACAGACTATCTTACAATGTGGGTAAAAGTGGCACCTACGAAGGATTTCATGGTGGCTACAATAGCTAGGTTCTTTTGGGAGAATATAATAAGCAAGTATGGTGCCAATTGATTTTAACAAGTGATAGGGGTACTCATTTCTTGAATGAAACTATTAGAATATTATTGGCAGAGTTTATGGTGACCCATCACAAAATTGTGCCCTATCACCCTTAGGCTAATAAGATTGCTAAAGCCTTTAAAAAGATACTGAGACACACATTGACTAATATTTGCGATGTCAGAAGGAGATATTGGTATGATAAATTATTTGCAGTATTATGGGCATATCGAATGACTTATAAAAGATTGAACAAGGCCACAGATTTTGGTTGGTGTTCGGTGTGGAGCTGTTCTACTGTTGAATTCATGTTACCATCCTTGCATATTACGTGTGCAGGAAGATTGGCTGATGAACAAGAACTTGAAGAGAACATACAAAAATTTATGAAGTTGGATGAAAGGTGAACCATTGTTAGGTGGAGTTAGAAGACAGAGAAAGCATGGCGAAGGCATGGCATATCATCATATTAAAAACAAGAAGTTTGAGGTTGGGTAGATGGTTCTTCTATATGATTTAAATTTTCTACGTCATCCTGGGAAACTCAAAGTACATTGGTTGGGATTGTATGTTATAACCCATATACTTGATTTAGGCACTTTCCAATTATAATCGCAGGATGTAACACAGTTTCCCATCTACTTCAATGGGAGTAGGTTAAATCCCTACTATAAATAAGGTAGTGTTACCATTTAGATTAGGTTTCCCTTAATGCATTTTCCTTTATATGTGTTTCCTTTCATCGTTTCTATGCTTTGTCTTTTATTTTGGTGTGTTTTGTAATAAGCGCATTTGTGCACCTATAGCCAATTACTATCTAAAGGGGTTTTCATGCACAAAGGACCATGCATACTTTTAGTGTGGGGTAGGAGCTGCAGAGAATGTAGAAGCAACACATGGATGGAGAAATAATTGGTGGCCTAGGAGAGAAAAACATAAGCGCAAGATATCTGAGAAGGAATATGCATAACAGGGGTGATAAGGGTTAGAGATGAAATGGTGTCAAGAAATCTTTATAAAGAACGACATACAAGTAATGAACATGGTGAGAAAAATAAGGTAGGCAGTAGTAGGAAAAACTAGGTTTAAGATGCAGAGGAAGATGGACTTTAGCACTAAGAAGGTGCGTAAGGGTCTATGGTTGATATAGTTCGGCGTGCTAAAAGGTTGAGGAAGCTACGCACAGTATGTGCATGAGAAGAAAAAGTGCTAGAAAAAAATGTGTGGTATAAAAGCATTGGAAAAATACAAATATAATGTAGAAGTATAGGGGTAGGTGGTATGGAAATCAATGTGGGAAAAAGTATAAAACTATAAATAGGAGTCATGCATATGTTATCTTTCACCTTACGTTTATTTGTTGAAGAGCTTTTGCAAACCAGGGCATCCTTGCAATAAATCTGTGAAATTTGCGTGCAAAGTGAAGAATTCAATGGATTTGTGAACCGATTGGAATGGAGTAAATAGGTGTGCGCAAAAGTGGTTGGTGAAGGATTCTGTAAGTTTTTGGTTTTCTAGTGGAAGGAGTTTCCAGGTTAGGGTTTGTAAAACTAGGGCATGGGTTTCAAGAATTTGTGCAGAGGGATTGTAATTGAAGGATCGAGCAAAGAAGAAAGCAAGACAAAAGGATGAATTAGCTAGGACCCGAAAAGAGAGATGGAACCACGGAAGGGATCAAATGTTTCACCCAA
The DNA here is from genome assembly GCA_018340775.1 of Taxus wallichiana var. yunnanensis. Taxonomy (NCBI): domain Eukaryota; kingdom Viridiplantae; phylum Streptophyta; class Pinopsida; order Cupressales; family Taxaceae; genus Taxus; species Taxus wallichiana. The sequence goes on from CM031235.1 coordinate 391,854,513, forward strand.
GAAGGGAAAGGGAAGGGAAAAACCATTTTTAACGAAGAGTGGTATGCGGAGATGCAATACCTAGATGGTGTGTCATTGGGGAAGGAATGGGTATCTCACATACGTAAGATGGATATAAGAAATTATAACCATAGGATAGATACAACTGAAAAAGAGATGGCATTGGAGCTCATTCACCCTACAGGAGAAATAACAAAAGATGACCAACTAGTGTACGATGACTCCATGAAGAGGAAATTAGAGAAGGTTGGGCTTCTACAACTCTATGAGTTTCCATTTTTAGAAAACCTGAAAGGTTATACTAGTGGTTGATGTCACACGTGCATGAGGATTAATTTTACTTCATAGGAAGGAGAATGCACATAACTGCATAGTTGATCTCCAAGTACACTAGGATTATCTACATAGGAGAGTTGTTGGATGATGACTTGGGTGATAAGGAGGCTATCATCAAAACAAATAAGGCATATGAATACAAAAAGGGTGGGTGCTACTTGATATTTCCAAGATCACTGACCCAATTATGAAGATGGTCATGTGCTTTCTCACCAAGTTAAATGGATAAGAACGGTGGACGCAAGTGAACAAGAGATGGTTGAACATTTGTAGAAATATTTCAGAAGGGACCATCTACAACATCTCGACCTTCATTGCGGAGGATATATTAAATATCGCACGTGACAGAGATAAGATCATGTATGGTAATATTCTTCTTACCATTACAGATATCGGAGTGCCCGATGGGTGAAAGCAACTACGTTTGGGAGTAACCTAATGAGGACCACTCCTAGTTAATAGTTTTGAAGCATACACTTGTGAAACAATGACATCTTCTTATAAGACGCACTTGGATAAGTGGTACAAGTGGATGCATAATGCATTTGGAGTAGAATGGAGAATTCTAGAACAATTTCCAACCTTGGTGAAGGATGAGGCTGAATTTGCATTGTACAACAGTTCTGCATTGGCAGGTTCACTTTGACAGATGGAAGTAAGATCCCATGGTGTAAACTACCCTTTACCTTCACAACGCAGTATTTTCAGAGTGTAGTTAACATATTCAAGGAGGCCATGAAACTTATATTTTATCTAAGTGAGGTAGATCAAGAGAACCACATGTTGCAAAGGACATTAGTTTATACTAAGAAGCGGGTATATGTGGAGAAGTATGTCTCCCATGACATACATATATTAAGGCCCGCAACACTACCCCTTGTAGGCATAATGATGATAATGGTGTACATAAACCTAAGGCCAATTTTTAAAAGGGAACATATGTTGAGGATGACATCTCCATCCTGAAGACCCTACGAGAAGGAATAAAGGAACAAAGAGGGAGAAGGAGGAAACTTTATCAAACAGGAACCGAGCGCTTACTGAGTCAGAGACCATAGGAGCACATGAGTCGCGAGATATACATAAGCACTTATACTCAGAGGAAGAAGTCTCCCATGAAGGAAAATTCCCAATGATGGAGGAATCTCTAGTGAAAAAGAAGTAGAAGGTATTGTGAAGTTCAAACTTTAAAATTACAAATAACATGAAGGGAATGAGATGAAGGAGGATGATGAAGAGTGCGAGGAATAAAAGAACACATATGTATTCAATGTGCATGAATCTGATGAGGAGAGGGATGAGGCATTGGAGGGTTATCATGAGTGAGAAATAATTGAAGAAGAAGTGGGGACCAGGCACATGAGACCCCGCACCTATCCAGTGAACAATTAGAGGACACAGTGGAGAAGGAGGTGGTGGACATCATCAAGGAATTGGTAGAGCACGAGGTGGAGCACAATGTAGGATAAGTAGAAAAGGAGAAGTTTGGAAGCATGGGTGAATAGACAATTTTAGCGATCGGTTTCTGAAAAGAGTGCGCACAAGAGGCAAGGGCACAATAACAAAGCATCAAAGGACCTATAATGACTTATGAGGATGATCCAAACAAGGTCCTTTGAGTGCGTTTCAGAGCATGGAGCCCTTAAACCAAATCTTCGTGGGTCATCATTTGATAAAGATAGTGCGTACCCATGCACCAAGAAGATGCTATCATGGAATTTTGATTCCCATGTTGATGAACCAAAATTTGAATTCAATGTAGGTGCATTATTAGATACACCGAATGCCAAGGAGGTAAATCCCATTGTGGATTCATAGCAGCTAACTGATGAGAAGGCATGTAATGTGATAAACAAGGTGTTGGTGGAAATCAAAGCACAATTGTTTGGAAGGAATAACAGAATTAAAGAATTAGAGGAGTTGGAGGAGAAGAACAAAGAAATCATAGAGAGAGACAAGGAGATAAAGGGGAAGGAGTCGATAATTACATAGCTAAGGGCGGAGTTGAGAGAATAAAATGGGAATGTGTACGAAGCCTCAATATAGTGGATAATATTTCAAACTCCGTTATTTTGAAGTGCCTAGATTTAGTCCCCTGAGTAGAACTATGATTCATCCTTCCACTACTTGGAGGATTTGACGTGCTTAATTAAGGTGGAGAGGAAACCATTTGCACTAGAGTCGGGGAAGGAAGTTATGGTGTGACAAAAAGAACAAGAAAAATAAAAGATTGAGGATACCATAACTCGGTACTCTGAGCTCCTTTCTTCAATGAAGACCATGGCGCACATGGCCAAATTTATCTATGACAATTGTGAAGATAGAGAAAAAGTAACTAGTGTGTTGGTTGCTACGCATGGGGATAATCTAAAGGAGTTCCAGGAAAGAATAAATTCAATAGGGTGAAACATGAAAATATCTTGGTAGAGTTTGAGAAGGATTAAGGGCAATTGAGATTACGATAGCCTCTCCGTTAAAAATAAGGTGAAGGAAGTGTATCCCCATGTTACACATAAGATGGACGTGTTGAACGACCTTAGCAAGAAGATGGAGAATATCATTGATACACTGAAGGCTAAGGGTGAAGAATTGACATTTGATGAAGTCAACATGCTAATAGGGGATTTGTTTACACATGTGCAGAAGGAGGTGGATGTTTGGAATGAGATTGAAGCATCCTTGAATAAGACTTTCCCAATCCTTGTACAACAGTAACAAAATTCTTTTATTCTTTGGCATAAGCCGAGATACAGGTTATTCTTTCCTTCCATTCTTTATTCTTTGTTGGAGATTAGATTGTTTTCGAGGACATACAACATGTTTAGTGTTGGGTAATGTTGAGCCTAGAAAATGAATAAGTCGGGAGCAAAGGATGAGTGTGTGCAGAAGGAAATATAGGAAGAAGGAGCATGGAGAAGAGCACACAAGAAGAACTAAGTGTGCACAAATAGTCTGAACAGTTTAGTTTGAGTGAAGGGATTGTGTAAACATGGAGAGCGCAAAGGTTGGCATGCGAGAAGAAAAATAGGATTGGGACTTAGCCTTAGTATTATGGAATATGGTGTTGCATGGAAAACATGTAAGGAGGCAGGTAGGTTTGATGAGTGGATAAGGTTAGAATTTGGAGTCTTGCAGCTCAAGGAAAGAATATTACAAGAAAGGAATATTCTAGAATGTAATCATTATGGTTAGTGGAGGCTAATCAAGGTTTTGGTGAGCTAGCATAGGCACTTGATTATGGAGGAGCATGATTCCATATGGCATATGGCCTGCCCATGAGTGAAGTTGAGGTGATAGAGGATAGATCTCAATTCTATTTAAGAATGTTCTTAGGTCTGAAAGAGGATATGGATAGAGGGAGGGGTGTATGTGTGTAAGCATAAGTGCATATGTGTAAGGATAAGCAAAGACATGTAGGAATGAGAGGTGATGTAGGAGGAATAAGATGTGTGTTGCAAGGCACATGGTATCTGGGTATATAGAAGACATCATGGATGGAACCCTTTGAGCAGAGTTAGTTTGTAGAGATAGGGTGTTATTTCATAATGTATTTGGTCTGCTATGACCCTTTTAATGTAATCAGTTCTTGTAAACATTTGTGAATCAATGAATTTGATGGTTTGTTATGTATATCTTTGTTTACGGTTTCAAACCCTAGTGTTCTCCATTTTACGGTTGAAATGATTCCTTTGTGTTGTTAATAATGCTTATATGCATTTCATGGTGCATCTATGCTTAGATATAGTGTCTTTACTCCTACGTACTAGAATGAATGCATGTATTTTTGTGTCTATACGTATTCCTCCATTAATGGTGAAGCATTCTTACAAAGCTCACATAAAGGAGGGGCTTGGCACCCTCTGCAGACCTTAGGTGAGCACCCGGTCAAGGTGGTTGATATGCCGGTGCGCTTGAGGTTTAAAGGGAGTAGGGAAAGGTGAATACGAAAACCCGGCGAATAGAAGATTTATTTGCACCATGGTTAGAAAGGGTCTAAGAACCCCGATAGAGCGTGCTAAAATTTTTCCAAAAAGAGGGGTAGATTTCATCCTACACATGAGTGATGGAGACACACACACACACACATGGTATTTTTGCTTCCTCTTCTTATAGGTGGCGAAGGTATTTAAAATATTCTTCAATTTTGGCACTCTATCTTGTATGTATCCTTCTTATGAAATAGGTGCAGACTACGAAATCAAAAATATGAGTGTTGGGACTCATCATATGTGTGAAAATAATCCTCCAAAGGATGGAAATAACTAAGTCACATGTCAAACTTACCAATGGTAAAATTTAAGTTTTCAATTCCCATCCCATTAGGCATGCCAAAAACTATTGGAGCTCAAAATTGCACTCATACCAGCTAAAGATGAACAGGGTTTTCAAGGAAAAATGGGACTATCATAGGTTGTGGGACCTTGCGCACTTGAGACAGGACCTCAGAGAAGGTCGTCTTCCTCTACCTATTTCTATTGCTAAAACTATTCCTACGAAGGGAAATGCAGCTACCTATCACTAATCTATGATTTCAAGGGACTAGGGTGAGAAGAAGATGCATAAAAGGAAACCTAAGCTAAGGGGATGTGGTAGCACCGGAAAAGGGGGATGAAGACACTTAGCTTTGAAAGAAAATGAATGAAAAATCACATAGGGAGGGAAAACGATTGAAACACAATCACGCATCCATTTTCATATATCACAATTAGAAAAGGGACTTGTAAGGAACGTAGAAAATGTAGAGAAAAAAATAGTTCAATGGAGAGGTAAGAAGACATAATAAAATGCAAGCTAAGGCAGAGAATAGCCGTAAAACAAGATTTTATTACTTCAAGATAATTCACACTGATTACAATGGTGGATGAGGCTTGTATCCACATACAAAGAACTAGATCTAAAGGCCTCAACTCAAAATTCAAAGGAACAAAGTTGTGAGCAATGACCTTAGCAAACCAAAGGAGTCTAACTTTTTACAATGAGCATTGCTCTTAAATTTATAGAAGAAAGAGAGAAGATGAATGATAAGGAGGGAAACTTGGATTCAAACATTCGACTACCAACAACAAGAAATAAATTCCTACAAATCCACCTGTAATGTTGTTAGATGCACCTCCTTATATCTATCTTTCTTATAGAGAAGGAAAGATGGCAAATCGGATCAAATCTAGGTGGTTGGGTCAACTAGATGTGTACATTAATGGCTCGACTAAAGTTTCCCTATTTTCTTCCTACCAAATCCTACCAAAATCTGATTTTGAATATCCTAGAGTATAACCCACGTCATAAGTGCTCCAATAATACCAAGAGCATATGGATCTATGTTATGTAGTAGAATTTATGACGTTTTAAAGTCTACAATGAAAACTAAACATGTAAGACATGTGGCACACTACGATTAGCTAGAGGATTTGGCCTGATTGTTTGTCTATATTATTTTTACTTGCCATGTGTCACACATCACTTTATCACAAGGATTTAGTGCCCATCTAACATGCTTTGATAGGTTGCGTCTCAAACACTCAATCGACAAGTTGCCACGTGGCACAATGACCTACGTAGAAGGTTACACTTTGTGTATGAGTAAGAGTAAGTAAGGGCGAAAAAGGGAATGAATGCGATATATCTGTGAGCACACACATAAGAGGGCACAAAAGGAATAGGAAGAAAATGTGTACATCTACAAAGATATGCAAGAATGTGCGAGAAGAAGGGAAGTGCACGAGATAATTACGCATGAAATTGACTACACAAGGAAAGTGCACAAAGTGGAGAGCAAAAGAGGAATGATTTCATGTGAAAGAGTGCACGAGACTTAGAAAGGAAGGGTATACATGGGGAAAGCACATTAGGGACTTATCTAAAAATGGGAGGCAAGTCAGAAGAAAGTGTGTGCAAGGGTACATAAATTGTTGGAATGAGGGAGGGTGCATAAGGAGTGTGCACGAGAGGGGGAATGGAGAACATAGAAGAATAAAAATAAATATGGGAAGAGGGTGGAAGTGCATGGAAATTGTGTAGGAGGGAGAAGAGGAAGAATAAGGAACAAGGAAGAAGTAGGAAGGGTGTGTAAGGGCACATAAAAATACTACACCTAAACAATGTGCCAAGAAACCACCGTGTGTGCAACCCGAAAACCTGAACTTAAAGAGTCAAAATGAGGATGTAAGATGTCAAAATAACTAGGGGGGTTATTTTGGTCAATAGTTTGGTGACTTTCTGGGAGATCTTCCTCCTATATGAAGGATATTAGTAGCTTTAAATCATCCATTGGGCATGGAGTCACCTAAAAAGCATGAAGTTCGATCCGTAGCTTGAAGAACTACCCCTGAAGTCACTTGAAGCACTATCAGAACTCTAAAAACTACTACCCTCATGTGAAGATTTTATGATTTGAATGTTCTAAGACTAGAAAATTGTGCGCAAGCTATTGGATATAGCCCCATTGCTTGGAAATTTTGCAACCGAACTCTCACCCCAAAGCAACAAAATAGCACACACGAGATAAGCATGCCACATTCTATACACTCATGTAGCTATTTTCATCGAGCAAAATTATAAAAGGGACCTACTGAGGGATGTAGAAAACACACAATATACAAACAATTCAGGGAGAGGCAAGAAGCTGCAATAAAATGCAAGTTAAGGAAGATAATAGCCATAAAACAAGATTTTATTGCTTCTAGATAATGCTGCATCGATCTACAATAGTGGATGAGGATCGTATCGACATGAAAAGAACCATATCTAAAGGCTGCAACTCAAAATTCAAAGCAACGAGGCTCGAGAAATGCCCTTATTAAACCAAAGAAGTCCAACCTTTTACAATGAGCATTGCTCTTAAATTTATAGGAGAGAAGAGGAAGAAGAAGGAGGGAAACTCGGATTCAAACATTCAACCACCAATAACAAGCAATAAATTCCTAAAAATCTACCCGTGATGTTATCAGATGCACCTCTCATATTTGTCTTTCTTATAGAGAAGTAAAGAGGGAAAATCAGATCAAATCTAGGTGGTTGCATCTCTTGGATGTGTGAATTAATACCCCGACCGACGTTTCCATATTTTGTGCCTACCAAATCCTGCAAAAATCTGATTTTGAATAGCCTAGAGTATATCCCACTTCATAAGTTCTCTAATAAGACCAAGATGACATGGATCTAAGTTTTGTAGTAGAATTTATGACGTCTAAAGTCTACAAGTGCAAACTAAACATACAAGACACATGGTGTGCTTTGATTGGTGGAGGATTTGGCTAACTATTTTTCTATCTTGTCTTTTTGCCATGTGTCACACCGATTCATCACAAGGATTCAAAGTGCCCAGTTGGCCACACATTTTGATAGGTTGCATCTAAAACACTCAATCGACATATTGCCACATGGCATAATGACTTGTGCAGAAGGTTGCACTTGGCGTGTGCATAAGAGAAATGGGTGTGAAAGAGAAGGAATGAAAATATATGTGAGCATGCTAGTAAGAGGAGCATGAGGAATAGGAATAAAATGTGTGCATCTACAAATATATGTAAGAATGTGACGAAGAAAGGAAGTGTGTGATACAATTAAGCATGGAAGTGATTGCACAAGGAAAGTACGCAAAGTGGAGAGCGAAAGGATAATGAATTCATGCAAAAGAGTGGGAGAGACTCAAGAAAGAAGGGTATGCATGGTCAAATCATGCTAGGGACTTAGCCAAAAATGAAAGGCAAGTCAGCGAGTGCGCATAAAGAGTACACAGACTATTGGAATGAGGGCGGGTGTGGAAGGATTGCACGCAGAGGGAGAATAGAGGAGATAGAAGAATAAGAAGAAATATGGGAGGATGGTATAAGCATGCAAAAATGTACGGGAGGGAGCACGGGAAGAATAAGGAACAAGGAAGAAGTAGGAAGAGTGCGTAAGGGCGCATGAAAATATAGTGCAACCAAACAATGTGCCAAGGAAACTACTAGAGTGCATGTAAAGTAAAACACTTGAACTTCAAAGTCGAAATGAGGATGTAAGTTGAAAAAATAACTAGAGGAGTTATTTGGACAATAGTAACCTCTATTATTATTTTTAGATTTTTAAATACCATATTCCAAGACTAGCGATGTAAATTTGTTTTTTAATATTCGAAGACTAGACAAGACAACAAATATTCCAAGACAAGACAAATATTAATAATTTTCCTAAATACACGTCATCCAACACAAAATTTTAAGCCTAACATTCACTAAGTTCAAAATGATATTTGAAAACTATCACATGATATTTGGAGCCTAGTGGCCACTAAGGTCAAAGATTATTACACTCAGTTAGTGCAACATAACAAAAAAATGAGATTAGTGACCACTATAATATTTTTGTCTTTCATATAAGACAATTAATAATGACGTACTGAAAAATGAGCTAAAATTCATTATTAGTTTTAAATTTTATTATATGATATTCAAGGACTAGCGGTCACTAAGTTAGATGTTTACTACGTTGCTTTGATATTCTAAAATAGACAAGACTAATAATATTCCTAGGAAAGAAATTTATAAATGATTTTCCTGAATACTCCTAATCAAAGACAAATTTTTAAGCCTAGCGGATGCTAAGTTCGACATGACATTCAAAGTATATCACATGATATTTGAATCCTAACAGCCACTAAGGTCAAAGATTATTACATTGCGTCAATGAAACATAACAAAGAATTGAGATTAGTGACCACTATAATATTTGTTGTCTTTCATACAAGACAATTAGTAACGACTTACCTGAAAACTGAGGTAAGCTCCATTATTATTTTTAGATTTTCAAATACAATATTCCAAGACTAGCGGTTGCTAAGTTAGATGTTTACTACATTGCTTTGATATTCTAAAATATATAAGACTCAAAATATTCCTAGGAAAGACGAATATCAATGATTTTCCTAAATACTCATAATCAAAGACAAAATTTTAAGCCTAGTGGCCACTAAGTTTGACATGATATTTTAAGAATAACATCATATTCAAATCCTAGAGGTTGTTAAGGTCAAAAATTATTACATTGTGTTAGTGTAGTATAGCTAAGAATGGAGATTAGTGGCCACTAAGATCCAAACATCACCTTGGGTAGTTCATGATTTGTTTGTTATTCGGTCGCTAATTTGAAAAAAAAAACTAGTGAAACTTTATGTCACGCACCCATTAATTTCAAATCTAACAATCGCTAAGAATTTTCCTTCATACGAACCAATACGAATTATGCATTATACACAATATATCTTATGATAACTACATAAGGCTTGATCCCTCTAGAAGGTATGTAGTGAAACACTTGACTCCATCAGGTATATTCCATCCAATATGATTTAATTAATTATAAATATTGAAAAGTACTAGAAATCTAAAGATATAGAGATATTTATTACATTTCTCAAAAAGATTCCTATAATATATAGAGATTAGTTGTTTTTATGCTTCTCATGTACAAACAAATTGACAACAAAAAAACATGAATTGATGTTCATTAACTCATGTTAAATATAATAACATAGTATCTACTAAGACCAAATGCAAGGAATGGAGCTTAGCGGTCACTAATCATTTTCCTTGAAATGAATCGAAATTAATTATGTGTTATACACAATATATCTTATTATAACAAAATAAGTCTTTTCTCCTTTTGAGTTTATATTGTGCATCCTTACGACCATGTGAGATAAGATGCCTTTACACTAGTCATTACATTCCATATAAGGAAATTACTATTTATTTGAATGAATAATTAGCAATTGTTTGTATGGGAGATGTGTGCCAAATTTATTAGCGATTACTTGTTGAAAGTGTTATGTGCAAGCGTGTTATCTAATTTCACCCGGTGAAATTTAACAACTAGTAGGCTTGTAGTAAGGCAATTACTAAAGGGGCCCACTTGTGGGATAAAAGTTTGAAAATCTAATGTACGTGCCGGGACACCTCTAAACACCCTACACGGCTTCTCGACACTATAAGATGCAAATAATTCTAGGAGAATCGGAAAAGGTTTTAAAAATTACATCTTGGGGCCAAAAAAGCTCAAACCAAGCTAGGAGTATAGCAGCGTGAAGTTTCAGGAGTCTAAACTTGTCATATTGCAAGAAAGTCAAGTCAATATATTGCATGCCCAAATGCTAAGAGAGTTTATTCAATCATGGCGGGATGTTTGAATTCATCAAGATACTCTCCATAATTGTTAAATTGATTGCGTTAAATCCATGATTCAATGTGATCGAGCTATTTATCGCAAGATTAGGTTACGAGTTGAGATATTCACGGGATCAAGAAGGGATGGAAGATCTCAGATTGTAGCATAATGACGAAACACGGTGCACAATTAGAAAGGAGGTCAAGTTGCGCTAGAGTTGGGTTTACCCTGTGCAACGTGGAGAACTAAGAAAAAGGTGGGGTGATAGAGTCATAGTAGGCTGAGACGATCGTGGTAATATGGATGCCAAGCTGCTCATTCATTTTGATGAACCCTACCTCACACTCGATCCAACTACAAAGAATAAAAAAAAGGAATTCAAACAAGACTCTAGGGTGGTGACACATCAAACTTCAGCCACAATGATCAATGGATGCATAACAAGAAACCCACGAGTTTGTTTTGAGAAATGTCAAGTCATGGGCCTGAGTTGGCCAAGTCAAGTACAAATGAGCTCGGTGAATGTGGATACTACAATATAGATGAAGCTTTGGGTTTTAAATATTCAAAGGCTCGAGTCAAAAGAAATGGTGATCATACTCGGAGGTGATGAGTTCAAACAAGGAAAAGTCTCGTTGTGGGCCCATGGGTGAATGAGGAGTCCCGAGGGGTCGCAACGTGGCCCCTCGATGTAACTCTAAAAAAAAAAAAATCAGAGGAGACCCCAAAGTTACACGGGGTCCCCTCATGTAACAAGGTTATGCAATGGGTGATGGGGAGCTGGTGATGCATGTCAAGCTAGACTTTGTGATAGGCCCGCTTACATGGATGAAGGGAGCTCATCATTCAAGGAATGCTCAAGTATAGAAAGGTAATTGGAGACAAATTAGTATAAGTGGTCACCGAGTTGAATTGAGGTAGACTTGTGGTAGTGTAGAACCCAATGTAGGGTCAACAAAGTGAGTTGGAGAATGCTTGCGAAGGGTGAAGGATGCACGAGGGCCTCACTATAGGTGATGCGAAATCCGATGGAACAAGTGGCATGATTTGGGGGTGTATTGTGTTCCCCACCGTCCGAGAATCCCACAATGCATTACAGAGTGATAAGGAGGATAGATTGATTTTGGGTATTGAGCCTGCTAAGTTGGACAAGTGCCAAGCTAATGAACATGAGGATGCCCGCAACATGGCCACACGTTTCCTAATGGTCCATCAACAAAGTGCTAGGATAAATCAACCCAATGCAAGGCATAACATGGATAAAAGGATGAGGGGTCAAAAGTATCAAAAGTGGTCTCAACATCCAAAATTATCATTGAAATGGAAGTTCGGGAATGTGAGAGAGGAGCCACTCATTGAGCTAGTCGAATTGGAAAAGTTGTAAAATATTAAAGCATTGACTCCCTTCCCCATATAAGCAATGATCAAATCAATAAGGATTCCATAAATTTAAATGCAAGACCATTTGAAATATTTTCCAAAACATTGAAGAAAGGGAGAATGATTAAATTGTCTTTTCCAGCAAGGAATTAATTGCCCAATCTCATAACAATGAAGAAATGCCTCACAACACCTAAACAATTGCACTTGCTTAGGAGGCCATAACGCTTTGCGTTTCTCAGCCAAATTACACAAAATTAGTCTCGTTGAAATCATGATTTTGAGTTCTACTCACAACAATCAAAAAATCTAGATATTGATGGAGTTTTGGAGGTGTATTTTGCAGAAAACAAACCAGGTTTAAAAGGGTAGTTGGATGGTGGGTGGAAGTGCAATTAATGGGCATGGATGGACATTTCTCCACTATTGCAAGTTATGGGTAGTATGGGGAGACTTTTACAGGATGTAAAACATGTTTTTCACCTATTTTGGATACTTTGCAAGTAATGAAAAATCCAAATCTGATATTTGTTGTTCCCCTTTTTGTCTGCTCTATTTTTCTATAAATTTGGGATTTCTCTCATTTGCAAAAGGAGGATAATTTGAGTAGAAAAACTATGTTTTTGTTTTGTGAAACCAATGTGTTGCGAGGCATTTATAGTGGACTCCATGTATGGTGATCCAGGCCCTTGCTTTGTAATTGTTTGAACTATGCATACTAATGAAGCAATAGATATAAGTTTGTGGATGTATCTTCCCTTGTTGCATTTATTTACTTTATTCTTCCCTCTTCAATCTTATTATAGGTGTATTGTGTCTATATTATGCCCTTGCAAGGTTCATTATTATTGTGTTCTCCTTGGAAATTTTGTTATGAATACTATTATTAGATTGTGGGGAACTTCTATCACCCTTTCTAATCTACCATTTGCTTCCATTTTCACACATTGGGGAATCGTTCTCATACCCTTATTTTGGTACATCACCACTATAGTGTAGCTTTCTTTATTTACATGCTCTTTCTCTCTCCCTAGTCTCTTGGAAGTGATAGATTGGGAGTATTCAATAGGTTTCTTTCATTAGAGTTAGTTTGCACTAGATTAGGAGGAGGAACCATCCTTCTCTGGAGGTCTATCTCAAGTAGCAAGTCCTACAACTTGGAGATAATACCCATGTTACTTAGTCACACCGTGAGCTCAAGCACACACACTTGTGTAAACCATAGGGTGTTGTGATTCGGTGATAACACAACGCATAACAAATAATTTTATCAATGATTAATTGTATTTTTATAATCAAATGAGGTTGAAGGGTCCCTTTCCTTTTACATTAAATATATAGTGGAAGATCAATCCGAAAAACTAAACAATCCAGCAATACTTGCTGAAATAACCCAATAGACTATGCCAAACAGGGTTCATTTTAAGAGACCTCTTAGAAATTGGAGCTGGAAAATACCTAGCGAATATCCTTGGAACCATTTTTGTGGGAAGAAGAATTTTTGGGGGTCGACAACAAAATTTTTGCCTGATTTTTAAGTGGTGTGACTGAAGGCTGCAAACACGCGACAGGATATTTTTTGTCATGCCTCAACAAGGTTGTTAACGTGCATCAACAAACCTCACTGATAGCACTCTCACCGACACATGTCAATAAGGTTGTTGACGTGCGTCGGTGAGGTTCTTTGATATGTGTCAACAAGGTTGTTGATGCACATCAACAAGGTTTATTGATGCATGTCAACAACCTTGTTGACACGCGATAGCAAATCTTCTATCACGCATCTATAGCCTCCGCCCTCTGGTCATGTGAAAACAAAATCTCGATGTCATGTGTCAACAAAATATATGTTGTGTATCTACTTCCTCCACACTCCTGTCACACGTCAACAAACTCTCCCTATCACGTGTCAACAAACTCTCCTTGTCGCGTGTCAACAAACTCTTTGTCATGCGTCTACAGCCTCCACTCCACCCTTCTATCTTGCGTCTGTAGCCTCCGCCCTCCTGTCAAACATTTATTGTACTTGATAATACATATGCCCCTAGGTGGTATGAGTGAGCTAGTAGTGTTCTACCTAGAGAATAATCTAGGATTATATAGGGGATAGTTTCAAGGGTAGGTGAAGCCGACCCCTAAAAAAATTAAACTGTAATTTTTAGGCGAACAGGTCACTGACCTGCACCAAAAAATCCACCTTTTCAATTTTTTCAAAAATGGAATATTTTCCATATTACGAATATTCACCACTAAAATTATCCCTAATGCCAAAAACACAAGGGGATGGGAATACAAAACAAACCCCTAAACTAACCAGACAGACTAGATAATTCGATTACTTTAGAACTAGCAATACTATATAACTACCTAAACAAAGCTACATACTGACATATTTTAGGTATAATCATTAATCGAGAATCAGAGGATATCTCAATAATTTCCACTTTAATAGGGTGGTAAACATGAGGTAAAGGTGGAGCAAGAAAAATATTATCTTTTCCAACAAAGATCCCAACTCTTCAACCAATCATATGCCTCACACCCTTGGCTATGAAGTAGATCCCAATGAGCTAGTTTCGATTGCATGGAAGTAGACAGAGAATTTATGTCAAGGAAGTTGATTAAAACAAGGCCCAACGTCGAAATCTTGGGAAAATTAATCGTAGATTCCAAAAAAACCCATCAAAACCTCAAACCGATTGTAAAACTATTGAAAAACTTCTCGGTCTAACAAAACTTCCGGATATAACGAGCCTCAAAAAGTAGGGTCTACAACACAGAAAGGTTTTTTCAATTTCAAATTCCATGCCAACCCTATAAGTTGTTTTAATCCGGTGATGCCCCGTTTCAAAACCCATTCCTTCGCTAGATTTATAACAAGCGAGATGTCATAAGTTCAAGGATACTTTTTCATTAGCCCTTGGATGACCCTCCAAAGAAAGATAATCAACGTCAAGAACTCCCTCAATAGCAACCATATCTTTCTCTGATCCAATCCTAAAAATATATTTTAGGTGATGATGTGAAATCTTAGTATAGAATTCCATTTCACACACCGACGCGGAGAATTTCATGAAAGGAAACAATGGACCATCCATGATAGAGGAAAATAAATCCAGTGAAAGAAGCCCGAATGGTTCAAAATGAAGGGAGAGCGACACGAAAAATATAGGGAGATATTATGTCAATTATGTCATCCCATGCTTGGAATTAATTAAAACTTGCTTCGGCCTTCACCATGAACCATTAATGATTATTTGAAAGGGTGATGAAGTTCGTATAATCAAAATAATTATTACCAATCTTATCACCAACCTCTTACACAATCCCTCGATTCACTAAAAATATGCCTCTTTATTATCTTCCCTATAGATATGCTTTAAGGACCAATCCAAAATTAATGAAATCCTTAAAAGGACTTTTATTAACATAAGATTGATTTTCCATTGACAAGGATTTCTTTTTGATGATAGTGTAACCAATAACTTGAGAGTCACCTTCAATCATTAATTTATTAATATTCAAGTAATATTTTTTTTTTCAAATCCAAAATCCCACTTTGCCATAATCTTTATAAAGAGAAACATCGTCCCATTTAACAAGAGGGATTTTCTTGGTCTCATTTGTTCCTTCCTAGAGAAATGTTCACATAATTGATTTGTTTCTATCACTCAAAAATTTGGGGATCCTCATAATAGAAAGTATAGAAATAGAAGTTCATATTGATTATATCAACAAGATTAGATCATAATAATATAAGTTCATCATTTAATCATGAGCTAGAATCTTGTTCATATTTTCACCCTGCATATTTTGTAAATCATTTTGGTCTATTTGCTTTGATGGTTGATTTTCAGAAAATATGTAAGCCCAAGATGGACAGGATAATTCTTGAGGTTTAAATGATGAACTTATATTACTATGATCTAACATTTCTTAACTATATCACTAAGGTAGACACCATTTGAATTGTCATTTGGTCGCCATTTTGAAAACCAAAAATTGTTGAGCCTAGCCACAGTTAAGCCATTCCTTTCAATAAGTAATGAATCTTAGTGGTCGCTAAGAATTTTCATTGATATGAACTAATATGAATTACATGTTATACATAATATATCCTATGAGAACAACATAAGGAGTGATCCCTCATGAGGGTATGTAGTACAGCACTTGGCTCCACCAGGGATAGTCTAGCCAATATAATTTAATTATTAATAATGAAAAAACCATCAATCAAAGATGTTCAGATTATTTTTTCATTGTTAAAATGGATTCTTGGAAATTAAGGAGACTAGCGGCCGCTAGGATTCTCAATGAAAAATAATTGGACAACATAAAACATTCATTGTTGTTCATGATCTCCTATTAAAATGAATAGCTTAGTGGTCGCTAAGACCTAACGAAAGTATTGGAGCTTAGTGGTCGCTAAGCATTTTCCTTGATAAGAAACGATATGGATTATGTGTTATACACAATATATCTTATGAGAACTACATAAGGCTATGCCCCTCTCGAGGGTATGTAGTAAAACATAATGACCATTTGAGATAAGTTTCCTTTAGGCTAGTTTTTACATTCCAAATAAAACAATTAGAAATGATTTTTCTAAACACTTATCGAATACTTTTATGTGAGACATGTACTAATTGTTGAAGTAGTGTTTGTTGAAATCATGGGTGCAACGCATAAATAGCTTTGTTTCTTCACATCATTTTTTCCCACAAGGTCTCCTTCTTCCTTATCACATGTATTTTTAACTTCTACCATGGATTGACTAACTCACCCTTGTACCATCAAGTAAAATGACCTAAATGTGACAAGAGTGAGTGAGTCAAGCTTGTTGTAGAATGAAAAATATCCTACATAAAGAAACTAGGAGACCCTGTGGGAAAAATAGTGATGTGTAGAAACTAAATTATCAAATTGGAAGAACAAGTATTTTTTATAGAGATTGCATTTTTCAGTTATATGGATCTCTCGGTTAAATTATATAATGTTATAATAGAAAACAATGCATCATAACCAACTCCAAAGTCTTGTTTTGGGATTTATGAATTATATGTTATACACAATATATCTTATGAGAAATACATAAGGCTTGATCCCTTTCCAGGGTATGTAGTGTAGCACTTGGCTCTACCAGGATAGTCTAGCCAATATGATGTAATTATAATCAATGAAAAACACTAGCAATCTAAATTTGTAATGATATTTTTTAACAATAATAAGAGGTAATGGTTAGAACCTAGCGACCGCTAAGCTAGAAGATGATTTTTTATTCTATCGTTATTTTCAAAATAAGAAACTATTGAGCCTATCCACCACAAAACTATCCATTTAAATACATAATGAAACTTAGTGGTCGCTAAGCATTTTGGTTCATAGGAACTGATATGAATTATGTGGTATACACTATATATACTATGAGAACAACATAAGTAGTGATCCCTCATGAGGGTATAAAGTGTAGTACTTCACTCCACTAGGGATAGTCTAGCCAATATAATTTCATTATTAATAATGAAAAAACCATCGATCAAATATGTTTAGATTATTTTTTCATTGCTAAAATTAATTCCTGGAAATTAAGGAGACTAGCGGTGGCTAGGATTCTTAATGAAAAATAATTGGACAACATAAAACATTCATTTTTGTACATGATATCCTATTAAAATGAATATCTTAGCAATCGTTAAGACCTAATGGAAGTATTGGTGCTTAGTGATTGCTAATAATTTTCCTTAGTTATGAAACGATGTGGATTATGTGTTATACACAATATATATTATGATAACTACATAAGTCTATTCCCCTCTCAATGGTATGTAGTGCAATGTAATGACCATTTGAGATAAGCTTCCTTTAGGCTATTTTTTACATTCTAGATAAAACAATTAGAAATGATTTTCTGAATACTTATCAAATGCTTGTATGCGAGAGGTGTGTTGATTTTGCAGCAAATTTTTTTGAAATAGTTGTGTGCAACACATAAACAACCTACCCGATCCTATAATTTAATAGCTTTATTTCTTCACATCACTATTTTTTTCCCACAAGGTCTCCTTCTTCCTTATCACATGTATTTTTAACTTCTACCACGTGTGTACCATTGTTGGGATGAGAAAATAGTGCCTAAGTATCAAAGGCGCATGTGATATTGGCGTGAAGGAAGATGGTGTGTAGATAGGCATGAAATTTTGACATATTTGTGCCCTCAAGATTCATGCCTATGAAGAAAGAGTTTGGGACTTATCCGTTTTGACATACATGGGATACAAATAGGATGGAGTACATAACACACATTGGATAAAATCATGGGAGACTTTGTGGCCAAGGAAAATCTATTTTTGGAGAAATTGGAAGATCAAGAGACATGCAGTGGTAGAGATAATAATAAGATTAGATATGGAGTTAATTATAGATAATCTATTAGCATATGAAGCTTTCATGCTTCTTTAGGTATCTCTATAGCTACACATGGATATTTTGAGCATGTATCCTATTTTGAGAGCACATGGGTGGTAAAGGTAAAGTACCCACACCTATATATATGTATTGATTTGCATGGTTTAGAGGGTTCTGAGTTGAGATCTGGATTGTAACAGAGTTATGTTGTTGGTATGTTTATGTGCATGACTTTGTAATGATACTTATGGTGTATTCAACTTCTATGTTTTGTGATGATTTAATATAATGGATCATTATGGATGGATATTGATTTTTGATGTCTCTATTCATGGTTATTGTATGGTGAATCTGGTATTAATCCTTATGTGATCTATATGTTTTACTTATTATGTGTGTTTCCAAATTGAGCTCATGGATCTGATTGTTAGAATGGAATATGCACTTTGAGAGTGGTTATTATGAACATGCACGCTAGCACCCTGGTAAGACAATAACAAAGAGGGTCTGGTACCTTTGTGTGCTTTGTGTGAGTGCTCAGATCTATCTAGGTGAAGTGCTTAGCTCTCCTAGGGTTTTGAATTAGAAAATAAGACTACATTTTAGTTCCATTTCTGAGACCTTTTTTGAACTATTTACCACGATGTTGCATGATGATAGTATATCAGATGACTCTTGCGGCTATTGAAGATTGGGTGATTGATGGACAATATTAGTTTGCATAAATATATGGTTCTGGAACTAATTTCAATGCACACGTGTGGGTTGAAGAACATATTTATCATGAGCTTTATGAGACGTTATTTTTTTGCTTTCCAATAGATTTGTACAAGTGGTTGTCAACATATGCATCAAATAAAATATAGTTCTGAGACAAGGACTTGGACAAAGGAAGAGTATCAGGATTTTTTTAATGCATATGAACCTTAGATGTGTGTTGTAGATCATTGGTGGGTTGGTGTTGTGCACAATTATACTTTGGAATATGATGTGTCTACATATTCTTGTCTGAAATTTAAAGAATTTGAATTCTTACATGATCCCATAGGATCTTACATTCACGTTATTCCTTTGTCAATTAATATCTTGATGGTGGTGTTGAGTTTAGAGTACCTACCTATGGCTAGCTAAACATACCACCATGCGTAGGGGAAGGAGAAGGTGTGGTGAAATATGGAAGACCTTGCAAAAGAAATGAAGAGAGAAGAAAGATGGCTTAAGTATAATGAAGTGTGGGAGAGGGAATTAGTGAAGCAACGTGATATTGAGGAATCTATGGAGTTGCGGAGGATGATGTCTCGTGAAGTATTTGAGGCTCATGTGGAAGACATGGAGCAGAACATTAGGCTCTCCCCCACTTAGGAAAGTGTATTAGAGAATCCCCTTAATCTTCTCGATGAGATCGCATCGGAGGAGGAAAGACTAAGGACCACAGGCACACATCTGATCCGACTTAGTGACCTAGCCCTTGCACCTAGTGTTCTAGTTTTAGAAGTAATCATTAATCAACAAGCGAGTGTAGGTAGTCCAAGTATCTTCATATAGATATAATTTTTGCTTTAATATTGAATTGCATCATACAACACATTCATCTATGGCAGCACAAACATCATCTTTTTATTTGGATATTTGATTGGAGGAATATTTTAAGGCGCATCGCCGGGACAGAGTGTGGGCATGAGAACATTAGGAACACATCTATAAGTACTACAACTTTGTAGACTATGGAATTTTAGTTTAGTACTAATGTTGGGATGATGAGTACTTCCACTTGTCTAGTGCCCATTGTAGGAGGTGGATCAGGTGGATCAAGAGGCTCAGGATCAAGTGGATTAGGTGGTTTCGGTGGTGGGGGAAATACTAGTGGCGGTTCTAGTTCTTGATCTAGACAATAGGATCCACATCCTCCGAAGCCCCCACATCAACCTCGGTAAGTTTATTACAAGATGTATCTCCACTTTCCGGAATATAGAGGTATTGAAGTTACTACAAAACATGTGCACAATTGTGAGTTGCTATGGCATGATAAAGGAATCATGACTTTAGATAGGAAGGCGAGTCATTTTTCTACTACTCTTCGAGGGCATGCACATAGCTAGTACATAAATTATGACCCGCACTTTGACTATGGTGGATTATGATGCTTTGCACTTTGTGTTATTAGTTGAGTTCCATATCCATGAGTTTGAATAGAAGAGTAGCTGAGTGCTTAAAAATATTAGCAAGGGCTTATCAGAAATCATTCAGAGTATGACACACATTTTAAAATTTTGTTGTCAAAATTTTCATATGACATACACCCTAGTCAACATGCAAAGTGGTTTTTGGAGGATTTTGAATCCTTTTAGAAGTGTTGTATCTCATAATACCTTTGTATACTTTTACAAAACTTTGGAGGAAGCTCGTGCGCTAAGGTAGTTGGGAGTGTGGACACTAGAGTGAGTCCATTTTTAGAGGCATGATTATAGCTATGGAAAAATAGCTGGAAAATCTCTCCACTAATTCAGCTCATGAGATGTGTAGTGGGATATGGTATACATATTGTGAGGTTCAAGTACATATTAAGGGTATTTTTCCTCAAAATTCAAAGTGCACACCATGCTATTAGATTGCAAGATTTTCATCTAGACCATGATGTGAGTAGATGTCCTCTTTTGCAACGCATAATCTAGAAGAATGTATCTATGTATTATAAAATTTGTAAAACTCATACTCATGATACTATTAATTACAAAGTGATTGATCATATTCATGAAGCCATTGAAACTGGTGTGCGCTAGACTAGTGTAGCAGGTGGATCTAAGGAACAAGGAGAACATCATAATGAAGGTTACAATAATGGGGATAACTGGAATAGAAGCTTTTGAGGGGGATATAGAGGCTAAGGTCGCAGTGGTGGAAGAGGAGGATTTCCTAGAGGAACTTGTTTTACTTGTGGATCTCTTGATCATTATCAACGTGAATTCCCTCATAATGTAGTTTTCTCATGGTGTGGAAAATAACACAAATTTTAAGAATTCCCTAACTTGTATGAGCATATGAGCAAGCAGCATAAGCAAGACAAGGGAGTAGCTATGATTAAGATACAACACACGGATGGAGATCAATGGATGCCAAAGGTTGGGCTTAATTTTGAATTACAACCAATGTTAGTTACCACACGAGTGAGGCTGCACATGCTCGTGAGCCTCTGAAGTATAAACCGACTATAACAAAGCAAGAAGTGATTAATTCCAAGTACCCTAATGTTGAACATCATAAAGAAGTTTACCTAGAGACTATGGACATTATCAGGAATCTACAAGGAGAGATTCAAATCCTAAAGGAGTAGGCACACATGATGGAATGAGCTAAGAAATTTAAATGCCGCAGAAGGACGTAGATGACTTAAAGAAGGTATGTCAAATTTTTCACCAAGAGAACATAATCCCCTTGTTAAGAGAGTGGTTTAGAGAAAAATTATCACACATAAGTAATGAGCACGAGATATAGATACTCCATGAAAAATTGACTCCCCATAATCATGAGTATGATAAGGAGATTACATTGAACGCGGTTATTAATGGATGGCTTCTGAGAAACATTCTAATAGATACAAGTGCAAAAGTTAATGTACTCATGTTAGATGCTTGGAATCATATGGGAAGACCACCATTGCATCCTTCTTTGAATGTGTTGTATATGGAAAATAGAACTAGAGATAATCCTATTGGGGTATTAAAATATGCAAGTATTATGATTCGGGGAGATAAGTTTACTAAGGACTTTTAAGTATTAGAGTTCATAGAGGTAGATATTTTCTGAGCGTTACTTGGGAACCCTATGTGTTATGAGAATAATGTAGATTTTTACTTCAACAAGGGGTACATTAGCTTTAAGAACAAAGAAGAGCATGTCATTATACATTTAATATATGTAAATAATTCCCCATATGTTGAGCCTTTGAGTGAACAAGACCTGAACATGATATATATGCGCACAATCAAAGACCTTGAGGTAATTGAACCATCTAAGGAAGGAGTGATACAATGGGATGATGCTCATTTAGTTAGTGATACTATAAGTATTTCTTGTGACAATTGGGCACATGGAATGTATGAAGTAGTTGGGTGAGAGATTAAGAATACTATAACTCACATGATCAGGCCACGTGTCATTGAAGCTTGAGTCATAACTAGGTATCTTGGTACACGGGTGAAGGGAATATTGATGTATTTTTGCATTCCATGGAAGCCCATTGGAAGGATGAGGGAGACAAAATATATATGATGGCTTATAATTTTTGCATGACAATAGCACATTGGTGGACTACACACAAAGACAACATTTATACATTTTTTCAACACACAATTGAAGCTTGTATTTCCATGCTTGAGCTTGATTTTCTTCATACACCCATCCAAGTTTGCACTAGGTCCTTGAACTAGGCCTAAATGAGATAGTTCCAACCATGATCCATAAATCCTACCATGTTTTCCATCAAAATATCTCTTACACACCTTTTAGACACATGTAGGACACCTTTGTAGTTCACACCAAGCACCAAGATTCTTACCAATGTACCAAACATGCACCAAGGCCTTGTGAGAAAATCTCGACATCTCTCAATTCATCACTTCACACCAAGTCACTTCAAGCACACATCATGTGAGTTCTAAAGAAAGCACTATACCTCACCAAATACCTCACCAAACACTCTTTTCCATCCATGCCACATGACATCAATGACAACATCAATGCAACAAGGTTCAACAATCTCCCCTTTATCATTGATGGAAACAAACACAGAAACTTTGATGGAAAACTATCATACCAACACATTCACTGCTCTATCTTCCTATTTTTGATAGCATTCTCCCCTTTGACATCTATGACAAAGGTTCCTTTAGCATATGACATTCATACAACATCAACAAAACATAGTCTTACCTCTACAAGCTCCCCTTGGTGTATGCACACATTCTTGTCACAAAAGACTTCAGATAATGCAAGAAATTCTTCACCAAACAACTTCAATGCTCCCCCTGAACATATTATCCTCAAAATCAGACTTTTCACTCTTTGCAAATATCTCCTTTTGATCTTTTTAACTTGTACATTGAGCTAGTAAACTATCTCCCCTCTTGTTGGTACTCGTTATAACTTTTTGGAGCATATTTTTCAATTAGCTTGTTCCCCCTAGATGGCTTGAGTCTCATAGTGGTTTCTTAGGGCCGGTATTACCCCCAATTTTTCCTTAAATTATCAAAGGTTGCTTTTGGTAGAGGTTTTGTTAAGATATTTTTACCTCCTCCTTGGTTGACACATGTTCTAGCTTGATCCTCTTCTCACTCAATTATTCCTCAAGAAATTATACTTGATTGGTATATGATTGGTCTTAGAGTGTAATACAGGTTCTTAGACACACTTATGGAACTTGTGTTATCATAATACAAGGGAATAGGACCATCATTTTCAACTTTGTAATCTTCTAGAGTTTTTTTCATCCATAACACTTGAGCACAACATAAGGAAGTTACTACATACTCAGCCTCACATGTGGATAGGGCTACAAGAGATTGATTTTTTCTTAGCCAAGAAACTAGACACTTACCTACAAAAAATTATCCTCCACTTATTTTCTTCATGTCATCAATGCTACTCACCCAATATGCATCTCGTGAATGCATTTATCCCAAACTCGTTACTTGGATACTAAATTCCATACTCTATTGTCCCTGTGAGATATTTAAATATCTTCTTGATGTTTATAAGTGATTTTCTCTAGGGTCTTTTGGAAATCTTCCAAATAGGCTAACTTCTTGCATGATGTCAGGTCTAGAGGAAGTAGAGTACAATAGGCTACCTATCATGGATCTGTATGTGGTCTAATTTACTCTTGGTGAGTTTTCATCCTTGTTTATCTTGCATCCTACAACCATTAGTGCTTCAACTGGATTGCAATCCTCCATCTGAAACCTCTTGAGAATCTCTTTTATGTACTTGGTTTGGGAGATGAATATGCCTTCTTTAGATTAACTGATTTGCATACCTAAGAAGAATGAGAGTTCTCCAAGCATTGACATCTCAAACTCCTTCTTCATGACCTCTACAAATTCATGTGTCATGTTCTCACTATCACCTCCAAATATTATGTCATCAACATACACCACCACAAGAAATAGATGACCTTCTTCTTCCTTTATGTAGAGGTTTTTATCTGTCACTCCTTTCCTAAAGCCTTGATCAGTTAGATATATATCTAATCTATTGTACCAAGCCCTAGGGGATTGCTTAAGACCATATAATTCTTTCTTCAACCTGCAAACATAGTCCTTGTCCTCTGTGAGTGAAAATCCATCAGGTTGTTCAATTTAGACTTCTTCATTTAGGTTCCCATTCAAGAATGCTAACTTGACATCCATTTGGTATACCTTGAATCTTTTATATGTTGTATATGCTAAGAAGATTCTAATGGCATCCATTCTAGCTACAGGTGAAAATGTTTCCTCAAAATCCACTCCTTCAACCTAAGCATATCCTTTACAAACAAGTATTTCCTTATTCCTTGTGACTTCACCTTTTTCATTGAGATTATTTCTGAATACCCACTTAGTTCCAATGATATTCTTGTTCTTGGGC
Organism: Taxus wallichiana var. yunnanensis; assembly: GCA_018340775.1. Classification (NCBI taxonomy): domain Eukaryota; kingdom Viridiplantae; phylum Streptophyta; class Pinopsida; order Cupressales; family Taxaceae; genus Taxus; species Taxus wallichiana. Next base: position 391,879,398 of record CM031235.1, read on the forward strand.
CTAGGTACTAGTTCCCAAGTCTCATTTTTCTCTATCTAGTCCAATTCTTCATTCATTACATCAATCCAATTTTGGTCTTTGTTGGCTTCCACAACATTCTTTGGTTCAATCTTGGATAAGAGGGAAATGTTCTCTTGATCTTGAACACTCTTCAATCTTCTTCTTGTTTGTATACTTGCCTCCTTATTTCCTATTATCTGATTTGGAGGATGGTCTCTCTTGACCTGTCTTGAGGGTGCTTTTGTGTCTAGTATTTCTTCATCTTCATCCTCTTCTTCTTGATTACCTTATAAAATTTCATCATCATCCTAAATTTCTATGCTCTGGGGAGTCTCCTTAGGCTGATATTTGGTCTTCATAAGATAGGACTCATCCACTATGAAATTTATGCTTTCTACTATCTTTGTTGACCTTTGTTATAACACCTATAGGTTGAGCTCATTGAGGAGTATCCCAAAAATATTCCTTCATCATTCCTTAAATCAAATTTTCCAAGATCGTTTCCATCCCTTTTAATAAAACATTTGTTCCAAACACTCTTAGTTGCTTTACACTTGCAGGTCTTCCTCTCCAAAGCTCATAAAGATTATTTTTTTGTTTATTCTAGTTTTGTCTCTATTCAAAATGTAAATTGTCATGTGGACAGCCTCCCTCCAATAACCATTTGACAATTTTGACTCATTCAACAAGGTTGTTTCCATTTCTTTCACAGTCCTATTCTTTCTCTCCAGAACCCCATTTTTTTGAGGTGTTATTACTGCTGAGAATTGCCTTCTTATACCATGAATTTCAAAAAAATCATCAAACTCATTTGACCAAAATTCACCTCCTCTATTATATCTCAAGCTTTTGATCTTTACATTTTTCTCATTCTCAACTAGATATTTGAATGTTTTGAACTTATCTAGTGCTTCTAATTTTTCTTCTAAAAATTTCACTTGAATTCATTCTTGTGTAATCATCAACTATTAACATGAATTAACTTTCACCTTGAATGCTCATAGTCCCTAATGGTCCAATAAGGTCAATATGGATCAGTCCAGTGGTTTTGTTATAGATTATTCATTGGGTTTGATCCTTCTCTTGGCTTGCTTTCCATGAAGACATGCTTTACAAAGTGTATTAGTGTAGTCAATTTGAATACCCCTTAACAAATAAGCACAATCCCATATGCATTGGCCTATCACCTCATAGGCGCTGTAGGCACTCACCCGAGGCACATGCAAGTGTCAAGCCCCTCTTTTATGTGAGTTGTGTAAGAATGTAGCATGAATGCATAATATAAGATAGAATAAACCATCTTAATCAATTGAGAGCTTCGAGTAAATGCTACACTAATATATTCATTCAAACAAGAAGCACATTGATAAAAGATAGATCTGAACCATGAGAGAAAGATGATGCATAATGATTATACTCATTCATGTGAAACACACTGAACATAAAAATAGATATGTATGAGATGCAAACCATATGTATTTATACTTGGACATGTCCACTAATCACATTACATATATCAGGGTCATTACAGACCAAAATGATAGTGTAGATTAGAACCATGTAGCAAGACTAGACTTACGTCCCTTACAATGCAAAAGAAAAACATATACCCATCCCTTGATACATCATTCTTCATATAGATCTCCTAGTCCAACCCATAAATTTCTCCATGTATTTCTATAGAGCTTCGCCTCTCATCTCCTCTCTCTAATCTTCCTTTTCCCCTTTACCGAGCGCTTGTATATATAGTCTTTCTCAATTTCTTCAAGCCTTCGCGAGAGTTGCATACATGTTGCCAAGTGTCTAAGGTGGTCCTCCATGGGAGCATGCTTCTTCAAGCTTGATCTCTCCATTCTTTATAATGATGGCCTTCTAGAATATTCCATCGCAAGGTATATTCCTTTCTAGGCCACCTTGTTGCTAGGCTGACACCTTATCCACTCCACATGCGCAGTTAGGTCACGCTTTTCTCATGTTCCGTCTATTATGCCAAATATGGCTAAGTCCCAAAATATTTTCTCTACCTTGCATGCGCACCACTTGTTTCTACTAAAACCTCCTAAAACCTTGTCCTATGTACTTTCTCCTTGTGCACCCTTCTTCAAATAGACCTCGTACACCCTTCTTCAAATAGGCCTTGAGCCCACACACCTCTCTGTACTTGGAAAATAAATTAGGGCCCAACATCACCCCACATTACGCCTGTTCTCCATCTACAGGAAAATTTTATCAAAGAATAAAGAATGACCGTCCTTGAATAGTTTGGAGAAAGAATAAAGGAATGAAGAATTTTGGGGAAGAATGAAAGAATGAGGAACTATGATTATTTCTACAAGAGGAGGGGGAAATCTTTCATCAAGTCTGCCTCCAACTTATTCTAGGTATCGACTTCACTTTGTGCTTGTTGACAGAGGTCACCGACTAGGGCACTCACCTCTTCAAAGCTTAGCCCTTCTCCCTTGGCACTCATGGTTTCCACAACCTCTTCCAATTGCTTTCCCATATCCTCAAGTGTGTCCATCCTATGAGTGATCTAGGGATATAATTCTTTAAGTCGATTCTTAATTGATCCCTACAAGGTCTCAATAGCCTATGATTTCTTCTCAACCTCAGCTAGAATTTTTTCACATTCTGCCCTATTCCCCTTGTTCTTATCTTGGAATTCCTTAATCTCTACTTCATGGGTGGCAACCAGAATGCTCGCCACTGTCTCTATCGGTGCAGTTGTCATAGGTAGCCTCTGTCATCAGCGTGGAGGCCTTTACATCTGCAAGGACTTTCTTGTACTGGGCCACAATGGCCATAATCTTCATCTTGTACTCTTTTACTTTGCACACCGATGCCTCCTTTACTGAGACTCTAAGGCTAGTGGTCATCTTTCCATTGTGAGAACGTGAGTTAAGTCTTCTAGGAATTGCAGGCTTGATTCATATTTCTACATGGGTGGTGTCAAGTCTAGATGCTTCAAGATAATGGTGCTTGTGATCATCTCCACCTTCTTGGAGACTTCACGTACCCTTTCCTTCTCTTCCTTTAATTCATGCCTTAGTTGAGCATTGACTAGTTCCTCATGTTTTAACTCCTTAGTTCTTTTCTCTAGCTCCTCTTCCTTCTTCTCTAGCTCTTCCTCTATAAACTTCACTTTGTCATTCCTCCCAAAGATTCTGGCCTCTACTTCCACCGAAACTTTATTCAGCGTGTTGAAAATTTGTTCGTCTAATAGCCACTGAGTGTTTACCAAGGGGTTGTCACCTTTTGACTCTGGTACCTTCATTATTTCCCCTTAGCTCACTTCAAATTCTAGTTCATCGATGTGGGACTCAAATTCCCAAGAAATCATTTTCCTTGTCCGAGGGTATGCACCTTCCTCATCAAATTATGCCATAGCCAAGAGTTTCTCCGTTGGTATGGTGCTTGGAAAGCATGCGCACAACACCTTGTTCAGGTCATCAATATTCCTTTTCTATGTTTGCCTCCTCTACTTCCTTTATCACTAGGTCCGTGATGCACTCCATCTCTTTCTCTACTATGTCTTCAATGATCTTGGAAAATTCCTTCTTTTGGCCTCATCTATCTATTCCTTAGTGAGGCTTGTGGTCCTTTGTTCTTTGGTGAATTCCTCACTTACCCCCTATTCTGAGTATCTTCTTCTTCCTTGTTATTCTCCCTCTTGGAAAATATGTATTCATTTTCTTCTTCCTCTCCTTCCTCCTCCGAGTCATGAACCTCATAGATAGGATGGTCCTCACATCCTAGTTTATTTTCATCATCATCATCATCATCCCTCTCGCCTATATAGGCCTCCAAGCTTTTTGTATCCTCCAAATCATTTTCTTCTATCACCTTCTACTTCTTCCTGGCAGGGGATTCTACTTCCTTCTCCTCCTCCTCCTCCAATGACCTCTCCTGGGTGATGGGTTCCTCATGTTCCATTGCTTCTTCCTCTAGAGTCATTTCTTTCACCGAGGACTTTTTTTTTGCATATAAGTCTTTGGACTTAGTGCTTGTCCCCAGCGCACTTACCGCTTGTGTAGCCTGAATACTTGGTGCTTTCTGCACCTCTTCCCTTTCCCTCTTCTTTGGTGTGGGATTATTTCTACCTGTGGGGTCCTCAAGGATGGATACATTATTTTCCAAATATGTGCCCTTTTCAAATTTTGGCCGATGCAAAGGTATATCCTTGTTGCATCCCTTCCAATGATTGGAAAAGTCACTAGTTTCATCATTTGTATCTCGTGGGAGACATATCTCTCCACGTATGTACACTTCTTAGGGTAAACCAACTTCCTGCGCAATTCTCTATGGTCTTGATCCACCTCACTAAGGTCAAACCTTAGTCTCTTGGCCTCTTTGAATCTATTCACCCCCTTGGAAGTATAGCGCAGTGAAGGAGAAGGGAAGCTTGCACCATGGGCTCATTGTTTCATCTATCAACCTAAATCTACCAATGCAGAAGTGTTGATATACCGTGAATTCTACTTCTCCTTGCATGAGCGTAGGTAACTACTCTGGAATTCTCCATTCCACCCCAAACACATCCCTCATGTGCTTGTACCATTTTTCTAAATGTGCCTTGTGAGTGGTTGTCATTGTCTCACAAGTATATTTTGTGAACCACTTCGTGGGTGAGGGATCCTCTTCTAGGTACTCCTAAACAAACCTTTTTAGCCCATTGGGCACTCCAATTTTGTTAAGAAAATTGTGAGGAGGACATTACCAAATAGTATCTTCTTTCCTTCTTGTGTGTTGCTAATGATTTCATCTCGTGATGAAAGCGGACAAGTTGTATATGGTCCCCTCATATATTTTTGGCACACGTTTAGCCATGCCTTGTTTACTTGATTCCATCTCTCTTGGTCATTGAGCTTGGTTACCAAGCACACAGCCATCCTCATCATGTAGTTTGGTATCTCTATGATGTCAAAGTATCACGATCCTTTCTTATAGTAATATGCAAGTAACCATTTCCTTGATGGCCTCCTTAGTAGCTTAGGTCATAATCAATGTTATCCCCTTCGCAGATAAGGCATGTGAACTTGGAAATTAACTGGGGAGTTATGTGCATCTTGTGCCCCATGAAATAAAATTGGTCTTTATGAACGCACACCATTAGCCATTGGTAGAGGTGCTAAGGTTTTTTGAAGTATGGCAGTTCATAAAGTTGCAGTAACCCTGCCTTCTCCAATTTAACCTTTACCTCATCATTGTAAATGGGCATGCCTTTTGACGTTCTCTTGTTGGTTGGGCGCACCAATTCCAAGGCCATCTCCTTCTCTATTGTAGTTGTGTGATGGTTATAATTTCTGATCGTCATCTTTCTTAGGTTTAATTCCCATTATTTTCCCAGCAACACCCCATCTAGGTACTGCATCTCTGCATACCATTCTTCATTTGTGCTCTCGATGACTATTTTTGTTTTCCCTTGCCCTTTTATTTTTGCTTCTTTGGTGAGATGGTTGGTTTTCTAGGTGCCATCTTTCGACTAGTTTTAGTGCTTAGAACTCTTGTTCTTCTTTACCCCTCTATCCAGCCTCAAGATCGATCTTCATGAAAAATCCTTCTAACTTCATGCCCTAGTCTTCAAACCCTAATCGAAACAACCCTTCCACAAGATGGCACTTACTTAACTTCTCCATGCCCATGTACTCCTTTCCTCTTTGGTTTGTGAATTTACCCTAGCTATACACTTCAGATCTCTCTCAAATGATTCCTTCATTGTAAAGATCTTTCGTAGATACCCTAGTTTGTAAGAGCTTTCTTCCCTTCGTAATCGCAATGCAAATAATGAAGTGCTCAACCTTTTATTTATAGTTTTTCTCTTTTCCCAGCATTAAATGCTCTCTCACCTACCACCATACTTCAACCTTAAATGTGGATTTTCCACTAAGCGATCTTAAGTGCTTTTCCCCATGTGCCACATCTTACACGCAAACCCCTTTACAATCTTCTGGCACGTAAAAATCCAACCCGACTGAAGACTCTTACGTGTGCATTCATAGCATTGAAGGAAATTCTTCCATCATTTTCCTTATTTTTCCCTCACCTACCTCATGTTGTTCTGCGATCTTCCTTTTACCTATACGTGGTTTCTTCATGTAGTGCCCACTTCCCTTTGACACCTTTTGATACCTATTTTGATACGGTTGATTACATTATGGACATTATTATGTTTTGATTTAGTATGATGTTAGACATTTGATCATGGATTATTGTTGATTTTGATTTGGTTATGATGTATGATGATTATTAGAGACACTTCATATGTGGATGGTGATATACTATTTGACATGGATATATTTTGAATGTTGTTTGGACATGTGATTTTGGATATTGTGAGTAGACCTAGAAAATGGACATTATATGATGATGATATAGTTGTTGATTAAATTGAAAATGATGTAGTTGTTACTTTGATGTTGTTATGATTCATTTATATAGATGATTTTGGAATTACATTTATATTCATTTTGGATGTTCTGATATGGCCATGAGGCTGAAGGAGGTATTTGTGTTTTGCAGGTTAAAAATCACAACAAACATCGGGGGATTGGAGACCAACCACAATGGAATTCTAGGTGAATTCAACAAGGTCACCATGGCAACATGTTTGTGTGTGTGTGTTGTTTTGTTAGGGATTCCCATGGGGGATCACCTTTATATGTGACCATGGGTTTTGTATATTTTATTAATGTGGTTAATTTTATTATTGTTGTATGTATTTTATTAGTAATGTGTCCCTTTCTTTTATTTAATTAAAATTGTGGTAGATTAATGTGAGAAATCATATGGTTAAAATTTAAATAAATTAAATTGGGATATGGGAAAGTAATAATGGAAGTTGTTGGCTCTTTGTATTAAATATGTAAGGGATGTGTAAGTTTGTGTAAGAGTTGTGTAAGTCAGATTTTGGAGTATGAAATACTCCACCTCCTTGGAAATTTGAATTTTTCCTTGGGGCTGTTTTTGGAGGCTTGTGGGACAAGTAAAACATGTCCCATACCTCTTAATTTAATTTTCCAACCATACCTATGGTTGGAAGACTATTTTTAGCCCTTTTAATGCATTTTTTTTATTAATCATTTACATGTTTTGTTTTCACTCCCTTACATTTAATTTAATTTATAGTTCTTTGGGGTGTGGGCTTTTTGGAGTGTGCAAGTAACTTGTCATACTTTCACCCACCTCTTTATTGTGCTTAGGAGAATGAAATTTTTGTCTTGTGTGATTGGAGTTGAGGATGTGCGATGTGGCATCCTACATGGATCCACATCATCCTCTTCTCATCCCTCCTCTATAAAATTCAAACTCTTTTTTTGTTTTGGGGTTGTTGAATCATTTTACATACTTCTTTAGAGGCACATTTTTGTTGTTTGGAGCTCTTGTGGATCTTGGAGGAGATTTGGAGGTAATTTCATATTTGGCATTGTTGTTTTAGGACTGTGTTTTGGGAATTGAAGCTTGTTGTTTGGAAACAAAATCTACCATGGAGAGGTAGGATATGATTTCTTCTCTTTTGTTGTTATTTCTTTTTGTATTGTGTGAATGGTGTATGCTTTGTTTATTTGTTGGTTGTTTGGGTAGACTGTCATTAGGAATGGTGTAGGAGAATGTTGTGGGAATTCTTATGGGGGCATAAGGGAATGCCGGTCGCATCAGATTATTGTGGAGGAAGTTCAGGTTTGGGATCCACCATGGAAAATAAATAGCTTACATTTCTTACTTTGTGGGGGCATAAGGAAATTTGTGGGGGCATAAGGAGGGATTGTGGGGGACATAAGGATATGTGTGATGAATTATTTTGGTGGTTGTGAGTGGTGGATTCCCAATTCCCATTGGGAGGCATAAGTAGCTTCCCCATAGTCCTTGCTCCTTTTTTTTTGCATGATCAAGCTGAGTTCTGTTTGACTATTTGCAAATACGATTGCCAGTAAATTGTTGTTTTGTTTGGATTGTGTTTTATATTGAATTATGCATGTTGAGAGATTGTTGTGTGTTGTGTAAGCCAGTTGTTACCATGGGTTGAATCACACCTCTTATTGTATTATGGTTGGGGCTCGGGGCCAATGATGAAGGATGGATTCTCCTTTCATTGGATGTCTTGGTTGGGTGGAGAGTGTTGCCTTTCCCCACTTTTGTTGTGATCAATTTGGAAGAAAAATAAATCTTGCATGTTGTTGTTCTAGAGTAGAAGAAGACAATTTTTCCAACCCCTTGTGAAACCAATTCATTTGTAATATTTCCCACCTTGATGTGGATGAAATTGTAATATATGTTTTTGAAGGAAAGATGTTGTAATTGGTTATGCAAGTTGTATATTCGAACTATGAAGGATGTTTATACTCTGTTCTGTTTATGGGAAAGAAAGAAATAGAAACTTGTTTGTTGCATTCAAACATTGAAAGATGTATTTCTTTTGGATTAATAAAGAATTGCAAGACTTTCCCTCATTTGCATTGTTGTGTTGAATTGGAATATCAGTTTGTGATTGAAATCCCTATTTAGAAAAATGGAAAAAGAAGAAATACGTATGAAGGAATTATATTACTTTGTCTCTTTTGGAAATATATTAAATTGGAAACTAGACTTTACAATTTAGCCTTTAAATGATTTGTTTATAAACAACTAAATTCCTTGGACTAGAATAGAAATTAATTTCCACACTTGAATGATGAAATTGATAAACTGATCTTCTAGAAATGGATTTACATACGGTTCGGCCTTGCACATTATAATCAACTTGGAAATGTTAAAATTTAACATGTTGTATTATCAAGGAACTTAAATTGACAAAGAACTCTTAAGAAAACAATTTAAAACATTACAAAATCAAGCCCAATCCCTTTCACAGTCGTTTTCTGTCAATTGATGGAAAAAATCAAATTGGAGTCAATTGAGTAAATTTACCTTCCTAAAACATTCTAAATCCTTCCTAGTGCAATCCTCCATGTCTGTTTGGCATGTTGAGTGGAGGAGACCAAATTGAATAAATTTTATAAGTCAAAATTTACCAGTTGGTTGTATAAAATCCTACAGATCGTTTTCATGAAATTTACCCCTTAAACTTTATCAAAATGTAAAATTTATGATTCCTGTGCAAAGAGGGCATCGATATATTTCTAGAAAGTCCTTGTTTTCCCAAAACCAAGATTTCTAGAAAAATGTATGACCCTCGAAAGTTTTCTTTCCTTGGCGAGAAAATTTTCCCTGGCGGGCCCGCGGCCCAAAAATTTCCCGTTGAAAAATCCTTAGAAAAATTTTGAAAAATTTTTGGGGAAAATTTTCAAAATTTCGTCCACTAGCCCAGCAAATTGACAATCGAGAGGCCGCCACATGTCCTCATAGAGCGGTGGCGGAGGCACGACATTATTTTTTTCTTTGGGACCTTTTAAAAAATTGGGAAATTTTTTACCTCTTTCCCAGTACCGGCCCATGCAATCCCACATCCATCAGTACTACCACATGGCAAAGCATGGGTGTTGGTGGAGGCGGAACCCTCATGATATTTTTTCTTTGGAAATTTTTTTAAAAATCCCTCGCTGCCCCCGCACTCCTGCCCTCACCTCGGTGTTATCCCCGCGTATGTGCAGTCCGCGCATGCCATCTACCTTTGTCTCCTGCGGTGAAACCTCCCAAACTCTCGCATCACCCCACCTTTCCCTCTCCCTTTCTTCCCGCTATGGTTTTGGGTGCCATGTGTCCTGGCAGACCCACGGTGCCTGGCACAAATTTGGTTTTTCTCCCACATAAGAACAAAACTCCAACACTACCTCGAGACCTACCAACCTGAAAATGGGTTTCCTTCCCCACTCGACACATGTCCCTTTTGGGAAAATTTGACTCCCTAAGTCCACCGGCCTATAACTGGAGTTCTACAAGGAGTTATGAGGACTTCTTTATATCATTGGAAAAGTGAGAAAATTTCCTATCCAATGGGAATGATTTAGGGAAATTTTGAATGTGTTAAGTATGAGAAAAATCAAGTTGAAACTCTTAGCCTGTTAGAGAGTGGGTATGGAGATAAATTACCCCCTGAACTCAATTGAAACTTCTAACCCTAAAATTTGGACCTTGTAAGTCTGATGATGGCTAATAAAAGTAATGTATGTTCTAATAGATTAAACTTGTTCCAGAACTTGTTAGTGACAATTGTTGTCTTGCAACCTGGTTGTAGACACTCCTAAACAAAAAAAAATGATTCCATAATTTTCCTAACTAATCCTAGGTTGTTTCTTGGGTCTCAAGTGGGTTGTTTTAACCAGGCATCACACTTCAAGGATTTCTTAACACCAACCATTTACATCCATCTCTTCTCTACACACCTATTAACCTTATGTGCCTTTAGTCCTTTAACAGTCCATTCATCGCAAATTCTATTGCCAACGCACACTTCTATTACAGGCCCATACTTCGTATCACTCCACCCATCACTAAAATAGATGTGCGGTCCTTTGCGCATACACAACCTTCAAAAATTAATATAGTTACTGGAACACATGATGTAAAACAAAACAACATAAGGGAATGAACAACGAGAAAGGGAAACACAAGAAAAGAAAATGAATTAAAGGAAAGTCTATTCTAACTAGAAACACGTCCTTATTTACAAACACCAAGAGGACTTATTTATATTAGGGCTTCAGCATACTTCCATTGAATTGTCCTATTAATCTCATCCCATCCAGCACTTGCAATTGGCATGCACCTGAATCGAGGATGTATGAGATGATGTAAGGGCCCAACCAATGGACTTTTAGCTTCCCGGATGGCACAGAAACATAGAATCATATAGCAAAACCATATGCCCAACCTAAAACTTCATGTTCTTGATGTGATGATCATGGTATTCCTTTTGTTTTTGTTTTTCAATCTTCTAGCTTCACCTGCGAGTGACTATCTTTCATCCAACTACATTAATTTTCCAATCCTTTCATCTAGTGTTTGGTCATCATCTAATCCTCCTGCACACACTATATGTAGCGAAGGTAACATGAATTCAACTGGTAGGACAGCCTCTACACCAAACACCAATTGAAATGGTGTGGCCTCATTTAACATCTTGTAGGTTGTCCTGTATGCCCAAAGAATGGTTGATACTTTGTCATCCCAATATTTTCTACCAACGTCACATATCTTAGTCATGTGTGACTAATTATTTTGTTAAATTCCTCAATAGTTCCATTTTCTTGAGGGTGATAGGGGGATAGTCTTATGATGGGCCACCATAAATTGTGATAACATAATCCCGACTGCGTCTCATTGAGAAAGTGTGTACCTCTATCACTTGTCAAACTCAATGAGCATCCATACCTACGATTATATTTTCCCATAAAAATATGGCGGTTGAATCATTATTGACAATCCTTTGTAGGTTTTCCTCTACCCACCATGTCAAATGATCAGTGCAAGTGATGATATACCATGAACCGGTCCTTCACATTGCTTTGGTAGAGATTGGCCCTACAAAGTTGATAGCCCATTTCTCAAATGGTTCCGCACTGGCTATTGGTCATAAGGGCATTTCATCCCTCTTTCTAGGTTTTTCAAGGCACTAGCAATGGTCACATGCCTTGAAAAACTCAATATAATCTTGGTAAAGGGTTTCCCACCAAAGCCCTGTGAGCAAAATCTTTTGTGTGGTTTCATTTCCGCATAGTGTCCTCTTGTGATCCCACCATTCGATTCTTCCATAATTGCAATGCACTCATGTTCTAGCACACATCGACGTAGAACCTCATCACGACCCAATTTGTATAGATCTTTACTAATCAAAGCATGTATGGCATGACATGTATGGATAATTGTTTCCTCTCCAAGGCCTTCATTCCTTCTAGCGCCACACCTGTCTTAAGAAATATTGCAATGTCCTCCAAATCCAAGGGTGCGTGCCGCAACCTAAACAGTTATGTGTCTGGCATAGTCTCCTCAATGCTCTACACATCCTCCCCTGAGTCAATCCTAGATAGATGATCGGGTCTAGAATTACTCTTTCCTAGCTTCACAACCATGGTGAACTCGAATTCTTGAAATAGCAGGACCCACCGACATATGCACCCTTGAAGAATAGGCTTATTGACTAAGTATTTTAGTGCCATGTGGTCCATGTAGAATATAAAGGGTGTTGCCAATAGATACTTCCTAAACTTATGCAACATGTAGATCATGGATAAAGCTTGCACTCAGTAGTTGTGTAATTTTTCTCTACTGGTGTTAACTTTCTGCTAGCAAAAACATAAGGGATGATCATCAATCCCTTCACTTGGTTGTGTCAGTACTACTCCATTGGTTGTGCTTGAGGCATCAACATGAACATGGAAAGGCTTATCCCAAGAAGGGAATCGTAGCATGGGCGTGGTGAAAATATTATCCTTTAAAGTATTAAATGCTTTCTATTGCACCTCTCCCCAAAGGAAGAAACTCTTTTGTTTAAGTAACTCGTCTAAGGGCACGGCTATCCTGGCATATCCCTTGATGAACTTCTTGTAATACCCTGTATGCCCAAGGAATCCACGCACTGCACTTTGGTGAGTAGGCTCCCCCAACCCCACAATGATAACACTTTGGCGGGATCTACTAGTAAGCTCTCCCTACATATGATGTGCCCTAATAATTTTCCAAATGGGGTAGCAAAGCAACATTTCTTAATGTTGAGGGATATCCTCAACTGTCGACATCTCTCAAACACTAATATTAAGTTATCACAATGGTCCTTGACTGGCCCATACATTGTCCAATCATCCAGATAAACTTGAATAAATTTATGGATGAATTCATGAAAGGCATGCACCACAATGTGCAAGAACACCATAGGTGCGTTCTTCAACCCAAAGGGCATGACCATATAGGAAAAGCTTCCCCACTCAGTGGTGAAATTTATCATCTATTAGTCCTCCTTTGCGATCCAAACCTGGTGGTACCCTTAAAATCCATTCATAAAGGAATAGACTTCGCATCCTGCCACTCCTTCCAAAATTTATTTAGTGAAGGAGGTTGGAAAAGGATCGATGACACAAACTACATTCAACTCCCTATAGTCTACATAGATCCTTATCCTTCCATCCTTTTTTATACTAATGACCATTGGACTTACGCACTCTGAATCTCCAATAGCTTCAATGATGCCTGATGATATCATCTTATCTATTTATTCTTTGACCTTCCAGTGCGGGTTAGGATTCATTTGGTATGACCTCTTATAAACCATGTGTGCACCCTCCTTCAACTTGATCCCCATTTCCCCCAAGGAATGGTTAATTCCTTTGAGTTCATGATACCCATGAGGGAATAAATCCTAGGACTCACGTAACAGATCAATGACCTTAGAGACATCCTTCTCCAACCAATAATCCCCAATGATGGCCTCCTTCCGTTCCTCTTCTGTACCAATGTTAACCTTTTTTGTCTTTAATGGTTTATGATAGGCGCGCACTCATTCATCAGCACTATCTATCACTTTGCACATCCTTACAAAATGGTTAACATCTAAGATTTCTACTTCCTCCCCATCAATTACATACATTATCTACCCTCTTTCTTTTCCCATGCACGCGTTCTCAAGTTATATCTCTTCTAATTCTTCTTCCTCAAAGCGTTCCTCCAATCCAAGTTCTCCTAGAAACTCTTGTATTCTATCCTCCACCATAACACTATCCCCTATTGTAAGGCACTTGACAACCTGTAACACCTTATCCACTGATGGCTTTATACTCTAATACTCAAATGCTTGAATGAGATCAGCCATCAATTCTTTCCAATTACCAGTCTGGTGGCATGTTTCTGAATGGATATACCATGCATGTGCACAACCTTGTAGTGTGGAATATAGCTTATGTACCCATAATGATGGTGGCAAGGCTTCTGCACCTCCTATCTAGGCCTTCTCACATGCTTGGATATGGAATGAAGTAGTCTCTTTACCATGGTAGTCTTGAATGACTATGGGTGTGTTGCTTCTGGAAAACCTTATAGAGAACATGATTCTTACCTCGCACCACTCTAGGAGGATCTCCTGATTTGTAGCCCACCAACACGTTGCAGTCCCGAGTAGGCTGTAATAGATCATCCCTCTTCTTTTGTCCTCATTTTTCCATTGAGCTTCCATGTCCTATAAGAAAACTTCAGGGTGTGCCCCTCTAGAGTAACTTGGTAACTTCTTTCCTCTTAGATGCTTAAGTGAGCACATCTTGGTCACTTTTGTTACAAACCCCCTCAGTTGTCACCCAACTAACTCATAGGTCCCATGCACCCAATTGTCACATGCCATGCTTGTGGTATCACTCACAAACTAGGTATCCTCAAATTGGATAACTCCTTCTATAGGGTGAATTATCTCAAGGACCTCGTCTCCCAAAGGTTCAGTGTAATGTGTCAACTTCCCATCCGTCAGAGGGATGATGACATTTTCTTCCTTATTTTTGAAACTAATAAATACTTTGTTGAACCTTAGGTCAGCGTTGTTGTTATAGCACCATGGGCACCTAAGCAATGCTGGAAAATTATTTTCCTGTCAAGCGCTAAGACTTCAAAGTCACCAAGTAAACTTGTCCCCCGAATGGTAATTACCACATCCTTTAATACCCCAATGGGCATTGCCTTAGTTTTTTTTCCATATACAACACATTCAAAGATGGCTGGAATGCGGGCCTTCCCATTTGATGTCAGGAATTGAGTGTAAGAACATTGACTTATGCTCTCATGTCAATTAATATGTTGCTTAGAAGCCAACCATCCACAACTATGTTTAGTGTGATTTCTTTGTCATAATCAAGGCTATGGGGAGGGAGGTTTGCATGCAACACCTGCCTTTCATTGTCCTCTTTGGTGTGTGGTATCTTTCTCATAGCCATTCTCCTAGAAAGGGAATAATATTCTCTTGCCTTAACATTTTACATACTTCCTTGACCTCATCTAGGTCCTTCTACGGAGCCTCAACATTCCTTCTTTACTCTTGCTACTGGACTACTCCTTTAGACATTAGATTTCTCCCTATAAACTCTGAATGACATCCATAGTCTCTTGATATACCTCCTTCTGATGAGTAGGGTTTGGGTATTTCCCATGTACCACTTCTTCCCTTGAAACTAGGGTCCTTTTCCTTGGTATTTCCTTGGCGCGTGCTACTTCTACTTGTGTTGTCACCAAAACAAGTTCCAATCCTGACTCACGTGTCACCCATGGTATCCACTGTGTATCATCCTTCTTTACACTCACCATCGTGGCACCCTTGTCTTTTCGGTGTTGTTGGATCATGTGCTCAAAAAACTCAGGGCACTCCTCATACTTGTGCTTCTTTCTGCACCACAATCACTACAATAACTCTAGGCACTCGTGCTTGTAGTGTTTTGTAGATCCACAATTAAAATAGGTTCCTCATGGGAACTCACTTCTTCCTCCTCCTTGGTTACCACGACCATGAATTCCTCTACGAAAAAATTTTCTATGTGCGCTTCCATCTATGCACCCTCATAGTGGCAGTCATCATCCTTTAAACTACTTGCAAGGCTAGTCTGGTGCACACCAAGCATCATAAATATGATCAATCATCCTACAGTCTTTGGTGTCATGTGATGTAGATGTATAGATCTTGTAATAGAAAGATACATTCTTACGGATTGCACATTGTAGTAGAGGGAACCTACTTGCATCATGGTCCCCATGACAAATTTCATAGTCCATCGCTATAGCACGTACCAAATTTCAAGGGCAGTTATCCTTTACATGCCCCTCCACTTCACAGTCTATACACCACATTCCACTACGAGTCTCATGGGCTGAGTTCGCAGATAAATTTTCTAGCTGCTTAGCCATAGTAGTGATTTGAGCTTCTAGAAATGGACTAACACTAGTATCAATTCTCCTACTATCTTTTGCATGCAGAGTAGCTTCCATTGCCTCACGCGGGTCTGGAAAGTATTATGTGATAATGCCCTTCTAAATGGTGTTATCAACCCTCCAAAAAACATTGAGCATGTTATGAAGGGTAAATTTCATATGAAAACTTTGACAGGAGAGTTTTAAACCATGCATCATACTCCCGCACACTCTCTTCCATTCCCTATTGAATCTCCTTTAGAGTGTTAATGCTCTTCTGCTCAAACTTAGGGATGTGGAATTCTTCTAGGAAGGAATTTTTCAACGTGGTGTAATCTACCACCATCTGATGGGGGTCATACTTACTATACCAGTTATGTGTGTTCCCTTGCAACGTTGTTGCAAATTGACTATCCTTCTATTTCGGGGTTGTGATCCCTTCGCATGCCATAGCAGCTCATACTTTTGCACATGCTCCATAGGATCCTCTATACCCTAGTAATCTAGAAAGTGTAAATACATTTCAAATATTACTTGAGGAGGTGGCTAAGGCCCATGTCCTTCTGATCCAGATCCTTGGTTTCCTTTGGTGTTTCCTCCACTAGATCCACTAGATCCACTAGGCCATGTGCCTCCTGATCCACTAGTTCCACCTCCATATCCTCTTGCAGCCAATAATGGGCGTGAAGTGGTCGCGCCTAGTGTCCCCAATGTCCCACTAAATATTGTGCCAATGTTTTTTGAGATTGTTCCACTACTAGATGTGTGTCCCACGCCACTCTCCAACATGTTTCCCAAACCTTGTGTATTTTCCCCTCGTCCAAAAATTCCTCCAAACACTAGAATGGTATGTGCAGCCATAGAAGTCCCAAACAAGAAATTATATCTCCTAGGTGTAGATTGGTCACTTCCACCGATAAAAACTAGGTTAACAATACTTCTCCCTTGATGCGGGTTAACAATACTTCTCCCTTGATCTAGGTTCATTGGGTTTAGATGCATGCCAATGACTCTTCTTTCTCCATGGAAAAAACCCTCATCATAATCCGAAGGGGTCTCTCTCCCACACTTTCCAATATTGGGTAGCACATATTACTCAGGTTCCACATCCTTTGTGTGAACCTCAACTCCTTCCCGCAACGTCTACCTCCATAAATCCATCACACTTGTAACCTCGCGTTGTCTAGCAATATCCCTTTCATGTGCTTCACTATACTTGAGTCACCTCTCCTCCCTTTCTTTCTCAATCACAATGTATGCCATCCTCCTCCACCCTAGCTTCCTCACCCAAGACTCGAAGGGTTTGCCACCATTGAAAATGCCTCTAAACTCAAAGTAATGATCAATATCTTCATCGCCAAAGGAATAGCAAATAGAAATGATCCTCTGGGATCCCTCAGAAACTCAAACTCAGTAACTTCCATACAAGAGTACATATAAATGGCATATTCAGAGTGTAGCTAACCAAGACTCCCTTCGACCAAAATCCACAACATGAGTCCACATCATATTTGCATCTTGCATCCTCTAGTAATCATCTTGGGTCCATACACGCGCTCTATAGTTAATCTTGATCTAGATGCATATGCTTAGAGCTATTTGTATAGCTCTACTAGGAAGCAACAAAAGAAAGTTTCATATAACTCATGGTAGAGGTTCTCTTCTACCCATCTACGTGCATCAAACTCAATTCTAATGTTGAATCTCGAGAAAATTTATCCTTCGTATTCATGAACCATGTTTCAACACTTTCAAGGTTAAACTCCATGTCATTACATAGTACAGATACAAATATGCATGTCATTTCTTACAACAACTTCAAAAAGAGGTCCCGGCAATGGAACCAAGATGTAGTCAATTTTAATACCCCTTAACAAATAAGGACAATCCCATGTGCATCGGCCTATCACCTAGCGGGCACCTTTGGGTGCTCACCCAAGGAATGCACGAATGCCAAGCCCTCTTTTATGTGAGTTGTGCAAGAATGTAGCATAGATGCATAATAGAATATAGAAGAAAATTCCTTATTCAACTGAGAGCTTCGAGTAAATGCTACACTAATGTATTCATTTAGACAAGAAGCACATTGACAAAAGATAGATCTAAACCATGAGGGAAAGAGGATGCATAATGATTATACTCATTCATGTGAAACACACTGAACATAACAAAAGAGATATGTATGAGCCACAAACCACATGTATTCATACTTGAACATGTCCAGTAATCACATTACATCTATCAAGGTCATTACAGACCAAAATGATAGTGTAGATTAGAACCATGTAGCAAGACTGGACTTACATCCCTTACAATGCAAAATAAAAACATATACCCATCCCTTAATACATCATTCTTCCTACAAATCTCCTAGCCCAACCCATAAATCTCTCCTTGTATTTCAGAGCTTCACCTCTCATCTGCTCTCTCTAATCTCCCTTTTTCCCTTTACAGGTGCTTGTATTTATAGCCTTTCTCAATTTCTTCAAGCCTTCGCGGGAGTTACAAATCCATTGCCAAGTGTCCAAGGTGGTCCTCCATGGGAGAATACTTCTTCATTCTTGATCTTTCCACTCTTTATAATAATGGCCTTCTAGAATCTTCCATCACAAGGTATATTCCTTTCTAGGACACCATGTTGTCAGACTGGCACCTTATCCACTCCGCATGTGCATTCAGGTCACACTTTTCTCGTGTTCTATCTATTACGCCAAATATGGATAAGTCCCAAAACCTTTTCTCTACCTTGTGTGTGTGCCACTTGTTCTAATAAACCCTCCTAGAACCCTGTCCTGCACGCTTTCTTCTTGCGTGCCCTTCTTCAAATAGGCCTTGCGCACCCACGCGCCTCTCGTACTCCGAAAATAAATTAGGGGCCCAACAATTAGTAGGTTTAATGATTTTGGGCATGTTTCTCACACATCCCTTGGAACTGATTTTAACAATATTGTCAAAATTTAGGTTCCCTAACCTCCTATGCCAAATCCAACTATCATCCACCTTGCTTGTGAAGCATTTCTCTTTGTTGATCTCTTTCAAGATATACATGTTTTTCTTGGTCCTTTTGTCCTTGCCAACTAGCTTGCCTGATTGGTTCTTCCTTATATCACAACCCTTTTCATGAAATATCATGGTATACCCTTGCTTGCACATCTAACTCACACTTAATAGGTTATGTTTCAGGCCCTCTAAATACAAAACATTATCAGTGGTTGTTTTTCCATTTTCGAGGATTAATGTGCCCTTTCCTACAATGTTAGTTGATGTGTTATCACCAAATCTTACTGTTCCTAATGCATTCTCTTCTAATGAGATGAAATTTCCCTTATTCCCTGTCATATGACTTGAGCATCCACTATCTATGTACCATTCCATGTCTTCATTTTGAGTATGAAAAGTAGTTTGAGCTATTATACTTTGCTCTTTCTTGCTAGTAGGATCAGTTTTAGCAACATATACCTTCTTATCTTGTTTTGGATGTCTTTGATAGAAAAATTTTGCTATGTGACCAAGCTTTTGACAATTGTAGTAAATCATTTCATTCTTTCTTCTCATGTGATGTGAGTTAAGGTTCCTTCCATGACCTCTTTCATATCTCCTACACTTTGAAGCTTTATGTCCAAACATATTACAAGAGAAACAATAGCCATAGAAATAATGAGTGTACCTTATTGCATGAGATTGTCTAATTGGATTGGTCCTTATCTTGGCTCTCTTGTCACTAGCCTCCCTTTCTTGAGGTGGTTCTTGACTGATATTTTCATCCTTCTTTTTGGTTGTCTTGTCATCCTTATGATCTTCCTTGAACCCTATACTAGTCTTATCATTTGAATACCTCTGACTTCTTAGAATATCATCTAGATCACTTGAACTCTTGTCAAATATTTGATATGTTTTCAATTTTCTTGAGGTCTAATCTAATTTAGTTTTTAGGAGCTCCATCTCTGTTTTGAGTTTGAGGCATTCTTCCTCCTTGGATTTGAAATATATTGAGATCAATTCTAGTTGTGCTTCAAGCTCCTTGAATTCATCATCATGCTCTATATCATTCTTTCCTTGTCTCTTCTCAAGAAGACTAATTTTCTCTTCATACTCTTTCAACATTGAATTCAACTTTTGGTCTTCAATCCCTCAACAACACTAATCAACTGAAATTCAAGGTTTACTTCAGCATTTTCCTCATCTGAATTTTCATCTTCACTATGATACTTACCTTTTGAGATACTTGTAGAGGTTGTCTCCATGGTCATGAATAGAGTCTAAGTCTGAGTGTCTTCATCTTCACTTTCAGAATTTTTGGAGTCACTTAAATCAGATGAACTTGTTTCCTCTTTGGTATAGAAGTTCCTTTTGTTCTTGAATAATATTTTCTTTCCTTCATGTTTCTTGAATTTCTTCTTATGCTTATGAGAAGTCTTGTCTTATTTTTCATGCTCATCTTTCTCTTCCTTGTTCTTGTTAGGAAATTTGGATGCAAAGTGACCCACTTGACCATAATTAAAGCACTTAAAGGGTAGCTTTCCCTTGTATTTTCCTAACCCTCTTTTCAGCCTCCTAACAAACATAGCTTCTATTTTCTCATCATCCTCCTCCATGTCAGATTCAACTTTACTTTTCTTTTCTTGGGGTTCCTTATCATCTTTGAATGCAACCTCATTTTTATTAGTTCTTCTCCATGATTCCTCATCTCATAAGAAATTAGGATGCCATGAATTTCATCCATTTGTAAGGTGCTCAAGTCTTTTCTTCTTCTCACAGCTAAAACCTTGGAGTCATACTTAGATGTCAAGGATATTAACACCTTTTGAACAATCATTGTTTCCTCTATCTTTTCTCCTAGTCTCTGATGAAATTGATCACTTCATCAACCCTTTGTAAGTAGGAAGAAATACTTTCATATTCTTTCATCCTCAAGCTCTCAAATTGTCCTTGGTAGGTCTACAAATTGGCTAGCTTGACTTTTTGTCTCCTTCATAAATGGTTTTAGTTTTTCCTAAATTTCTTTGGCTATGTTGTAGTATATAACTTTTACAAACTCTTCTTCTCCCATTCCACATAGGATTGCATTCATTATCTCTAAATTGTTCTATCTATCCTTTTTCATGGTGAATCAGTTGGATGTGTGGTTGGAATGGTGTATCCATCAACTATTGATTTCCATATATCAAATCATATTACCATGAGGTAGGTATTCATTATATTTCTCCAAAAATCATAGTTTGTTCTATTGAAGAGAGGCATCATGGATGTAAAGAAACCACTTTGACCTTGATTACTAGTCATGTTTGTACTTGTTGGATATCCTTCAAATTTTTAAGCTTGTTCCAAAAATACCTTGCTTGGATACCAATTGTTGAAAATAAAAGCACTGAGAGGGGAGGGGTGAATCAGTTCTCCTTCAAATTTTGAAGACAATTCTAACTCTCAGTAGACCACTCAACCATGCTTTAACTTTGCAATGAAGAACAATGGCATTCAAGCAAAAACAATCAATAGGCAAACACACAAGGAGACAATAGTTAATATGGGAAACCTTTAAAGGAGAAAACCCCACTGAAATAAATGTACTATGAGGAAAATTGTCCCAAAATAGATTATAAGGATTTCAAGTTGTTGAGCACCCACTCAACTTGAAACACCAACTCCAATGTCTAATCTAAGCACCTACTTGAGAAGTTTTACAAGCTCCTAATTTCATGGAAGATACAACTCCCACTTTTTCTAAGAACCTACTTAGTCTTCACAAATTTTTGATCACCTTCATTCTCTTAGTTGCTTATGACAATAGATTAGTGGTCTCTTATTTTCTCATGCTCCTTCTTCATCACACCTAGACTGATCTTCAAAAGTAATATTTAATGCTTATTTTCTCATACATATACATGAGGATGACATCCTCTAACTCTTACCATTCTGACCCCTTCACATTCTTGTCCTTTCATCTCGTATAAGAAGGTTGAATGACATCATCTAAAAACTGCCAAAGTGTCATTATTGTAATTACAGGAGTGTCATTTGAAGGTACTAACTATTCTTAAACTGTTATAACCATTTTCATACCTATGAGAAACTAAAGAACACTCCTAGGCTTGCTACACACCTGAAGCATATGACAAGATTCCTTTCTGAACTCTTTAAATCTCATTTGTAATGTTCTACCATTTTTGTCTTCTTCTTCAACATAGATTCTATGTGTCTTGTAGCTATTCTAGTCCATGTAACAGGTTTTATGATGAGTTTTTTACGTTACAATGTCCTTTATTTTTCTTTCCAAACCATGACAAGATTTACAACTTCAAATCCCCATTAAAGCTTGTATGCACACCTAGATGTATGAACTTTACAAAACAGTCTTCAACTTGGGTGTGTGAGGAGAACTATAAACTTGTGTCATGAAATACGTTCAAGATGAATGACTCTTCAATATTTCTACAACAACACCATGGACTTGGAGATCAACAAATCAAATCACACTACTTGAACCTATCTCTTCATCTCGGTTGGGTAAACACGGTCTTGGAAGATCTTAAAAATGCATCATGAAGAATGTTCATTCAAACTGATATATGCATTTTCAAAACCTTCTAATGCTTGGGGAGATTTTTTTTTACCTTTGGTCCACCTTCAATACTTGGAGCAACCACCACTACCTTCATTCATATCATGAAGCTTTGATTATGAAAAGGTCCTAATGAATATGAATGCCTAGTAAACTAGTCTACACAAGCTAAGTAATATCATGCACTCATCCACCTACTCATGACTTCTATTGCACATTTATAGAAGGATCTATGTCTTGGGAAACTTATCAGGTCCATATCATGCTTCATTTCAGGGCATAAGGATCAAATGTGCTTGATTTTCAAGGACAACTCAAACTAGGTCTTAAGATACGAAACCAGTCTTACCTTGGATGACTTTAAGCACTCCAACTTAACTTCTATGACTGAAAATTTCATTTGAAATTACATAGGATACCTTTAATTCATTCTCAACCACTCATTTTCTTAGGATGTGTGGAGAAATACACACTTGCAACCAAGTTTCTCAAACCTTCTTGACATGGTAACTAGGATTGATTTGGTCATTTGAACTAGGACCTTAAATCACTTCACCATGTTAGGTTATGGGATTCAACAAGTCATATTGGACTTCTTTAAATTGTTCATGCCCACATTGTACCTCCACATCAAACATTCATATTAGGTCTCTCTCAAACACCATGACTGGTTTTTGCATGTTTACTCCTTTAGCGGTAGGCCATCTATATTGACATGGTTCATCAAAATTTTGCACATAACTTACCTATATCTTCTCATGAGTAGTTGGGGCACCTCCCAAGCTTTCTCCCACACCATATTTTCCAACATAAAACCTTCTATAAAATACTATACAGTAAACTCTTTCAAAACACATCTATTTTTATACCATATAGTTACACATGGAGTATAACACTAATGCAAAAATGTATTAAGAGCCCTTTACAATCTTAAGTCACTAAATTATCTTTCCCATGTCATTTCATGACCAAAACAGTCATTTATTTTCCATCACTATAGGCCTAGGGTTTTGGGAGGGTTTGGACCACCTTGGCTTCTTAAGCATCATTCATAAAGCTCAGGCCATCATTATTCCTCATTCCACTTGCAAAATTAACTATATTCCATGCCCCATCATTAATGAATCGATTAGGACACCATGAATAATTTTAACATACCTTTGTGAACTGGAAACTTGACCCTTGAGCTGAAGGTAGTCATTCTAAGAGCTCGATAACACTAAAACCTCATAACTTGAAATATATTCTTCATTTTTCCATGAATTTTTTCTCGCATCACTATGATAGTATTTACTACCTTTCCAAATTCTAAGTTTCTCATAAACAATCTTGTACCTTCTTGACTACCATGATTTACACCTACTAACTTGGTTTGTTCTCAAGAAAATATCTTCAAGTGACCTTGAATATGCCTCCACTAGTTTAATCTTGTCTTATGGGACCTTACACAACATTTATACATTGTTCCAACACACAATTCAAGCTTTTGTTACCCTAATTGGGCTTTAATTGCTTCATACACCCATCCAAGCTTACACTAGGTCCTTGAACTAGGCCTAAATGAGCTAGTTCCAACCATGATCCATAAATCCTACCCTATTTTCCATCAAATGAGCTCTTACATGCCTTTGAGACACCTATAGAACACCTTTTAGTTCACACCAAGCACCAAGCTTCTTACCAATGTACCAAGCATGCACCAAGGCCTTGTGAGAACATCATGACATCTCGCAATTCATAACTTCACACCAAGTCACTTCAAGCACACATCATGTGAGTTCTGAAGAAATAACTACACATCACCAAACACTCTTTTCCATCCATGTCACATGACATCAATGAAAACATCAATGTGATAGGTTTCAACATTCATTCTCGGGATATTTCCATGGAGTTCACCATTAGAAAACTCTTCATCATCGGAAGAATATTCATCCTCAGATTGATCACTCTTTTCTTCCCTCTCTTTGCATTCTAATTATTCGTTGTGAATTTACTTTTGGATTTTTTGTCTCATTCACTTAAGTTTCTTTTTAATTTTACATTGTAAGAGTTCTTTTTTATTAATAAGAAAATGACTCATTTTTATTCCGATAAGAATATGAAAGGTCACAAGTGGTAGGAATGTGATAATTTACTTGGGGGGAGATGAAGAGACATTTTGTAAGGCTATATATTTGGATCGCTTATCCATTCCAAGAGGTTGATAGCTTTTATAATCCTACTATAAAAATTTTGTTTCTTCTATTTTCTTTTCTATGTTCTTCTACTTCCTACTTTCAACTTTTCAAGCATTATAATATTGAAAAACTAAGAAGGAACTTTGTGTATCCGAGGAATAAATTAATTTAACTTTGTGACTTTTATTTGTTAATATTAATATTGCTTACACAGTTTTTTTCTTCCTATTAGATGTGGACCTACTCTGGTTAATGTCAATGAATTTTACTAGTGCCTACTCACTACCTTAACCCTTTATCTTTATATTATTATCTCCAATTCACCTCTCCCAAAGAAAATTCATCCCTTGTATTCATTAAAAACAATTTTCCACGGGTTTAGTGGAGTATTCATGTGTGACCCCTGGCTTAACATCCACCATAGATTTTATTTTTCCCACATTCAATAAATGGGAGCCTCCCCATTCCCAAGAGGAGGGACCTAATCCCGTGTCTGTTGGTGAAAAACATTAATTTTCCCTTGTGACTAATTATTTCACCAACGGTTGAATAATATTTATATTATTGTTTATTGGAATAAAAAAAATTATTTCCAAATGTATTTAGGCATTCTATTGGATTGTTTCACCCTTATGAACTACTACGGAATTAGGTTGTGTAATGCATATATACATTGTAGCCAATTCCATAGTTTTTAATTAATTTTTTTACACAATAATACAATTATCTCATGAATCATCCTAATTATATGCTCACATTTGGTATCAAATAAGGGAGATTCTCGAACTGTGAAAGGTGTATGATTCGGTCAATACAGTTTGAGAGGACCCTATGAAGTTTAAGCAAGAGATATCCATAGTTTTCCTTTCCTCTTCAAAACCCCAACCCCTATTTTTCTACATTGGCTATTGCACAATAGTAGTAGTAACAAGAAATTCTCTACAAAGGTTTCAGAATTTGAGAAAGTGTGGAAGATTGTAGATTGGGCAAGGAGGAATCACCTGGGAACTACCTCTTATATCAGACTTGGAGATTGTTATTGCAAATTTAAAAAGATAGAAATAACATTCCTGAGAGGAGAGCCAAAATCCTAAAAAACATTGTGTGCACAAGTGTTTCTCCATTAGCTTATTTTTAAGAAACTTTTATACTATAGTTTTATTATTTTTTATATAAATTAGGGTTAAGTATAGATTTTTCAAAGTTTATGTAAAAATAAACTTTAGAAAAATTGTTTTTGATATAGTCTACATGAAAATCCAATTCATTAATATCTTATAAACCAAGAGGATTTGGAAGCTGAAAAATTCCACATTGTGTCTTTATCCATTTTATTTTAGAAAAAAATTAAAAATCATCCTAAAACTCCTGGTTTTAACGTTTTACATCTTTTACCCTAAAAATTACAGTTAATTCGATACTGACAAAACAAAAGAATTTAGGACTTAAAAATTTGAGATAAATCCTAAAATCATGGCATTAAAAACCCTTTTGAGGAATTTTCTACAACCCCTACAATTTTTTATATACAAAACTATAGTCAATTTTTTTTAGTTTTGCCTCTAAAGCCTTAAATCGCATTTAATTGATTTCTTACAAACTGTGAAAGACCATAAGCTAAAAATTTTCCACATTTATTGAAATTACATTAAAAATTTGTATATATATTTAAATTCTTCAAATCATCATACAAATACACTTTTTATGTTTTTGTGAGTTTTACAAGCATAAATAAACAAATTAGAAAACTTCATAATAAGAAGCACTTGATGTTCCCGTAGTCTCCATCATTGCTAAAAATGATCCTAATTTTTTATAGATTCCCATCTCCTAAGTAGAGAAAAATGTGTAACATGTAAGACCAAAATCAAAACTCATCTCAAATTTGAAGAAATATGGCATGTTGTGGAAGAATTTTCACTGGACCATAGAAATGCTACTCCATAATATCAATTCGATCGATTTAATTAGAATGCCAAGTTTTGTCTTAGAAGATATGTAACCACACATTAAATATGCCAAAATAGATAGAGAAACATGGGATAAATTGAGCACTTTGTGCTGTGAGGTTAAAAATATAAACACCATTCTACACTTGCAAAGTCA
This sequence comes from Taxus wallichiana var. yunnanensis, assembly GCA_018340775.1. Classification (NCBI taxonomy): domain Eukaryota; kingdom Viridiplantae; phylum Streptophyta; class Pinopsida; order Cupressales; family Taxaceae; genus Taxus; species Taxus wallichiana. Next base: position 391,906,050 of record CM031235.1, read on the forward strand.
GCTTCATAGTATCAAATTGAAAACTGGTGAGAAAATTGAGGAATTTATATGGTGCATTGCAACATTGTAATATTCACTCCAAGAATTGTAAGAGGAAGTAACATATGACTCTCTTATACCTATTGTTTTGAGAGCATTTCTCCCTCTTACCAAATCTTTGTGACACCATTGAATGTTAGAGGAAAAATACCAACCTTTGAAAAATTGGTAAACATGTTACAACATGAGGACTCGAAGCATGCATAAGCAGAAGAATAACATGCCTTGGATTCACAAAGTGGAAAGGTAAGAGACCATTCAAGCCTTCTAAGTAATCCCATAATGAAAATGATCAAAAAAATCAACAAGGGAACAAACAACAAAAGCAATGTTTGATTTGTGGTAAGAAGGAAAAGAATTGAAAGATTGTTGGTAAATGGATTTTAATAGGGATCCTCTAGTGGAACTAATAAAAATAACCAACAATCACATAAAATATTAAAAAACAAGAAATAAGGGCAGTATAAGGGAAACTAGAAAAAGAATCCCCAGCAACAAGGCAATGTTGTTGAATAAGAATATCACTATGAATATGGAGAATTCCTTATGTTTCTTAGTCACATAAATATTTTTGTTCACAATTCAACTATTGTGTTGATTTGGGTGTAACTCAACACATGATTGGGTGCAAGGACTATTTTTTCACTTTGAGTGACACACCCACAAAAACCATCTTTCACTAGGTGATGATAGATCCTACATTGTCCATGGTATTGGTAGTGTTTCTTTACCCCTTGGTACACATAATTGTAAAATAACTAATGTCTTATATGCCCCTAGTTTGACAAAAATATCCCATTCATCAAGTTAAATTTTGGATCACAATATAAAGCTTGATTTTTTCTATAAAGGTGGTAAGAAAATGTGTTTGATTAGAGATAAATCCAAAATATCTAATATTTTTACATGGACTTCCAATGTGGGGCATATGTTTTAGATTAATTTTTTTATATATATGATCAAAATCTTATATAAAAACATGTCTTCAACTCATTGTGGCACGAAGTCTTGGCCACGGCATTTTTGGTTATCTCGACACACTCTTCTAATATGATACTCTAAAAAATGACACAAACAAATGCCAACATTATTTGGCAAGAAAACAACATGGATCACCATTCTATAAAATTAAATTTCAAGCTCTACGTAATATTTATCTAGTGCATATAAATCTTTGTGGACCACGAGATCTGGTCACAATGGTTTTCAATATTTTATGTTATGTGTTGATGATTTTTCTAGGAAAATGTGGATATATTTTCTTCATACTAAAGATGAAGCGTTTGATAATTTCAAGTAGTTTAAAGCTATTGTTGAAACTAAATTTGGTCATAAAATAAATACACTCTAATTATATCGAGGGTGAATACACCATCAAGGAGTTCAAATAATTCTTTAAAATTCATGGAATTTTTTAACAAATGGATCCTCTACATACACAACCCTAACTTATTGATAGTATTGTTGAATGGATAAATCATAATATCATGGATATGGTGTGATGTATGATTGATGATTCTAACTTAATGAAGACATCTTGGGATGAAGTATCCAAAACAAAAATATACCTACTTAATAGATTTCCCATTGTTTCTCTTAATGGGGGTGACATCACAAGAAGTATGGTCAAGGTGAAATTCATATATTATACATCTCATAGTTTTTGGATGTAAAGAGAACATGCACATTCCCAAGAAGAAGAGAACAAAACTTGATATGAAATATGAAAATTATATCTTCTTAAGGTATAGTGAAGAAGCTCTCAAACAAACTAATGGATCCAAAAACAAGAAGATTTTATACAAGTAGTGATGTTGAGTTTTTTAGAAGAAAGAAGAGGAATATCCTTCCAAAAGCTCACCTGATGATCAAATCATTCATATTTTGAAAACATATGATGACCTTCCCTCTGATGAAGATAATTATGACAAGGATAACAATGATGATTTGATAGGACCACCACCCATGAGAAAAACTCAACATATTCCTAAATGGTATATTAATGTGATACGAGATGCCAAATTGGATGGTATCCCAATCATATCCACACCTGGACCATGGACTCACAATAAGGCTTGTGATGAGATAATTTTTCCTTAATGACTATTGTTTTTTAATATGTTGATCCCTCTACACTTTAGGAAGACCTTTACTCTAAACCTTGGAAAGATGCCATAGATGTTGAATATCAGTTTGTGATGAAAAAAAAAACACAAGGGAGCTTGTTGATATTCTATAAGGGAAGAAGGGAATTGAATGCATATGTATTTTCAAAATAAATTACAAATAAAATTACATTATTGAGAAACACATGACAAGGCTAGTATCAAAGGATTTTTATCATAAAGAAGGCATTGACTATGAGAAGAATTTTGCTCCCATGACTAAGATCAAAACTATCAAGATGATTTTTTCTCTAGTAGCATAGTTTGGTTGGAATGTCCACCAAATGGACATGAAAATTTCCTCTCTCAATGGATATTTACAAGAAGAGTCTTACATGACTCAATCGGAAGGTATTTTTGTTCCTATAAAATATGAAAAGGTATGTAGACTCATGAAATCTCTTTATGGTCTTAAAAATGCTCCTCGAGATTAGTACATCAAGATAGATGAACATCTCATTCATCATGGATTCCGATGAAATCCTTATGACCCCAATATCTACCTCAAAAATCAAGGGGAGAGATTTTGATTGTTGTTGTTTATGTTGATGATCTAGTAATCAATGACACTTTAGTGAATATGGTTGATGCCACTAACAAATATCTTAATCTCTTGTTCAACATGAATTATCTCAGATATTACACTATTTTATTGGCTTGTATATATTGAAAAAAGAGAATCGCTTCTTTATATCTTAGTTAAAATACACTAAGAATATACTTCAAAAAATTTAGATGATGGAATGTAATCCAATTTCCACACCTATTGAGATAAGAATTCAATTGTCTTGTATAAACCCATGACCACAAGTGAATGTAACTCTTTATCAACAATTGATTAGGATTCTCGTTTACTTTAACTACACTAGGATGAAAATCATCTCGGTTGTCATCTATTTATCATGATTCATGCAGGAACCAATGACATGTCACTAGAAAGTAACAAAGTGGATTTTTAGTTATCTCAGAGGAACCATGGATTTTGGTCTATAATACAAGAATAATGATCAGTTATTCTTGATAGAATATTCAAAATCGGATTATGAAGGTAATATTGATGACAAAAAAATCCACTTACGGATATACATTTTGTTTAGGATCTAGTCAAACATCATGGGGAAGCAAGAAATAAAACATTGTTTCTTGATCTTACATAGAAGTTGCAGATCATGCTATAGGAGAATCTTTCTATGAAGAAATATGGCCACATCACATACTTGAGGGAATAGTACTACCATAGGAGAAAGCTACCATATTGTATGTTGGCATTGAATATGTTCTAAAACTATTTCAAAATGCAATGTTTCATGAGAGAAAAAAACACACCGAGGTACATGTGTATTTCATGGGTGAACATGTTCTATATCACAACTTTGGGCTTCATTTTTCTCGACACAGAAAAAAATGTGGATGTCTTCATAAAGTCACTTTCATAGGAAAAATTTGAGGGCTTTAGCGAATTTATCTCCTCTTCACTTGAGACCATAAAGAATTAAAGGGGGAATGTTAAGTAAATACCTATAGTAATACATTAATTTAGTATAATAAATATTGGTTATTATTCACATATATAAGTTTGTTATATGGTTGAAAATATTTGTTTTTATTTTTATTGGAATAAAAAATTATTATTCCCAAGTGTATTTTGATATCATATTCAGTTATTTCACGTGTATGAACTGATGTTGGAATTAGGTTATATAATGTCCAACTAAATTACAGCCAATTCTATAGTTTGTAATCAATAATTTTACACATTCATTAAATTATCTTAGGCATCGTCTTGATTTTTTGCTCATAGAAAAATCCATTGAGATATAATAGATCATTCCCTACCCAATAGTTCATATAATCCTTAACAATTTCTTTTGATGCTAGAGTAGATAACTCGGTCTAGTTCGAGGGATTCCAGCTAAAATTAATAATGGGTAGAGGAGTTACTAAATAAGAATATTCCATCTACTAAAAGAAGGTTAGAAGGTCATTTTTGGGGAAAAAGTTGTTCTAGCCAATAGTGATGTTCTAAGTGTTGTATGTAGAGAAAATGTATGTAAAGTGTTAATTAAGTCTTGTACAAGATTTGGAGAGAGATTTCTTTCCATGAAGGCCATGAATATGGTAGTATGATGTACCAACTGTGAATTATAAATGAAGGGGTGTGTTATTGTCTCACTTGCTAGAGTGTTTTCCCTATTTAGGTTTATCTAAGGTAAATATTTTTATTGTGTGATTTCAATTGTCCTAATATCTCTTTTATGTTATGTGTGTGTTACACTTCATTTCCAACACTTTGAACCTATGATTTGTATACAAAGTGATATTTTTATTCACTAATTCTTGAGTTGGAACAAGAAGTATCAATGTTGGTGAAGCTTAATATGAAACATCCACATATCATATGAATAGATTGATATCGAGCTAGTTTTTCTTTTTTCGTAAAATTATTTCTAATACTCTCCAAAATTTTGTGTTAGTTTTTGTTCCATTTTGGTTTGGTGACTTGTGTTGCAGTTTAATGCCCACAAAGTAGTGATGTGGGAAGGGTGACTTGGCTCCTTTATGAGAAAATAGATCCACCTAGAAGTGGAAGAAATAAGTGATAAACATGATATAATTTGACATTGAGGAAAGTTTTATAACTAAAGAGTTGTTCCAAAAGTTGGAGGAGGATGTTGTACATATTTATCTTTCATTGTATAAGTTGGATATTTTGGGATCCATTGTGGATAATATTGATGTTTTGTAAAGGCACCAAAATTAAATGATGAGGCTACTCCAAAACATGAGGGGATTGAATGAACAACATATGCCAACCAAGTTCCACCTCCATTCAAGATTGAGGAAAATATTGAAATTTAGTCGTATGATAGAGAGGTGAATGTGGATATGATAGTAATTTGGATAGATCATCTTAAGGTATACTTTGGTTTACATTAAATTAATGAATTTATGAAAATTTCATTTATAAGGTTAAATTTATCTAGACATGCATTATCTCGGTTTGAGAATTATGCTCATTATTTGGTTGTGAAAAGCTATCACCCTTAGTAAGTGGAAAGAATTTAAAGTGTTGATTAAGAACCAATTCTATTATATTTTCTATGAAGAGGAGATATCTATTGTTTGGAAATATCTTAGTCAATAACAAGGAAAAAATGTGCAGGATTACACTAGTGTGTTTCATAAGATGGTGGTGAAAATGGGAGAAGACACGTTTGGTTGTGACATATTACTAAAGTATGTTGGGTGATTGCATAGTTACTTGAGGAGGTCAGTATTTCTAGCTAAGCACAAGGATCTTGATGAGGCTTATTCTCAATCTCATTATATTGATATGGATGAGGACAAGGGTTCATCTCCCTCTTCATATTATAATAAGGAAGGTGATTTGAATGCTTCTTATATTTATAATAAAGAATATGTAAATCACTATGGGCATTGTTGGAAGCACAATGATTGGGGGTGAATTAGTCTTTTAAAACTTTTACTTTAGTTATCTTAACTTGCATACATCATTCAAAGCATCCATTCAACATTCATTAACCAATGTGAGCTTATTAATCATGAAACAACCATCCATAAGAACATGAAGCAAGAGAGAACACATGAACACAAGATATAAAGTGGGAAACCCTCAAGGGGAAGAAAACCCACTGAACCTTTGCATATATTACTCAACACAAAGGAATTTATTTAGTGAAGCACCCACTTCATAAGGAGCACCAACCCCTATAACTTTAGTGAGGCACCAACCCCTATTTATTAGAGCACCCACTATATAAGGAGGCTACAACCCCCAATATAACCAAGCACCCACCTATCCACATGAATATGAAGATCAGTTTATGTCCTTGTTAATCAACCAACTAATTTTGATCACTCTTCACTCAAAACCCTCTCAAACATCTCTTTGTCCTTCTTTATTCATAAATGCACCATATAGTTTTGATTAGGTCAAGTGACCTTGTAGCTTCTTCTCCTCTTCCCTTCTTAGCTTCTCATACCTCTTATCATCTTTTCTCTAGAGCCTTCTCACCTCTTAATAATCTCCTCTTTCTTGCTCAAACCTCCATCTTCTTCAACAACTCAAATGAGAGAATACGCCTTGCTTTATATACATGACTCATCTCACAAACTACTCTAGGTCATCCAAGACCTTTAGACCATACAAGTTTTGTCATAAAAAAACATTATAATACACATTAAAAACATAAACAAACTACATAAGAGGACCATATAGGTTGGCATAAGCCTTACAAACACAACATTCCCAACTAGTCCTAAAACATAAGAATCTCCTGCAATAGTCACAAGTTGAACTTCAAGGGAATTTTGTCATACAATGTTGGTTTTATTTTGGATGAGTATATATTTTATCTTGTTATAGGTAAGCATGATTCTTGTACTACAATCATCGTTATGCTTTTGGATATTGCAAGTAAAGTGATAAATATAAAATGTTGTCAATCAGTTTGTTTATAATCATAATATCAATTCTATAAACCTGTGATGTTTCATTATTGTGTTCTAGCTCTGGTAGAGTTATGATGCAAACTCAAAAAATTATGTTAACTTAAGTTGTGTAAATGGTGAATACAACATTACAACTATAATGCAAGAAGGAAGAGGCCTTAGTAAATGGGTCCGGTAAGAATGAATCTTGGTAAGGATAAATTACTACTTTGTTATTTATATCTTGACTGGTTATTAGAAATAAAAAACCATATCAATATATGAATTTTCCATGGTTGCGTACAGTATAAAAACTACACTCTTGGTTCATAAGGCCAAATGGGCCTTCGGAAAGATAGAGACATTAATATCATTGGTTTATGTCTCGATCAAAAAATTTGAATTAAATAAAGAAATAATTGTCGAGATATATATATAGGTATACATATATATACACATATACTATATGTTCTAAAGACCTTATCCTAAGTTAGATATTTAGATGGTCCTCGGCCATATTAATATCAATGCTAATATATGAAACATAAATGTTAAATATGTAAAGGGGTGGCTAAGCCGAGCACCAACCCAAGCTCATGGCGAGTTAGTTTATTTTACCACCACCCGAGCTATGTTTAAAATTGGCACAAAATTGTATCGACCAAATGTGTTGACCTAGCTAAATTGAGAATAGTGCTTGAACGGTCTTCGTTTGATGATTAAACCTAAACCTAGTTGTATGGTGGCGATTGGAGGGCATGTTTGGGGCTTGCAAAATTTGGCGAGACATAAGTTATATAGGGAGTTTTGGGAGGGAAACTTTGAGTTGGTATTTTTGCATTAATAGAGATTAACTCCACTCCCACGGTTCTCGGGTGAAGTGAGAAGATTCTCGAGGAAGATACCGCCAAGAGCATAGAGTTATTTTTGGTTTTCATTTTTGGTAGTTAATATTTTTCCCTCCTAAACTCTACATGATGAATTTATGGGAAGTTATTTTTATGCGAACCGATTAAAGCTCTACGTGTTATCTTTAACTAGTAGTGATCTTTTCTGGGCTATAAATGAATATTGTTGATGTTATAATGGGTTTTTTTGGTCGAGCCGGGTAATGATTACTTATTCAGATTTGAAGGTGACTCTTGGAGGTTTCTAGGAAAGATTATTTTTTACTTTATTAACTTTGAGAAGATCTTGAGGAGATTTTAGACAACTTTCTATAAGCATGAAATTTTATTTCCTACCCCATCTTTATAATTTATAGCATTCAAATGTTTTAATGGCATAGAAGTATTTGAAGAATGTATCCTGTGTTAATAATATCTTGACTAAAAGAAGGTTTCTAGAATAATATTTTCCATGTCTATCTTTGTTATGTTCTTGATAGAAATGTCCATGGTTATACATAATGTGATATTGGATACGGCCGACCCAATGGGTTCAATGAATGAATACCAGTTATATATTTACTTAATTGTGTATTCTCTTGATTATATGTGTTTGATATCTAATAAAGATCATCTTGATAGATTCGGCCAAGGATTATGTGGTTGTATTATATTTGATTTGTGTGTACTTGGCATTGTATACTTGAAGTTTGGTTAACACCCTTCACAATTTCATTATATCTATGTAATAGATATAAAGAGTTGAATGTATTTGTAGAATACCCATTTCCAATTTCAGTTGGATTTAAGTTTTAATTTACTATGGTTTACGTTCTTCCTTCTCAAATAACCATTTCTAGGGAAGCATGGTTTATGGGTATTATATATATTAATTTCTGCATTTAAATTTATTATTCTCTTAAATGAATTAAGTATCAAATGATTAAGATTAGGTCACCAATGGAAAATTTTCTCTTCCAAAATTTTTATGTAGTCACCATCCTCTTCAAGTCTTGTTTCTATGAATCGAAATGGGTGTCAAACTGCTATACCCATGACGAATGTATAAATACTTTCACTTCAATTCAAAACCATTTGGGATTTTCTTAAAATCAATCACTATATCATTGGTGGTTTGAGTAAACTTGTTACCATTCTCTGTTTGAGTCTTTAGTTTCTGTTTGTGAACTAAATGTTGGGGAAGAAAATGGGGACTTCGGTTGAATCAAGTTGTGATTCTTTTCTTATGTAGTGGGCCACTATGGGAATACTTGATGGGTATGGATAGGATTGCAAAATCCCTAGCCGATGTTGTATGGATTTAGTCAAGTCACTTAGACTCTAAATAATCAAACTATGATTACCATGTGATCTCTAAAATAAAAGAAAGGTTGATGTGGTTTCAGATTTATTAAGGAAAGTTGATGTTTTTAAGGTAATTTCCATGATAGCATATGTTATATGAGTCAATGTGTTGACTATTAATATTACTTGAGACCGTTTAGATAATATAAATCCTATTTGATAAATGGATGATCTAAAGGATTAATTGGTATTTGGTTTTTATTAGTATAACCATCCATTAATTTTGTAACATAAATCATTATGTTGATGTATCATGGAAATCAATGATTGTATATATAGTTCAAAGATTACTATGATTGATCTCTCGTATAATCGATACGTGGATAAAAAAATAGATATGTTGGTTGAATACTAAGGTTGTTCCACATGAATCATTTAAAATCAAGCCATGATAAATAGAATTTTATGTGTGTAGTGAGAACCTAATATAAAATATTTCTTTTTATAATATTATTATGAAGGAAAGGGAATAGAGGGAAAAAGGAAATGTTATTTTGATCTCTTTTATTTGAATCATGATGTTCCTTCACTAATGGAGTTTATCATTAAAATATTTTAGTGTTATATATTGTAAAGATAAGGTGGATAACCTTTTCATGCCAGTTTGGTTAGAACTAGCCACGTACAATTTTGTACTTTAACATTTTCATAATGTAGCTTAAAGATCAATGCAAAATTTTTAAAAGGTTGGATCTGACATAATTGTTGAGGATATTCCGAGTTATGAAATATCATGAATGTATTATGTTTGATTATGAATTTATGTTGTCTTCGTTTTGTTGTCCTCTCAAAATTTCCCTTCTTTTGAAAAAAAAATTGAAAATTTTTGAGTTAACACTCTTTTATAATGTTCTAGTGAAGTGAAAAGTTGAGGAGATAGGGAAAATTTGCATTTTTGAGTCATTTTAGTGATTTGCGGGTCTGTTGGACATTTTTGTCCCGTATGTCCCAAGTTCTGCTAGACCCTCTGTTCCCCGATCAGCCACTTTCCTGAAAATCTTTTAACTTTTGGTTCTGTTGGAACTTTTTGTTCCAAATGTTCTAAGTTCACCCAGCTTTCTGTTCCCCGATCGCCCACATCGGCCGCATCGGGCCCTTCATGTACTTTTGTCTCATCTATCCCAAAAGCATCTATGCATTCCGTCCCCACTTTTCCCACATCACACGCATCAGCCAAATCACATCTTCACGTCCCTCACATTTCTAAGTTCTGGACTGCTCGTGCTCTTTTGGCCCGCATTTCTGCGTCACCGGATCGTGTCTTCGCGTCCCTCATGTCCCAAATGTTCCAAAGACCATATGGGCTAGTTTTTTCTGCTCTTCCTGATTCTTTCCTTTTTGAGTCGGTGCATATGAATTTAATGCACATTTATAACTTTCTCTCTCCTAAAATGGCTATTTAATGGGACTACCCTCTATGCATTTTGCACACTACTTTCTTGCTATCATTCGCTCAAATCCTTGCAATTGAGATCATCTGCTTGCGCTCCCATTCCCTCTGCATTTTTTACGAATTTGAATTGTAAAGGTTGTTTATTTGTATGCTGCCAACATGAAGATCAAATTTCAAGGTCAAGAACATGTTTCACCGCTTGAATCCTCTGTTCCCGATATTGGGGATAGTGAGGTTCGTCACCTGGATTTTGGTGATTTCTGGAACAGATTGACTAACCCTAATCCTTCTCCCATGGCGCAAATGATCAATGACAGTGGCCTTGCATTTTTTGTGGGTTTCCCAATCTCAGTACAATGTGCCAATACTGTGCTCGCCTATGGGGCTCACTTTAACCCTGACACGAATGAATTATCTAATGTGCACAGGGAACTAATCACCAAACTAGATGTTGTTGCCATTGTTGCTGCTCTATGAATCCCAGAGGTTGAAGACTCCATTGTTATCTCTCAGGCTCAGGCTCAGACTCTTTTTGAGCAGGACAGTGATAAATACAAAGTGAGAATAGCAAAATCATGGTTGAAGAACCCTAAAAAGGGAGCATCCCAACTTTCCAAAGCATTATTCAGGGCTGATTTCAATGAAGAACTATCGGATTTCATTATCTTGCTAGCTCGTGTCATGGGATTACCCTCCACCAATGAATTTCACTTTTGGATGTGCCCACTCATCAACATCATCTGCGAAGGTAGCCAGAGCATAAATTGGGTAGAAATCATTTGCATGAATTTGACAGAACAGTTGTCTAATGTGCAACAAACCAAGAAGTTCTATATGACTTCTTATCTTATGTATACCCTAGCAGCATCTCAGCAATGGTTTGGTTTCACATACATCGAGGGTCAAAAGGATGAACCCATTTATGCATACTGCCCTCAGTTCACCCTTGAAACCAGTAACCATAACTTCAGGAGGGTGAATGATGCTTTTACCATGTATATTGTGAGGCTTCTAGAAAGTGATACTACCAGAAGATTTTCTGATGAGGCCATGAACCTGATAGAAAAATATGGAGCTTTCTTCATTCAGTTCAGAAGGTTTTCGTATATCAGGTTAGCCGGTTATGAGAACACACCTCTCAAACTCCCCATGTTTTGTAATGATAAGATGGATTTGATTGAAGTATGTAGGTAATTGGATAAGTTACATAGAACCTGCAGAGACAAGAAAATCTTTGGGCTACATTTCCCCATATCCTTGGGTAATTATACATGTAAAACAACTTTGGATGCTCAAAACATAGAAAGGGCCCTTGCTCCCATCACTGTTCACTTCTTCAGGCCCAAGACCTGTTTTGATTTGAAGAAGTTCATTGAGCTAAATCTCATAATTAATTATCATCATAGATCAGATACTGAGGACTACTGGGCTGATTGTGTAGATGAATTTGAAGCAAGGTGGAGACATTATGGTAGATTCTCTCTCCAGCTGATAAAGGAGCTCAATCTATATCAAATTCCTAAAGGACTTCAAGATGATAATGAAGACCTGTTGTCATATGAATATGATACATTGATCAAGCATACTCCCTTGGAGGATCTGGACTAGTATAAGAGGGAGAAGGATGACTTGGTTGAAATTCTGGCTCCTGTTCTTGTAAGAACCAAGGTCTAGTTTGAAAAGAAGGTCTAGAGAGCTTAAGAATAATCCAGGTGAATCTTCCTCCAAAGATACTTCAACACCTAGGAAGGAATCACATACACCTAGCTCGGAGGTACCTGTACAAACCCCTCCTCCTCCCTCAAATAAAGAACCTGAATCATCCACTCCTTCTTCATCTACTCAAGTATACCAAAAGAAGGTAAAAGAGGTTAAATAGGAGCTGATTGAGGAAGATCCCCTGTCAAAGCATTCAGAACTACTTTGGGGCCAGAGAATGTCATTGTTCTCAGTGAAAGTGATGATAGTGAGGTACCAGTCCCTGTAGGAACTTCAGAGGGTACAATAGATAAAGAGAAGGAAGTGCATAGCACTGAACCTCCAAGTACCACTGATTCCTCTACCCAAGAAGCTCCAGATACTTCACTCACATCTCTACTGGAAGCAACAGTAGTAAATACTTTAAGTGCCATGAGTTCTCTTGCTCTTGGATCTCTTTCTCCTCCTTCTTCTTCCACTTTTGCATGGGTGCAACCCTTGGTTGATAGTAGGAAGAGGAAACCTTCTTCTCAATTGACAGGGCCAAATTTTGATGTTGTGGCAGCCTTGTTGAGCACTACTCCTCCTATTCCAGAAAAGAGAGCTAAAACAACTTCGAGGATAGTGATAGATGTCCAAGGCCAGCAATTTCTAGAGATTGCAAAACCTAAGGTGGATAAAGTAGAACAAGATCTATCAGCCTCTGATCTGGAGCTCTCTAGGATTCCAATGGGAGAATCTACCCCTGAGAGTGAAGTACATAACCTCCAGGAAATAGTAACCAAAGTTATTGAGAGAGTAGAAAAAGGTAAACAAACTATAGAATAGCTGGAGGAACAAGCTCAAGTTATTTCTAGCTTCATCAAGTCGTTATTATCTAAGGACAAGGTTTTGGATCCTACTCCACTGTCTACCCTTCCACCACCTATGATTCTTAGTCAAGCTGAAGTTCAAAGCATTAAAGACATACACAGGTATTCCATCTACGGGAGAGCTATGGAAGCCATGGTGGATGACATGATCATTGCAGGTTTGAATTTCATTGTAGAAGCCTTCAAACTCAATGAAAAGGTGACTAATCTGCAACAAAAGCTCTCCTCCACAATTGGGACCATGGATAAAGAACTTAAACTTTGGAGTAGTTGCATAGTGGATCTTCACCTGATGGGATAGGCTGATGAAAATATATTGATGGCCAACAAGGTTTTTGATGATGCCAAAGACAATTTATCAAGGTCATGGGTTTTAGCGTGGAATGGAAAATAAAAGTTCTGGAGGAAGCTTTAGGAGAGTTGAGGAATAGTTGGCAGAAAGGAGAAGCCTTCAAAACTTGTGTTGTATCCACTTTCAAAGATATTCACTGTCATCTTCACGATGAAACTTCAGGTGTTCCTTTCTCCTCCAAGAAATTAAAACTCAATTCAGGGCATTTGTTAAAGAAAACTTGTTCAAGGAGGAGTTGATTACCAAAGAGAAGATAAAGGATATTTTCTCTCTTCAATCTGCTATTGAAGAGGCTAATAAAGAATACCATGCACACACTGAGTTTGATAAGGAGATGGAGAAATGCCTAGGTACTTGGACTCAAGCTACTGGCAACACATCAGCCCCATGAGGTAGAGACATAACGGAAGCATTAAAAAAGTTCAGGAAACGAATCCTCAAGTCGGTGGGCCCTCCTCAACAATAAGCAGTTGTTTTCCCTTCCAGCTTCTCCCTTCCTTCTTTTTCTCAAATTGGGCTTATTGTAATTGGTTAAGGGTTTTGTGTCAAGCATCTCCTTAATTAACATTTTAGTTAAAAGAAGCAGTTACCAAGTGTAACTAATTTTTAAGTTATATAATGGGCTCTCTACGCCATTCTTTAGGCTGGAACTCTGTTTATTTTTGAAAGTGTTAAGGAGTAAAAATCAATCAATACAAAAATATCTTTCTTTCTATGTCTATTTGGTCTTGTTCTTTCATTACTATCTATTAAATGTTATTGAATCATTTATCTGTGTTACTTCAAGAAGCTTTGTATTCCTGTAGATGTAATTTCTAGAACTTTGTGTCTTTGAAATAACATCTTATTGTCTCAAATGCAAATGGTTATGTTCCAAATAATTTCATTCTGGCATGCGTAAGGAATTATTTTGTTATCTATATTTCTTGAGAGTGCCTTTCTGCCCCTTCCCACTACTTAATTCCTCTATCCTTTTGTATTGATGATCTGTTCTATTTTAACACTTTCATGATATCTGAGTTCCTCATTAAAACTATACATTGTACATGTGTAAATAAGTTTTTGCCTTTAAATAAGGGAACCTCTCCCATTAAAGAGGAGGGACTTTCTGTCCCCTGACTGTTGTTCTCAATAAAGTCCTTATTTGATGACCAACATGTTTGAAAGGCGTAATTGTATAAGTGAGAAAGAGCATCATTGTCTTATTTTATTGAAGGAAATTTAGCCTTAAATGTTATTGTACTATTCGGAAAGGAATATTAAACTTGTATTCATTGCTAAATTAGTATTTATAAACTGAAGCAAATTAGTTGTAAGTTACATGGTTGTACTTATTGGATTCAGCATTATATGGCCTAAGATGAATTAATGCTTTATGGATATAATGTGTAGTAAGCTATCATATTTTATGATTAAGGATTAATCATGATATAGTTACTTATATGGAACAAATACAATTATGAATGTTTGTAAACTATTTCATTTGATAAGTTCAATTAAATATGTACTGCATGTGGAATAGAATGACAATGTTGTAAACAAACAATTTATGGACTGTGATAATGATGCAGCAAGCTATCTTAAATTACATTTAAGATGCATAATATATGTAAGTAAATAACTTATGGAAATGATTATGATCTATATCAAACTAAGTTATGGACCTTAGGAACATGTTCATATTGCAATAAATATATCCATGTTATATGAATGAAAACCTGACGTAAAAAAATTTCTCTTATAATCAAACAAGTTAAGTATCAAGATGTTCTAATTAATGGAACTCGGCAGGCCAACTTCGGATGGTGGTTATAATGCAATATCCATTTAATGGCACGGGTCATTAAGTGAATATTGCTATATAGCATATATCCTAGGTTGTCCTATCAAGTTCCACTAATTACGACTATCGTAATCAGAAGGAATGTGTGATACGCTAAAGATACAATGTTTTTTGTCCTACACGGGTTGAACAGGTTTATACCTTGTGTGTAGCTTGCAACGAAATTAACTCAACTAGTTGATTCAATTCGGATAACTAAACTAAGTGATATGGTTATGGGACATATTTCTCGGTAAGCATGTCAAACATGACTCTTAAACTTTGGTCGAAGTAGTGTAAGTCCTTACATTGTCAAGTTCACCAAGCTCTAAAAAATAGTGTGAGATACCGAATAGGATTCAATTGACTGAGTTCAAGGTTATCACTTAGAAAACATCACTTGAAAATCAATTCGATAATGGCACCACTTGTGTACTTGTGTATTGACTCGAAAGAGTATTCTATGGGAAATTGGGTGGATCTTATTAACCCATAGTTATGCACATGATTTATTGATTTTTTATCTGATGAATTGTAATTATATATTGTTGGATTTAAATGTAATATTGTACATTTAATCATAGAAGGAAAAAATTAGTTTGGGAAATTAAAAAAATTCCCTTAATTTGAAGTATTGAAAATTAGGTGTTACAGATTGGTATCGAGCTAAAGGTTGAGCTCATGGACTAATTGGTTCCTTACACCAACCTGAATATCTTAAATTATTAACTGAAAATAATCGATATGGGAAGGATGAACCATAGAGATCAAACCAGATCAGATCATATTGTAGGTTCGGTGGTAAATAAGTTAGATAAAAATATAACAATCCTTCATGACACACAAAACTGAAAAGTTACTTTGAGCAGTTGTTGAGTGTGAAAATGATCAACCAAGGTAAATAACTTGAACTGATTGATAACAATCAGCAAGGGAAGTTACTTGATTATTGAACTGTCTTGATGGCAGATTTGGAACTTAAATCCAATATTAAATTAAAACAAGAATAGGGTAGATGAAGTAGAAAACATGGATTTTCTACTATGATGTAGAGTTCAAAATCCAAAAGGCTAGAATAGAATCTGTAGTCAAATTCTAACTTGTAATATGAGAATATAACAAGAGAATTAGCTCTTCTTCACCTACAACTTTAGGGGAAAGTGGTGAGAATGTTATGGTAGAAGTGTGGACTGCCACGATGAAAACAATAAGAACTTGCTACAATTTCAGCAAGGAGCAGTAACAACATTGCAATGGCTAATAAGCTTAAAATAAGGAACAAGTTTCCTAACATGATATCAGGTAAAGTTAAGTAGAACTTCATGTTGTTATTTTAAAAAAATTGATATTAACATAGTTGAATTACTTGTATTTTGTGATTAGCTGAAAATAGAAATTGAAATCTGATTTTTCCTTACCATATGACATGAAATTTGGTTAAAATGGTAAACCCGTGTTTGTCAATACAACATTGACGTTGTCTGAGATTCATCATAGAATTTGAAGTCATAAGTGAAATCTTTAAAATACTTAAGACATAATGGTTAATAAATATTGTTCCAAAGTAAATCAATGGGATATTGGTTTGGGAACCAATTAGATGCCTTGGAGGTATGCAGAAAACAACAAGCATACATGGCATAGAAAGGAACTTTCTCTTAGAAATGTAAGAATGATTTCGCCAATGATTTTTTTTTTAAATGTGGAAATTAGTTGCTATAGTAAGTCGTATTTGAAGTCTTTAAGGATCAAACTAATGACCATGTAATAATTAGTTATCATGGGCTAACCTAACAAAAAATACACGGTTTGATATGAATAGTTTAGTTAAAATAAATCTATGGCTGCCTTATCATGTCTGTGAATAAGAATGTGATTTGGGAATTTATTTCATTTACATGAACTTGTATATTCGCCTTTGATTGATAGGCTAAAAACCCATTAAGGGTACAATATAAATATGTTGATTAAATGTATCTAGGTCTTCATGATACCTTTTTTGATACTCTAAGAAAAAGAATATACTTACGTATATAACATTTGCCTCTGTATCCATGTTATTGTTCCTAAGTCCGGCTCGAGTGCCAAATGGTTTGAACCGATTCAAATGGATACATGTGTTATAATTTTAGGAATGTGAATGTGTAATCAACGGGTGTTGTTTGGAATTGTGGTGTAAATATTTTTGGGTATCTCGATAGGTGCTTTAATACCGATAAAAGAAAGTATATGGATATTAATAATATATTTCCTAGTATGTGTGAAGATTATGCCCGATAATCTCTCTCTCTCTCTCTCTCTCTCTCTCTCTCTCTCTCTCTCTCTCTCTCTCTCTCTCTCTCTCTCTCGTGCACGCGCGTGCTTATTGGGGTTTCAAATCAAAACATAAGTTATGTTTGTTATATATTGTTTGAAATCCTCATATGGCATGGATTTTATTGATAAGATTTATGAATTAATCCTATGAATTTATGAACTAAGGTTGTTGATAAGAAGATCGATTGTGTGAGGATATAGTAACTCATTGTGTAGTCAAATAAGTTTAGTGGTATGAACAATTACTTTTCTTATGTTAAGGAATAGTATAGTATGGGTTGTAAAGATTAAGGTACTTTGTATCGTTAAAGTTTCTAATATGTACCTTAATTCATCCAAGTTTCTATTATTCTACCTTTTTCTAAAGGGTGACTTTTGTAGTGCCCATTTAAACAACCACTTGAGACCAAAGAAAAAGCCTAGGGTTAGCTAGAAAATTATGGGATATTTTTTTTAATTATTTGAAGTGTCTACAACTAAACTGCAAGATATCAGTTTTCACTAATAGGTTTTGGAACAAACTTGTTTACTAATACACAAGTTTCCTTTATTAACTTATAACAAGTTCACAGGGTTCCAAAATTAGGGTTACATGTTCTAGTTAGATTCAGGGAGTAATCTTACCCCATGCCTTCTCTCTAACAGGATCAGAACTTCAACTAGATTTTTCTCCTACTAAACACTTCCAAAATTTCCCTAAACCATTCCCAATGGATAGGAAATTTTCTCACCTTTTCGGTGATATAAAGAAGTCCTCCTAACTCCTTGTAGAACTCAAGATATAAGCAAAGCGGAGTTTGGGGATCAAATTTTCCCCAAGGGGGACATGTGTCAAGAGGAGGGGGAGTGCACCTGGGGTTGGCGGGTCGCGGGGTGACATTGGGAAATTTTCCCAATGCAGGCTCAAAGACAAAATGTACTCCACACCCCGCGGGTCCCCAGGGGACACGTGTCAGGTCCTGACACAAGGTGAAAAAGGGGAAAGGAAAGGGCGGGCGGCAGACCGATTTAGCGCTTAGCACCCGAGGGGAAAAAAGGAAAGAAAGGACGCACGGTCCGCACGCCTATGGAAGAAGGGAATCCAAGGGAGAAGGCGGAGTTGCGGGCCATGGGAGGAATTTTAGAATTTTTCTCCAAAGGCCCAAAAATGAAATTTCTCCCGAACCTCCACCGCCACCCCCAAAATGCGAATTTTCCCCAAAAAAATTTATAAAAGCTAAGGGTTTAAAAGAACATGTGCCTCCACCATAGCCACAAGGGGACACGTGGTGCCCTCTGATTGGCTGCAGGCCAGGAGGGAAAAGTGAAAATTTTCCAAAAATTTCAAAATTTTAAAGGGGGTAAAATTTATCCACGCCTCCACCTCAGCCCCTGGAGGACACGTGGCAGCCTCTGATTGGCTATGGGCCAGTGGAGGAAAAAGTGAAAATTTTCCGAGCCCAAAATTTTGAAAATTTTCTAAGGGCAATTTTGATGGGAAATTTTTGGGTTGCGGGCCCACCAGGAAAATTTTCCCAAATTTTCCCGCCAAGGCACAAAAACTTCAAAGTGTCATAACTTGAGCTAGAAAGCTCAATTTTGGGCAAACGAGGAATTTTCGGAAATATCTTGATGCCCTATTTGCATAGGGAACATCAAATTTTCTTTTAGATGAATTTTTAAGGGTCTATTTTTTAAAAATGATGCTCACCTTTATTTGGCAAACTAGTAATTTCCAACTTATGATTTTGATAAAATTAGAACTCCTCCTTCACTCAACATGTCAAACAGACATGGAGGATCAGTCTATGGAGGGTTTAGATTGTTTTAGGGAAGTTTATTTATCTAATTTGTTCAAGGTCACATTTTTCGGCAATAGACGGAAAATGACTGTGCAAGTTCCAAATTGAAATTCATTAAGTTTTGGAGATTCATTCTTGATTGTTATAGTGAATTTAAGTTCATTGGGTATTAATAAGTCTAAATTTCAATGTTTCATAACTTATTGTTGAGTGTAATATCAAACCGTTCATTTTTATTAAAATGTGAATTGCTAGGATGAAGTATATTACAGTGAACTGTTTCTTTAAATTGGAATCTCCATTTTGTCATTTAAATGTGCATGTGATTCCTAACTTAGTCAAATACATTGCTTATTAAATCATCCATCCAATTCTAAATGAAACTACATCTCTAATTTCAATTTTAATATACATTTTGCAAGGAAAATAACATTGAATTTTATTCCATATGCATTCTTCTTTCAACATTCCAAACAGAGGTTTCTCATTGCAAGTAAAACTCAGACTTCCAATGGAGAAGATAGCATATGAACAAGGTAAAACACTTTTGAGAAAGGAATGCAATCCTTCATTGATCATCAATACAATTTTGTTACTTTCCTTTCTATTTGATTTCAAGCTACAATACATACAATAACAACATTGTTTCTTATTCCTTTTCAAAACAAAGATATCATTCTTGGACAGCAAAACAATTCCAGTATACAATCCAATTTTGAAACTACTTCAATCTTTTATTCATAATTCAATGACACTTTTACAACTTAACACTCTTTCAATTCGATTACAAAATACAAATTACAATGCTTATAATATCCTTTACATTTCTTTCCAAAACATAAAACAAGTGTAATTCTTCTTTACATTCCTCAATGTAACTAAAAATTCCATTAACAATGCAATGCTTCACATTATAATATTTATACATTCATCCACTTGAAGTGGGAGAAGTTACATTGAATTACTCAAGGGAAATGACTGTCAAGCTGTGAAATTTTTCTCCAAACAGCAGCATGCTTGTTTCTTCTTCTTTAAAACTTTGATCACAACAAGGAAGGGGAAAGGCAATGCTCTCCACCCAACCAAGACATCCAATGAGAAAGGAGAATCCATCCTTCCCCATTGGCCCCCGAGCCCCAACCATATTGAAATGGAGCATGAATATCAACACATGGAAACAAAGGCTTCTATCACATACAAGCAACATTCACATTGCATACAATCAATAAAATGCACAGTTCAAAATAAGACAATAGTTCCCAACTGCATTTGAAACAATTCATACAACACATAGGCTTGATCAAGCAAGCCAACAAGAGCAAGAACTATGGGGAACTCCTTATGCCTCCCAATTTGGAATTGGGCATCCACCAAAATACATACCACCAATAAACATATCAACCCCATAAACCTTATATCTCCCAACCCCTCCTTATGCCCCCAAGTTTATCCCTTATGCCCCCAAGAGTAAGAAATGCAAGTAGTTTCTTTTCCAAGGTGGATCCCAAACCAAAACTCCCTCCACAATAAAATAGTTCCATTGGCAATCCCTTATGCCCCCATATGAAATCCCCATAGCCTTCTCCTACACCATGCCCTAAGCATTCTACCCAACCAGCCAAGAATGCAAACACAAACACCATTCAAAAATGCATGCAAGAGAAGGAAAACATTTAAAATACAGCTCAAGATGCCTACCTCTCCATAATGGAGTTTGTTCCAAGCTCACAAGCTTTCCACAATGTCAAAGTGTAGTCCAGAACTAGCAAATTATAAGCATGCAAAAGACTCCAAGCTTCCTCCACAACAAGCTCCAAAACAGCAAAAAAATGTGCCCCCAAGAGGAAATGGAAAAGTTTCAACAACCATAAACAAGCAAGGAGTTTCACTTTTATAGGAGAGGGAAGAGAAGAGGATGATGTGGATCCATGTGGGATGCCACATCATTCTTCCTCAACCCCAAGAGGAAATTCAACATCCTTCACCAAATCACAATAAATAAAAATGACAAAATCACTTACATACTCCAAAAATGCCCATACTCCAAAAGGACCAAATTTAAAACATGTAAGGGAAGTGCAATTAAAACTTACATATTGTCACTTCAAAATGCATTATAAATGCCTACATTTAACCTCCAAACCATAGGCATGGTTGGTGGATCATTTTAAGAGGTGTGGGACAAGTTTAACTTGTCCCACAAGCCTCCAAATTTGGCCTCCAAGGACAAATTCGAATTTCATAAAAGATGGAGTGCTTGACCTTCCAAAATCTGCCTTACAAGACTCTTACAAATTTCTTACAACATCACTTACACACTCCTACCACATTAATATTTATAACAACAACTTTATTTATTTCATTCCATATCCCAATTTATTTTAAATAAAATTTAACTATATGACTATCACATTAATCTATCACATTTAAATTAATTAAAAGAAGGAACACATTACTAACCAAAATACATAAAACATTAATTCAATAAGGAACACACAACATTAATTCAAAAAGGAACACATAAATAAAACACTTATCCCATGGTCACATATAATGGAAATCCCCCCCATGGGAATTCCTAGAAAAATACAACACACAACACAGTTACCATGGTGACCTTGTTGAATTCACCTGAATTTTAATATGGTTAGTCTCCAGTCCCTCGACATTGTTGTGATTTTTAACCTACAAAATGCAAATACCTCCTTCGGCCTCGTGGCCATATCAGAACATCCAAAATGATATAAAAACATCTCAAGATCATCTAAGCATATGAATCACAACAATATCAAGAATTCAACATTATCATTTTAATTAAATAAATCAACTATATCATCATCAAAATCTACCATACTAGATCTACTCAAAATACCCAAATGTCATAAGTCCATATCAACATCTATAATATATCCATGTCAAAAGTATATCATCAATCACATATCGAAATGCCTCTAGTAATCATCATGTATAATAACTGAATCCAAATCAATAATAATCCATGATCTAACGTCTAACCATCATACTAAAACAAAACATAATAGTTTCCATAATATGATCAATAGTATCAAAATCAGTATCTAAAAGTGTCAAAGGGAAGTGGGCACTACACTTTTCATCTTTATTTTGAAATTATTACCAATATAATCCTATAATATATAAATTACTATATATAAGAATATAAGAAATCCTTATTAAAGCATGGCTTGTATACATTTTTGAACCTAACAATAGTATATATCATTGTTGATGATCATTTGTGGAATGGATAACAAGTTACGAAGTGTAACATTAGCATTATTATTGCATAAGCTTAATAGAGGATTGATAAGTCAAAGGGTAATGTTACTAATTATGAAGGAATATATGGTTCTTGTTTCATTTAGATAAATTACCCTTGACCTAAAGAAAGAAATAGGAAATGATTAATGAACTCTTATTCAAAATCAGCTATAGAGGGGTCCTGTGAGAGAAAATTAGGATCACTTTTTGAACTCAAAAATAACTAGTTAAGGAAGCTACGGTATGATCTTATGAATATATAAAGTATTTATTCTATAGATGTTCTTGTATGTATGCTAAAATTTGTCGTAACCAAGGATGATTCAAATAATTTTGCTCATGTACGTAAATCTAATACTAAAAAGGCATTCTTGAATGATGAGTGTAGTTCTAATTGTCCAGTTAATAATCCTTTTCATAAAAAGGTTGATGTTGATGACTTACTTAGGTATTAAGATCAATATCTACTTAGGGATAAACCATGAATGTTATCCATATACATATGCATTTTATATTAATTAAAGCACCATCAAGAAATGGGAGCCAATTAGGATCACCTAACAAGTAGAAGGTGACTTAATGAATATAAAATCCCTTTAGGATTTGAACATTGTTATCAATTAATGTTTGACTTGGGTAATAAATTGCTATTGAAGATGTTTGTATGAGATCATTGTCATCCGGAAAAGTGATTATGGTTGATTTCTATTATCAACAAAGTTAAAGTAGTGCTTACCATAAATCCTAATGATAAGAGATATAAAGGATTAAGATTCAATAGTGAAGGAGTCCTAAGGTTTGAAAATCGAGTTTATGTACCCTTAGAAAATGAACTAAGGATGAAAGTGATAAAGTAATTTCATGATGCTCCTTATTTTCAAAATCTCGTAGTGACTAAGATTTTTGTTGATGTAAAACAACAATATTTTTAAAAAGGGATGAAAAGGGAAATAGTAAACTATGTATCTCATTTCTTAGAGTGTCAGCGAGTTAAGGCTAAACACATGCATCCAGCAGACTGTTGTATCCTCACAAAGATTCCACAAAGTATAAATGACAAGTAATCAACATGGATTATGTGCAAGGGTTTTTATACGCACCTGATTTTACACATGCTATATTGTTGAAACAGGTAAAAATCCCCAATGATGATAAACTATCAATTCCAATGATGTTCAAGACCAATTCTTTGTTTGCAACATGTTTTATGGCTTACTTTTCCTTTTCCTAGCTTTCCTCGCTTTCCTTTATCATTTTTTCATCTTTTCCTTGGCCTTCTTTCTTTAAGTGATGAAACCGCATCAAGGGTTATTCAACTACTACGATGGTTGTGTAAAATTTGCCTTCCCCGAGTGGCGGTTACGCAACTACCATGGTGGTTCCGTAACCACCGATCTGCTGCAGCCGGTGGTTTCATGTGTTTTCTCTCAAGCCTTTTTCAACATTTTTGAACACTTGACACCTTCTTCAAACTCGTTATTAACACACGTTTCTAAACCAAATTGGTTGTTATTAGGATTTTTATATGTGTACAAAATTCTCCTTCCCTTCCTATTGTTATTTGTGAGTTAACTTCCCCTTCTTTAAGTGATGTGGCATTTCTTGGCTGCCAAGTGGGATGGACCACTTCTCTGCCTATTTTTCTATAAGATCTAAGCTTCTTCCCGAAGCATTGGTTGGAGTTTTTCAATTTGATTTCACATTGTTATGCTTCCAGAATCCCTCCAAGAAGTACGCAAGAAAACCTATTCTTTTTCCTTGTTACTCTATTACTCGCATTGTGACCAGATTACTTGTAAACCAATCAACTCCAACATTCTCTTATTCTTTAGCACATCTCTTTGGACACATTGAACACTCATTGGAAAAGAAGATGAGGGGACATCAAGAAGCATTTCCAACATTGGATTTGTCTCTATACAACATTTCCTAGGTTGGGGTGTCTTTAAATTCCTACAATTTTCTTTATTTATTTTGAATAGATTCAAATATTTAGTTTGTTAAATACATTCTTTTAGAAATATTCAATTGTAATAGTAGTTATAGTAGATTGTGTTTGCAAATATTCCATTGAGGATTTCCTTCTAGTTTATCCCTGTGGGTTTTCCTAGGAAGAATTCAGAGGAAGTTCTTGCCACATTGTGTTATTAGTTTCTTCATAGTTTATTTACTTATAGCTTCATATTTCTTCATTAGAAATCTTTTGTTTTATCGAGGAAGCTTCAGGGAAGAATTGCTTCCGAGAAGCTTTTCGTTCTTCCCGTGATTCTGAGGTAGAATTAGAAGAAGTTGCATCCATAATTACAAATAGGAAAAGCATTTTTTCTTAGATTAATTAAATCCTCTACAATAGGGAAGTAGCCACATTCGGTTATTTTATTGTTTAGATTAATTTGTTTTAGTGTAGAAGAAATTTCATTTGAATTAGAAGAAGTTTGTTCGTCTATGCACATTTCTTTTGTTTTCTAGTAAACATAAAAATACAATAATATTATATTAGATTAATTAGTTTCTTTTTATTTGTTTTATTCCCTTTATTTAAAATCATTGAAAAGCATAAAAACAAATAGATTAGTCTTGTTTCTTTATTTAATTAATTATCTCTTGTTTCTTTAATTAGCTAGCCACAAGTAGATTTAATTAAGTTCAAGAAGACTAATCAAATTGGTTTAATTTAAATCTACTTGTTTTCATTTGTTAATTAGGAACATAGAGTTAATTAGAATGGAATTAACACAACTCCTTGTGTATCCTTAGTTAGCTTAGGTTTCCCAAATATTGGTCTTTCCTTTTGCGGATTATTTACGATTTTGTTTGTTTCTTTGTTTTAGTAATTTACACATCCACATGACCATCCAAGGCTCTAGGAAACCCAAAGATTACGTGTGTGATCCAGCGGTACCACAACCAAACCTAGCTCCACAGTTGGCAAACATTGACCAAGGCCTTAGACACCTTGTTTTCCAAACCACCCCACTACCACCTATTTTTATCTCATAATTAACATCTTTGAATGTCGAAGTAGATAGTTCTTACGAGTTCTGAAAAAGTTAACCTAGTCAAGAATTATATTCTATAATTCACACATTCATCCTACCCACACGTTTCCTTTCACACCTCCATGACCTTTCTGGAGACTTTTACGAGGTAAACGCAGGACAATTCCCATGCATCCCACATACGATTTAGAGGGTGTTTAGTGACACTGACATTGATAGAATCCTTTGTGTGTCCATTCTCCTTGACCATTCCATTTTTCCTACCCAAGTTAGAGAGGCCTTCATTGCCTTAGACGAGCAGATTCCCATAGTGCCTGTAGAAGACATTTGATTACCTTGATTATTTGGTAGCCACTTTCACCCATTTTCATGTATTTCACCTATTCTTTCTATTTATTCATTCCATAGCCATCTTTCCATTCCACACCGGTTGTCTTGGCATGACCTCGGGAGGTTAAGTGCGTCCTAGGGTCATGTGTTGATTCTTAGATGTACAAAATTGGTGAACCCGACGTGAAGGACTAGTTCCTTTTCGTTTCCTCTTTTCTTTCTTTTCTTTCATCCATCCTTCTCCTCTCCCATTATTCTATGGGTGTTTATACACCCCCAAATATGTCGGGTTAGGAATACAAAGCAAGCCCATATAGGGTCTTAAAGCATACTATTACCACATGGGTATGCAATAGTCACCCTCATTATCATAGTGGGATGATAATTACTCATCTAATCTACCTTCCCCTCACACTCGTCATCCTCAAGGTACCAAAAATGACTCTCAAGTTAGAATCAAGGAGGTTTATTAACCTATCTATATTCCACAACAGATTCCTCCCACTCAAATAACATGACATTTATGGGAGAACAAGGGTTCTATCCTCAGTCTTGTCAAGACCTCAAATCAGCATGCAAGTTGATTCACTCTCATCCTATCTATTTCCAAATGATGAAATCTTGGCACACTTCACTCGAAGTGATGAGCATCTTAACACAATAGACTAGTCCTTGGACCAGATGCAAGAGTACACTAATGTTCTTCTTCAGAACAATATTGTTACCCCTCCTCCTACAACAGAAATGCATCGAAAGAGGGGTGGCATCCCAAGGATCAATTCATAGTAAGACATCACATGCCTTTTCTTCCTAACTATACTTGGAACACGCCTAAGCCAAATATACTACCATCTTCGGGTGATGTAATTTCAACATTGGTGGATAAATTTAAAGAGTTGAAGCTTTCCCAATCTTCACATTCTACCCAGTTTTTAGGGCAAGGAAAATTCCCCCACCACCCTCAGAATTATACTTATGTTCCCTTTACACCATCACCTCCTCCGGTCCACATGGGTGTTCCTAACCCTGGATACCTTCTTACTTTGGATCGGGCACATTAGGTATTCCCTCTCACACTCCATACGGATATCCTCCACAGGTACCAACTAGAAGTGCGTTCTCAAATTCCATTCCAACCGACAATGTGACATTCCCTGGTTTTGCACCTACCACTCTGTATCAAAACAATGTTCCCCATACCTTCACATGTATTCTAAATCACCACAAGGGGATATGTTTTACTTTTCTTGGTTCGTATGCTCAGCCTCAGGGGATGCCTTACACTCCCAAAAATGCTTACATTGTGCCTTATCAACCTCTTGTTCCACCTCCACCTCCCCATCAAGGGTCGTCCATGGTAGAGTCTTATGCATTGGGCACTTATGTCAAATATCTCAAGGAGCCCCTTGACTTTACCATATTAAGTGTAATGCTTCCACAACCATTACCCGATCTTCCAAAATTCAAAGGGGAGGGGGATCTTAATACTCACATCAAAGTGTATACGGTGACATTAGAGAGATACTCTCATTGGATGCAGTTGTAACTAAAATATTCCCGAGACCCTTGAGGGGATCTCTCTCAACTGGTATTATAGAATACTAGAAGCTTCAATTCATTCATTCAAGCAACTCATTTTGGAGTTTATAAAGGATTTTGATATGAACAAACTTTTAAGGATAGGAATCAGAGAATTCCTTCATATCAAGCAATATCATAATGAATTCACTGCCCATTTCATTCAAAGATGGCGGAAAGTCCTCTAGTCCTCAACTAGTGCTCCCAACATGTACTAAATGGAGCTTTGTGACTTTTCCTCCATTCTCTCAATCGAGAAACTAAGGAAGAGGTGTAAAATTTCCCTCTTAGGAGCTATAAGGAGGTCTTAGAGGGTGCTCTCCACATTAACCAAGTGGCAATTGATAGTGGTCAAAAGACGTATGGCTCAAATGGGAGACTAGTCACTCCCTCTCAGGGTAACTCAAACTACCCAAACAATTTAAAAATAATAATCAAGGACCCAAATTCCTTAACAAGAACCGTGGTGCAACAACGGATGACATAACCGATCAATCTCGAAAGTTGAACATTGCCAACACAAATATCATGAATAACAATAACAACAATGTGAATGTGAACAACCAAAGGAGTAACAATTTTACTCCTACAGTTAATGTGGTGGACTTTAGTCATCCTCCTCCACCTCCATAGTAGGTCAAGCCCAGGCCCGGTTTAATACCCAAACTAGTATTTGAATCAATTCCAAAATCAGTATCAGAACCAATTCCATAGGCCCTCTAACTTCAACTACAATAACTAACAACAAAAAAACAAGAATCAAATATCTCATGACTACGATCCTGATTTGTATTGTGGTTTTCATAGGAGGACACAACACTCGTACATGTTGCGAATGTAATAAATTTATACAATGGCTTCCAAAATACCAAAGACAACTCTTTGTCTAGATGTTTTTGGCTAATCCCCTGGAACCTACGCAAAACACTCACATGGGGCCCATTGTCCCCGCAAAATGCTACTCTTGGAGTTTATAGAGATCCCCTTTTGATGCGCTCTGAAAATGGAAAGATCAATCCTCATGGTAGTATCAAAGGGCTCCTCATTAGAAATAGACACCATGAAGCATCTACATCTGTGAACCCTCTAGTAGCTCCTCCTTTAGACAGTCGAAATCAGACTAAGATCGTAGGCTTACTAGAGCTATAAACTAAACCTGAAGTTAACGCAATGACCTCTACCCGTGATTATTCTTCACAACCTCTTCATATGTATCTTTCAATGTCAAATGATGCCCCGGTAGCTCCCTAAGCCTATAGCGAGCATATGAATTGATCATATACCCGACTAAGACATTTTCCCACATTTCCTTCATGGATTTGTTGAAGAATTAATATGTGCATCGATTGGATTTATTAAAAGTAGTAGGTCTAGGCCATCTTATTCATGTCACTGCTCCTCTAGAATCCCAAATAAATCATATAGACTTCGATGTATGTCCCTGAGGCATCCTAAGAGAGATGTTGTGTTCGTATTCAATGTTAGAAAGATTCCTATTGATGCTGAGTTGGCCCAAAGAGGTGATCCTGTGTTGTACCTACATGTTTGGATCTGCAACAACTATGTTAAGTGTGTAATGATAGATGACAAGGTTGTTGTTAACATAGTACCTTTCTCATTTCTTCAAAATATAGGCTATAGAAATATAATTTGTTCTTCAACACGAAATATGCTTAGAGGCTATGATAGCCTTAAATCAACTTCTATTGGAACTATAGTGCTTCTGGTCACTCTTGGACCTAAGACCATGTTGACTAAGTTTTATATTATAGATCAGGAAACTAACTATAATATGATTCTTAGTTGACCCGGATTCATAGAATGAAGGTAATCCCTTCCACGTTGTTCCAAGAGGTTAGATTCTTACACTGGGAAAAAATTTCATAGCTCAAGGTGATCCAAAGCCATTTGACATCCATTTGGCCAACCTAAAGAAGAAATTAGGGGTTCATACTAAGTTTGAGCTCCTATCCAATTAGTTAAACAAGCCTCAGGGTTCAAAACCTGAGTCCCAACTTGTTCCTATGATTGAGTTGGAAACCCCTAAGGCAATCAAAGGGGTTAATTCTAGTGAAATTAAGGTTTCTTTAGTAGAAAAGATGTCAACAAAAAAATATGGCTAAAATAGTTAATCTTTTAGAGAATGATTTTCCTATCATTCTTCCTTTTGATTCCTTGGGCATAGGTCATGCTCTTGGAATTGCCACTCTTCCGGCTGATGGATTTGAAGATATTTGCATGGTTGAGGTTTCAGAATTCAAAGAGGAATATTCCATGAATGATCAAGCTTCCATCTTCCCAAATGACTATTAGACTCTTAACTATGATGGTGTAAAGTGTCACTTAAGCGTTTGGGTGGGGTGATCCTCACTTCTCTTGAGGGGAAGGTTATGCCTTTTTCTTTCAAGCTAAACTTTGAGTGCATGAATAATGGAGTTGAGTATGAAGCTCTACTTCTTGGTCTTATCATGGCTAAGAGGATGGGTGTGAACAACGTTAGAGTTTTGGGTGATTCCCAACTTGTCGTTAATCAAGTCTCGGAAGTCTATAAGATGAAAGTAGAGAACTTATAACTCTACAAGACCACCATTCTTGAGCTTAGTAAGGGTTTTTATTTTATTTCTATTGAAGCAATTCCACTAGAGAAAAAAAAATTGGCTGATTTGATGGCTACTTCTTCCTCCCATTTTTTTCCAAGCAAGGACTTAAAAGAAACTAAATTCATTATTTCATTTCGATCTGAACCTCTAGTTCAAAAGATTCCAACCAATGAAATTTTGGCATATGTTGAGACCGAGAACAAGCCCACCACTTTGGACTATGTGGAGAATGATGAGGAAATCCTAGGATACCTCAATGCATACATTGATCTTCATCTCACACACCATAAGAGAGGATTTTCTCTTATACCTCACCCTTCCTCCTACTTTGGAGATCACACGATGGATCCTTCCTCATTAGAGGGTCTTGAGATCTATACAAGGTAGAGAAATAATAATGTGAATTACCTATAGCCCCATCAAATTTGAAGAGGGTAATGCCTCTTTAATCAAAGGAACCATAGATATCAATATAGGGATGGAGGAGGATCCCAAGATCTTGAAGCTTGGTTCTTCTTTGACTCTAGAGAAGATAGAAGTACATACAAAGGTGCTTAAAGAGAATTCAAAATCCTTTCCTTTAGTTATAAGGAAATGATGGGAATCACTCCGACGTGGTGGTTCACAACCTCATCATGAAGTTTGATGCCAAGCTCATGAAGCAGAAATCAAGACCCATGAAGCCCAAGGTGGATTTAATGGTTAAAGAGGAGGTCATGAAACTCCTTCAAGTGGGATTTATCAAACTATTGGATTATTCCATGTGGGTGTCAAACATAGTCCCATTCTAAAAAATAATGGGAAGATACACATCTGCATTGATTTCAGGGACATTAACAAGGCTTGTCCCAAAGTCAATTTGTCCTTGCCTTTCTTTGATGTTATTATCGATGCAACATCTGGTTATGATCTGTTGTCTCTCATGGATGGATTTTTCAGGTTATAACCAAATAAGGATATTTGAGGAATATCAAACTAAAACTACCTTTACAAATCCTTCGAGAACCTTCTATTATGCAGTCATTCCTTTCAGCTTAAAGAATGCCAGAGCTACCTACAAGCGTGGAAATGACATACATCTTTCATGATCTTATTCATAAGATTGTGGAATCATATGTTGATAACCTATTGGAAAAGGAAAAGAAATGCGTCAATCATCCTGAAGTGATTTGTGTCATTCTTTCGCACTTAATCGAATACGGCATAATGTTAAATCCTGAGAAGTACATGTTTGGAGTAACTCGAGGAGGAAATTTAGTAGGATACATCATTTCATTTCATGGCATTGATGTTGAGCCAACAAAAATCTGGGAAGTCTTATAAATTTCCCCCCACTGATGAGTCAAGTATTAGATCATTCCTAGGTAAACTTGGGGCAATCCATAGGTTTATTCTGTATTTGACATGTGTTGTTCATCCCATTAATAACTTGTTAAATAAAGAGTGTAGTGAGGACTAGAAAACTGAGTGTCACAAATCATTTGAATCAGTAAAATGCTTCCTTATGTCGCCACCTACACTCATGCCACCAAAAGATGACTATCCTCTTATCCTATATTTGTGAGCTCTTTATTTATCATTAGCATGCATGTTGGCACAAGAAGATGACAATCATCACCAATGTGTCATATACTCTATCAGTCATATTATTCTTAATTACGAAACACACTATACACAAGTAGAGAAGGAGTGCTTGGCAATAGTTTTTACAACCAAGAGGTTAAGGCATTATATGCTTAACCAAGAGACTAGGGTAATTGTCAAATCTGATCAGTTACAAACTTTTTTAACTCAAGGTGCCTTATCAAAGAAGGTTGGTCATTTCATTACGCTAATGGGTGAGTTTGATCTCACCTATATTAACCAGAAATCCATAAAGGGACAAATTATCATTGATTGGTTAGTAGATAACCCTATAGATTGTGGGGATCTAGTAGACCTATATTTTCAAATGAATGTGTGTTTTACATAGAAACAAAGCCTCCCATTGTGGCATGTCCATGGTACACTGATATTTTCAATCATATTGTGGAATAGTTCATATCCTGAGGGAGCAACCTCACAACAAAGACAATGGCTATGTGTCATATCCACCAAGTATGTGATTGTTGAAGAAGTGCTCTATCGCAGAGCCTTGACAGTATGTTGTTGAGATGTGTTGATGAATAAGAGTCGGAGAAAATCCTCTTCGAATCCCACAACATGGAGTCTGTGGTGGTCACTTTGGGGGGCATGCAATGGCTCACAAATTCACCACATGGGCTATTTTTGGCCCACCTTAGAGCATGACGCTATAGAGTATGTTTGCAGGTGTTAGAAATGTCAATAATTCTCACATGAGATACACATTCCTGCATAGTCTCTACACCCATAGTGACACCTTGGCCCTTCTCTACCTGGGGGCTTGATTTGATAGGGAATTTCTCTCCCTCCTCCTTGGATGGCCACAATTTCATCATCACGGCCACCAAGTATTTCACTAAGTGGGTTGAGTCCACACTCTTACTATACCTAGATTTGTGATTGCCAAGTTTATTCTAAACCATATCATCTAAAATGGAGTCCCACAAGTCATTATATCAGATAATGACACATCATTCAAAAATGAAGAGGTGCAAGAATTGTGTGCGTAATTTAAGATATCTCACCACACACCTCTTTGTATTACCCTCAAGCTAATTAACAAGTTGAGGCTATAAATAAGACACTAAATTCCATTTTCCTTAAGATAGTTAAGGAGAATAAATGTGATTGGCACCTCAAGCTATTTTGGCCTTATGGGCCTATATGACATCAGTAAGAACACCCATGGGGGCAACCCCAAATTATTTAGTCTTCGGATCTGAAGTGGTCTTACCGCTCGAAGTAGATTTTCTTACCCTTCACATATCTTTGTAAGGCATTGTAGATGAAGACGGATATTGAGAGGCATGGTTGGTTAAACTAGAAACCCTTTTCAAGGCTTGACTTATATTTGAGTAGTGAACAGCCATAGTGTTTATGTTGATAGGATGTGTCGTCAGTATAACAAGAATGCATACGAGTGTGAAATACACATAGGGGATATAGTGTTGATACTCAATATCCGAATCGACAAGAAGACCAGAGAAGGAAGAAATTTCAAAGCCAAGTGGTTAGGCTTGTACCAAGTAATAGAAGACTTTAATAATGGTGTGTATCACCTATGTACTCTCGAAGGTGAGGAATTCAATGAATCATTCAATTTTATACACCTTAAACACTTTTACACATAATTCATTTAAGCTCCACTTGTACATTATTGCATCCATGTTACATATCATTTGCATTATCATATCGTGAAATTGTAAATTAAGAAACTTACTTTTTAAAAAATTCTAAAAACTTCCAAGTGTTGGCAAAAACGCTTAATCATGCCTCTTCAAGTATCCACCATATTACCATCAAAAATAGTTCTAATATCTTCATCATTTCAGCAATCAAGACAGAATTTTGACATTGGTCCTACCAAGGCTTGCATGCTTAGTTCTACACATGGTCTCTTCTAGTTTAGGTGTCTTTTCCATAGTCTCTTTTCCAGAAGCTTCTTGATGTCACATCTTTCCTGAAAGTCTCTCTGATAACAAAAGCAATCTAAAAATTTCACTGTAGCTCTTTATCGCCTATCTCAACCTTTGGTGGTGAGCCCTCATATCTTACTATTGGTTGCATGGGGTTGAGGCTAGGGGAAATTTTTCCCTCCCAAAATCACAATTCTAAGTTAAAAACAAAAATATATATAAATTGAAGGATAAATACAAAAAATTTCTTTTGAAAATAATACTACACTTCTTTTGCCCTACCAATCTTTGGTGATGATCCCATGCTTCCTACTAGTGGCGTGAGATTGGGAAAGGAGGAAGTGCCCTTACTCACCTATGTCTTGTCCTTGGTGATGAGCCCATGCCTCCTAGTATCATGGGGCAACATGTAGGAGGTCCTCGAAAAATAATTTTATAAATTGTAAATAATTCAATGAATAAAAAGTGCTTTTGAAATATCAAAATTCCCAATAAGATGAATTAGATGCATATGTTGTAAGAGAGTCAAATCCTTAAAACTATATTTTGTCAATTAAATGCCATCTAAGGATCTAAGTCTAGATAAACTTGCAAGAAAATTACATTCTAGACTGGGTAGTTGACTATGCTTAGGGTTGAGTTGTAGGCTCCTAATTGGATCATTGTCAAAGTCATGTCTTCTTGTCACCATTTTCACTCATCAAAACCATATAACCCACATCCCTTATAGCTTTCAGTGTTGAGCCCTCACATCTTACTAGTTGTGTGGAATTAGGAGTGGAGAGGGTTCTTTTTCTTATTATATCACATTCATCACATTTTTCCAATAAAATGAAGTGCTAAATATTGTTTGAAAACAAAAGTATCAAATTACAATATGTCCTCATATGCATATATATATATATATATATATATATATATATATAAGAAAGATAAATCATTATGTTAACACATTTGCATCATCATCATCCATAGCATGCATTCATAAAATCATATAAAAACATTGGAGATTCTAAGCATCTAAGAGTACATAAGTGAAACAAACCATTATTGAGTCAACTCTTACACAAGAATAGCCAAACCAAAAAGATATGTATATATGTATATATATATATAATAAGGTCAAGTTTGTATACAATCATCACACTCTTGCAAGTGTGGTCAAAACGCTCATCTATGAGCCAAAAATAAAAAAAAAATGACATATGTATCTAAAATGCCTCTCAAAACAATAAAGGCATATGGCCTATCCTCTCTGGGGGATCCTTTAAAGGTGATGAAGGTGCGGGACAATTACTTCTTCTACATCTCTCATGAGTGCGATCCTCCATGTGATGAGTGGTGAGAGTGACCATGAGATGGGGTAGGTGATCTGCTAGTAGTAGCCTTGTTGCGAGAATGGTCTTACCGATGTCTCCTCTCGCCCTAGCTGATATCTAGTAAGCTCCTCTCTCATCTAAGTTGGGGTTGTTACACCATGCCATGCTAGCATGAACACATCTATGTGGAATCCAGCCATCACTAGTTTTCTGCATCTATAAGCAGTGTCTGTGATAGTGTCTTCCCCATGGGGAGTGCAAAAGTGTTGACTAGGATCTGCCGAATAAAATCTTGCCAACCATCAAAAAAGTGACTACAAAATACAAATGAAAACAATGGTGAATTAGAAAAATTTCAAAAACTAAAAAGATAAAAATATAGTGCATAATTCTCTAACAATTCTAGTCTAAAAAGAAGAGTCGAGAAAAGAGTGTTTTACTTACTCGGATCTCTTAGCATTTAGGATGGGTCTACTGGTGTTGGTGGTGGTGCAGATGATTCCATGGGAACCTCCTCTACTTTGACCTCCTATGTGGCCATCCATCACCCAAAAACTAAATCCTCATCCCCTCCTCCTCTGACAGTCAAGGGCTCCTCACTGTGTAGTGTCTCTTCCTCAGCCTCAGCCTCAGATTTTGCTACCAAAAAAAGGCTCCCTAGTAGCATCCTACTTTGTGTTACTCTCCTCCTCTCCTCCCTCCTCCTCTCCCTCCTCCTCATCCTCTATCTTTGTCTCAGCCTCAGCCTCGACCTCCTCCTCCTCCTCCCCGATGTGTGCGCAGTGTTCCTCGATATGTAGTATCATGACCTCTTTAGTTGGATCATGTACAATCTTTAAAGCACAAATCGGGATCCTGTGTGATGAAGAGAGGACACTTGAGCTTACCCCTTAGGGAAAATCTATCCTCTCTAATCCCCTATATATACTATTGGAACTACGGGGAGAGCATCAATGTAAGGAATTCCAAACTACTTGGTACTCTATCCATAGATTGGACCTCCACTCTGTTGGTTCATTCCACCGATTGTGTAGTGTGAAGTATATATGCAGCTATAATAATGGAATCCTTTCATAATCTAGCCATGTATTGATACGGTCTATGTGCAACCATATCATTTGTAGTAGTGAGTGTAATAACCGATGATGACACCCCTTAAGTGAGGCCATGAATATCCATCTCACTTATCTAATAGCCTTGAGATCTGTTATCCCAACACCCCTCTAATAAGGGATGATGCACTCATAAACCCACTCATCACTAGTGTTGGATGACTAAGGGCCTTTCCCTTCAGTTGAACAACTTCGTATAAGTCATGATAATTGGCACCAATTATTTTGATGCCCCATGCATAGGTGTGGCCATGTTGCTCTATACTCTGAATGATTGGTGCCTAGCAATAAAGAAGTTTTTCCCCGCCCTTGTCCCCTACCAAGTGTGAAGAAAATATTCCAATAATGGCCTTGCGTAAGGTGGGATAGGTGTAAAAGAAATTGATAGCAATCCCATCCCATGTTTGGCACCCATGTCGGGTGCCTGCGCATCTCCCATCTATGTGGCTCACTTTCATGACTGTGTTGCACCCACACTAGATAAAGTCAATCTCCTTCCTGTGACAAGAACCCCCAAAATCCTATAGACATCCTCAAGAGAGATAGTCCACTCTCCTCTTACTCTAGGCAGCCAAAAAGTGTTCTAGTCTGCATCCTAATAACTTAGTAGATAAGCTAATAAATGACCAGTTGATGTAACCAATTATGTCTTGGATATCCTCAATATCCCGATTTATGTAGTAAATTTGTCTCTACCTAAGTAATAAGCATCAAGATGGGTGGAAACCAATCACACTCTCTAGCCTTGCTCCATTTAATGTATGGCTATTTTGCATTCATAAACTCCGATAAAAGAGAAAGTTAGAATTTTAAGTACATAATAAGCTCATCAAAAACTTAATAAAAACATTCGAAAATAAAAAAAAAAATTATAATTAGTAAATTTTGAATTTTACCTCACTAATTACTAAATTGCCACTCTATGTAGAGAGGTGGCTATGTAACCTCCACTCTTTATAGATTGGTGGTTTCAGTAACCTGCCATGGAAATTTCATGTTTTTCCTCCCCTTTCAATGGTTACACAACCGACGCGGAGGTTGTGTAACCGCCACTCGAGGAAAAGCGATAGTTATGCAATCACCATGGTGGTTTCATCCACAAAATGTGGTTCATACCCTAGGGCCCCACAAATGCAAAAAAAGATAAAATGGACCATTTTTAATGAAACAAGTTTGTAGATCCTATTAGGCCCCCCTTATGAACATTTTGACTACAAAATTACTAAAAATATCCCACCAAGTTTATTTTTTCACATTTTATACATTTTAGGGTAGAAATGAATAAATGCAGATAAATCACCTATTTATGACCCACTCTTGGTTGGGCTTCCATCATGTTAGGATGCTCTTTAGTTTCACTATACTCTCACTTAAAACCATCATAGGTAATCCAAAGCTCAAAAATCGCTAAGTGGGTAAGTGCAAATGATTTCTAGAAATAGTAATTTCAATATATATATATATAGCATGTTTTAACTCTATTTTTAGTGTGTGTGTGTGTTTTGTAGGAAGGAGCGTTACGCTAGCACATGTATATCTCTATCCCCACGGATATGGTAAGTCCTCTTGTCATTTTATTTTAGTATGTTTTGTCAATTATGTATTATATATGCACTTGATTCTCATTTTCTTCTTATGCACGTAGTGGAAGCTTAGATTGGCATCATTTCAACACACGAGCATGTTAGGTATAATCTCTAACTTTCCCTTTTGGGAGAACCATACTTAGACTCTAGATTTTACATTTCTTCATGGCTAAAACGCTTCTTCGAGGGGCAATATGTACGCACCCAATTTTTCACATGCTACATTTTCAAAATAGGTAAAAATACCCAATGATGATAAACTATCAATTCCAATGATGTTCAAGTCCAATTCCTCATTTGCAACATGTTTTGTAGCTTACTTTTCCTTTTCCTAGCTTTCCCGCTTTTCTTTATCATTTTTGCAGTTTTTCCTTGCCTTTTTTCTTTAAATGACAAAACCACATCCGACGGTTACCACAACCATCGGTCTTTGTAAACCAGTTGGTTTTGTGCATTTTCTCCCAAGCCTTTTCCAACGTGTTTTGAATGTGTGTCACCTTCTTCAAACTCATTTTTAGCACACGTTTCTTGACCAAATTGGATGTTCTTAGGCTTGTTAGATGCGTACAAACTTCTCCTTCCCTTCCTAATATTATTTGTGAGTTAACTACCCCTTCTTTAAATGATGTGGCATTTCTTGGCTGCCAAGTAGGTTGGACCACTTCTCTGCCTATTTTCTATAAGATCCAAGCTTCTTCTCAAATCATTGGTTTGAGTTTCTCAATTTGATTTGACATTGTTATGTTTCAGAATCCGCCAAGAAACACAAAGTAAACAAATTCTTTTACCTTGTTTCTCTCTTACTCGCATTGTGACCAAATTACTTGCAAACCAACCAACTCCAAGATTATCCCATTCTTTCTGCACACTTTCCAGCACATCTCTTTGGACATGTTGAACACTCATTAGAAAATAATTTGAGGGGAAATCAAGAAGCATTTCCAACATTGGATTTGTCTCTGTATAACATTTCCAGGTTGGGGTGTCTTTAAATTCCTGTGAGTTTCTTTGTTTATTTTGAATGGATTTAAAGCTTTAGTCTGTTAAATACATTCTTTTAGAAATATCCAATTGCAATAGAAGTTATGGTAGATTGTGTTTGCAAAGGTTCCATTGAGGATTTCTTTCTAGCTTATCCTTGTGGGTTTTGCTGGGGAGAATTCAGAGAAAGTTCTTGCCATAGTGTGTTATTAGTTTCTTCATAGTTTATTTATCTATAGCTTGATATTTCTTCATTTGAAAGATTTTTTGTTACCGAGGAAGATTCAAGGAAGAAGATTTGCTTCGAGAAGCTTTTCGTTATTCCCATGATTCGAGGTAGAATTAGAAGAAGTTGTATCCACAATTACTAATTGGAAAATAATTTGTTTTATTATATTAATTAAATCCTCTGCAACAGGGAAGTAGCTACATCCGGCTATTTCACTGTTTAGATTAATTTGTTTTAGTGTATAAGCAATTTCATTTGAATTATAAGAAATTAGTTTGTCTATGCACATTTTTTTATTTTCCAATAAACATAAAAATACAAAAATATTAGATTAGATTAATTACTTTGATTTTATTGTTTTATTCTCTTTATTTAAAATCATTGAAAAGCACAAAAACAAATATATTAGTCTTGTTTCTTTATTTAATTAATTAGCTTTTATTTTTTAATTAGCTAGCCGCATGTAGATTTAATTAAGTTCAAGAAGAGTAATCAAATTGGTTTAATTTAAATCTTCTTTCTTTCATTTGTTAATTAGGAATATAGAGTTAATTAGAAAGGAATTAACACAACTCCTTATGTATCCTTAGTTGGCTTAGGTTTCCCAAATATTGACCTTTCCCTCTTGCAGATTCTTTGTGAGTTTGTTTGTTTCTTTGTTTTAGTAATTTGAACATCCACATGACCATCCAAGGCCCTAGAAACCCACAAATTATTTGTGTGATCCAACGGTGCCACAACCAAACCTAGCTCCATAGTTGGTGCAGACATTAAATAAGGCCTTAGACACCTCATTTTCCAAACCAACAAAATTCCAACTATTATTATCTTACAGGTGACAGCTTTGAACATCGAAGTGAACAATGCTTATGAGTTTTGGCAAATTCAACCTAGTCAAAATTAGATTCTACAATTCACCCATTCGTCCTACCCACACATTTCCTCTCACACCTTCATGACCTTGTGCGAGAGAATTTCACGAGGCAAATGTGGGACAACTCCCATGCATCCCATAGCCAATTCAGAGGGTTGTTGGTGACACTAACATTGATAGAATCCTTTGTGTGTCCATTCTCCTCGATTGTTCCATTTCACCGCCCAAGTTAGAGAGGCCTTCATTTCCTTAGACGAGCAGATTCCTATAGTGCCCATAGAAGACATTCGATTTCCTTGATTACTTGTTAGCCATTTTCACCCATTTTCATATATTCCACCTATTCACCCTATTTATCCATTCCATAGCCATCTTTCCATTCCACATTAGTTGTCTTGCACGACCTCAAGAGTTTGAATGCATCCTAGGGTCACGTGTTAATTCTTAGACATACAATTGTTAATGTCAAAAAAATAGACATGATGTAATATTTGTTGTAAGTTGTCAAATTAAAAATTAGCTCACTTTATACCAGGGAATCTAAAATTTGATTCACCTATACTTGCAAAGAGGTTTGTGTGTGATATTTTTAGATTGCATGGAGTACCTGAATTAATAATTTCATATCGGGATCCTAGGATGACTTCTCGTTTTTGGAAAACATTGAATTCAGCCTTAGGGACAAAGTTGAATTTTAGTTCTGCATACCATCCGAAACATGTGGATAGACTAAAAGGGTAAATCATATAATGGAAGACATGCTCAAGATGTACTGCAAGGATAAAGCAGACAATTGGGAAGAATATCTTCCACTAGTTGAGTTTTCCTACAACAACACTTACCACTCCTCGCTGAAAATGGATCCTTTTGAGGCATTGTATGGATGGAAGTGTAGAACACCTATCAATTAGGATAGCGTGGAAGATAGGGAAGTAATAGGACTTGAAATGTTAATGAAAATGGAATAGTAAGTTAAGATTATTCATGAGTGATTGAAAGAAGTTATTGATAAAGGCGAAGAGTTACGTTGATTTAAAGAGAGTTGACAAAAAAATTGAACTAGGAGATAAAGTATTCTTAAGGGTCAAACCTAAGAAAATTTAAATTTCATTTGGAAAATCAGCCAAGTTTTCACCTTGTTTTTGGACCCTTTAAAATTATTGAAGTAATCATCCATGTGGCATACCAATTAGAATTTCCTCCCGCATTGTCTAAGATGCATGATGTTTTTCATATCTCTTTGCTTAAAAAGTATGTATCATATTTATCACATGTACTTAACTAGAACTCTTTATAGGTTCAAGATCCGAGTGTCATCTTGGTTGAACTTGTAATGGTGTTGGAAACTCACAGGTTGCATTTGCGAAATAGACAAATAAGTCAATGCAAGGTCCAATGGGACCAATTTTTAAAGAAAGTACAACTTAGGAGAATCTAGATGAAATAAAAACTACTTTTCCACACCTATTTCAGTGATAAAACATAAAGATTTTTTGTCTGTTTTTATACTTTTGTTAATCATTATTGTTTAAATGACTAAAAATGTCATAAATTTTGTTGTTTTGGCAAAAACTTGGTTGAAATGGGTTGTTACAACCAGTATAATTCTATTTGAAAGCTCTGAAAACTTGATGTTTGCAAGTTTCAATTATACTTTTCTAAATATTTGATATTTTAAATAAGTATATTCCTTTTGATTTGGTTTAAAATATGTACATGGATGGAACTAATCATCAGGATGATGATTCTAAAGGGGGGAAATAATTCATACCCTGTTGGTTTCATTTTGGATGAGTATATATTTTATCTTGTTGTAGTTAATAATATGCTTGGTTTTGCATGATGTTTGGACTGCAATCACAATTATGCTTTTGGATATTGCAAGTAAAGTGATAAAGATAACAGGTTGACAATGAGTTTGTTTATAATCATAATATCGATCCTATATACTTGTGATGTTTCATTATTGTGTTCGCTCGCAGCGAGTTATAATGCAAACTCTATAAAAATGTCTGCTATATAAATGGTGAGTACATCATTATAGTTGTAATGCAAGAAGGAAGAGGCCTTAATAAATGGGGCCAATAAGAACAAATCTTGGTAAGGATAAATTTCTACTTTGTTATTTATATATTGATGGGTTAGTAGAAATAAATAACCATATCAATATATGAATTTTCCATGGTTGCGTACATAAAATAAAAAGCTGTACTCCTCATTTATAATGCTAAATGGGCCTTCGTTAAGGTAGAGATATTGATATAATTGTTTGATGTCTTGATCAATAAATTAGAATTAAAAAAATAAAAAATTGTTGGGAGATATATATATATATACACACACATTTACTATATGGTTTAAAGATCATGTCCTAAGTTAAATCTTTAAATGGTCCTCGACCATATTAAGATCAATGTTAATATATTAACAAGAAAAGGTAAATATGTAAAGGGGGTGGCTTTCGCCGAGCACCAACCTGAGCTCATGGTGAGTTATTTGATTTTACCACCACCCGAGCTATGTTTAAAATTGGCACCAAAATTGTATCGGTCAATGTGTCAACCTAGCTAAATTCAAAATAGTGCTTGAATGGTCTTCAATCTGTTTAATGATTAAACCACACCTCGGTTGTATGGTGGTGATTGGAGGTCATGTTTGAGATCAAAAATTTGGTAGATGGTAGTTAGACAAGGAGTTTTGGGAGGGAAACTTTGAGTTGGTACTTGCTGCATTAATGGAGATTAACTCCACTCCCACAGTTCTCGGGTGAAGTGAGAAGCTTCTCGAGGAAGATACCACCAAGAGCATAGAGTTATTTTTGGTTTTCATTTTTGTTTTTAAGTTTTTCCCTCCCAAACTTTGCATGATGAATTTATGGGAATCTATTTTCATGTAATCCAGTTTAAGCTCTGCATGTTATCTTTAATCGGTAGTGATATTTTATGGGCTATAAATGAACATTTTTATGTTATAATGGGTTTTTGTGGTCGAGATAGGAATAATTAATTTATATTCGAAGGTGACTCATAGATGTTTTTTGGGAAAGAGTATTTTTACTTTGTCAACTTTGAGAAAATCTTGAGGAGATTCTAGAAAACTTTCTACATGCATAAAATGATTTTTCCTACCCCATCTTTATAATTTATAACATTCAAAATTTTTAATGGCGTAGAAGTCTTTGTAGAATGTCTCCTGTGTTAATAAGATCTTGTTTGAAAGAAGATTTCTAGAATAATATTTTTATGTATATCTTTGTTATGTTCTTGATAGAAATATTCATGGCTATACATGATGTGATATTGGCTACTGATCGACCTGTTCAGATTCGGTGATTAAATACATGGTTGTATATTTACTTGACTATGTATTCTCTTGATTGTATGTACTTGATATCTATTAAAGGCCATCTTAATATATTCAGCCAAGAATTATTTGGTTGTATTATATTTGAGTGTGTGTACTTGGTGTTGTATACTTGAAGTTTGGTTAACACCCTTTACTATTTCATTATATCTTTGTAATAGATATAAAGAGTTGAACGTATTCGGAGGATACCGATTTTGAATTTCAGTTATATTTAAATTATAATTTACTGGGGTTTACATTTTCCTTCTCAAATAACCATTTCAAGGGAAGCATGGTTCATGGGTATTGTGTGTGTGTGTGTGTGTGTGTGTGTCTACACTTAAGTTTCTTATTTTCTTGAATGAATTAAGGATCGATGATTAAGATCAGGTCAGCCAATGGAATACATTGTCTTCCAAAACAAACCCATCTAGGTTTACGGCTTTTATATATGTATATTTATATGTGGGGTGTTTAGTTTTTATGTAGTCACCATCCTCTTTAGGTATTATTTCTCTTAATCATAAATGGATTCGAACGGCTATACCCATGATGACTAGATAAATACTTTCACTTCAATTCAAACCCATTTGGGATTTGCTTAAAAATTGATCACTTTATTTAGTGATGGTTTCAAAGACACTTGTTACCATTCTCTATTAGAGTCTTTACTTTTATTTGCAAACTAAACATTGGGGAAGGAAATGGGGCTTCAAGTCGAATCAAGTTGTGATTTTTCTCTTATGTAGTGGGCCACTATGGGAATACTTAATAGGCATAGATAGGATGGTAAAATCCTAAGCTAGCTGCATGGATTTGGTCGAGTCACTTAGACTCCAAATAATCAAACTAGGATTACCGTGTGATCTCTAAAAGAATGGTCGATGTGGTTTCGGATTTATTAAGGACAGGTTTATGTTTTTTAAGGTAATGTTCATGATATCATATCTTATATGAGTCAATGTGTTGACTCTTAATATTACCGAGACCGTTTGGATAATCTAAATCTTTTTTGATAAATGGATAATTTTTTGATTAGTTTAACCATCCATTAATTTTGTAACATAAATCATTATGTTGATGCATCATAGAAAGAAATGATTGTATATACGGTTTAAAGATTGCTCGATTGATCTCTCGTATAATCGGGGTGTGGATAAACAGATAGATAAGTTGGTTGAATACTAAGGTTGTTCCATAGTTGTCATTTAAAATCAAGTTATGATAAATAGAAGTTTATGTGTGTAGTGAGAACCTAATATAAATTGTTTTATTTTATAATATTATTAAAAAAGGAGATGTTATTTTGATCTCTTTTATTTTAATCATGATGTTCCT
This sequence comes from Taxus wallichiana var. yunnanensis, assembly GCA_018340775.1. NCBI lineage: Eukaryota > Viridiplantae > Streptophyta > Pinopsida > Cupressales > Taxaceae > Taxus > Taxus wallichiana. The sequence continues at coordinate 391,950,301 of CM031235.1, forward strand.
TCACTCTTTGGAGTTTCATCATTAAAATACTTTAGTGTTATTTATTATAAAGATAAGGTGGATGAACTTTTCATGCCAGTTCGGTTGGAATTGACCATGTACAATTTTTTACTTTAACATTTTTAGAATTTAGGCTAAAGATCAACGCAAAAATATTAAAAGGCTGAATCGACATAATTGTTGAGGATATTTACGAGTTGTGAAATATCATGAATGTATTATGTTTGATTATGATTTTAAGTTGTCTTCATTTGAAAGACATAATTGTATAAGTGAGCAAGAGCATCATTGTCTTATTTGTTGAAGGAAATTTATCCTTAAATGTTATTGTACTATTCTGAAATGGAATATTAAACTTGTATTTATTATTGAATTATTATTTATAAAGTGAAGAAAATTAGTTGTAAGTTACATGGTTGTACTTATTGGATTCAGCATTATATGGCCTAAGATGAATTAATGTTATATGGATATAATGTGTAGTAAGCTATCATATTTTATGATTGAGGATTAATCATGATATAGTTACATATATGGAAAAAATACAATTATGAATGTTTGTAAACTATTTTTTTGGATAATTTCGAGTTAAATATGTACTTGTGGAAACAACAATGTCATAAACAAAAAATGTATGGACTACGATAACAAGGTAGCAAGCTATATTAAAATTACCTTTAAGATGAATAATGTATGTAAGAAAATAACTTATGGGGATTATTACAATCTATATTGAACTAAGTGTAGACACTAAAAATCTACATCACTCATTTTTTCCAAATTATCAATCTTTTATACAATGCACCTTCTTCTCCGATTAATCATATCAACACTATATACCATACCCCCTTAATTTAATTAATATTAATATCACACCCTATACATTTTTATTTAATTAATCAATTAATCTATTACATATCATATCATATACCTTAAACACAATTTTAAATTCACCTAAGACCATTGTTTTTGACACATCCATTAATACACGTCACCTATACACCTATTAAGTCATTTATACGGTCATGAATAACCACCTAATGTTTATCCTAAACAAATCTAGCTAAATTAAACCATATCTAACCCATTATATCCAACATGTCTCCAAAACAATATAACAAACCCATCTCCTTGAAAAAAATCCCTAAATTAGCAAGAAGTTCCAACTATTTTCTAACCTAAACTAAACAGACTAAAATTGTCGGTGATCACTTAAGTGATTTTTTCAACCATTTTTGGGGAACATCCACCGCATTCTTTGAATCCCGAGATTTCTACTTAAGTCCATTGTGTTTCAATTTCTTGAAAGTATCATCCAACATTATTATTCATAAATCATTAAGAATCTTGGAGTCATTTCAGAGCCCTTACAGACTAGAATCTCTTGGTCCGATTACGGGTATCATCAACTTCCTAAATCATCAGTCATCAAGGATAGCAATCATTCATAGTTTGATATCAAGATCCAAGTATTGTTTACATGTTCATTTATGCATTTCACATCATTATCTAAGTCTCTATAATGTCATAATTCCACATTAATCATTTGAATATTAGATATTATCAATCTGTAATTATTCTCCAGAATTGCCAGCAATTCCTACAATTTCCAGTGATTCCTGCTATTTTTGTCTTTCTACTAATTTCATCTAACTTTCTTAATCTTTCATTGCAAATTTTTTTTCTCTAACACTCTGCCCAAAATGGTTTATTTTAGATGGCAATATGTGGTCTAAGTCATGACATTACCAACATCAATTCATTACCCATTGTTTTCCATCCATTGTACTGGGAACAGTACAACATTCTACATGATCTTGAGTTGTGTGTTATCCACTATGTCCCTTTGGATTGTTTGTTGAGAATTTTTGAGTCTACTCAACGGATTTGTGACAATCGAAGAAGAATTTTGGGAATCATACTTTGAGGTCCTGCATATCCGAGCTGATCTAGCTTGGTTTGAATATCAGTACAAAGCTGAGTTAGAAGATTTGAGATCCGAGTCTGAATACAAGAATGAAACTGACTCTACGAGGATTTCAAATCTAAATATGAGCACCAATACGGCACATAGGATTATTCATACTTCTTTAAATAGGAATACATTGAACACAAGAATTTATATTTCTCTGAAGAAGAAGATCTGAAGTCCGCTGAAGAAGAGAATTCTCCTTCCTCTAAGAATTCGAATTTGATTTAGATTCCGATTTCAAACCATAGTTCATATCTATAATTTCTTATCATTTATCAGCTCTATATTTTTAATTACATAACCTTTTTCAAAAAAAAAATTATTACAATCTATCATATATCATTTATTGTTTTTGTACCCACTTGATTGTAAAATTGGATTGACATCTTTATCAGGAATTCTTTTGATTTCCAAGGATTGGCCTTTGCCAGAAAATCTACCTCATACTTTACTAATCATATTTTGTTCATTTTTTTATCTATAAGTGTTCTCGCAGAAAGAGATCATGCATCATTTCATATACGGAGTGTAACTATCAAGCATCATTCATCCACATCCACGGGTATCTCTAAACCCCGTCATTCTGAGGTTAGGTAAGTCTTATTTTCTTGCTTATTCAATTAATTTGAAGAGGTAGGATTTATTATCAAAATTTTGGCATGCCCAGTGGGACCACAGTCCCTCATTTCATTGTCAATTTCATTAAAAAAAGCATTTGTTTTTCATTTTTGGTTCTCTGCAGACAAGTAATCACCGGTGATCGGATGAATCACTAAGAACTTAGCCAATCGCCAACGATTTCCTGAATGCTTTTATTTACTTTGCATTTTATCTTTTAGTTTTTTTCTACTTATTTCTTTGTTTCCTATAAGATAAATATTTTAGATTACTGTTTCTATTTGTTTATTGTCAAAATCTAAAATGAAAAAAAAAATTATTCATCTGAAAAATCAATTTTTTCCATGTCCAGCTTATTATTCAGTAATCACCTGCGATTTGTGTAATCATCGGTAATTCCTGCATGCTAATTATTGTTTTTGTTGTTTTATGTTGCTTCACTAACCTAGGGTTGTAGGTGGTTGTCACTATTGCTACTTTTGTTTGCTAGATTGTTAGATTGTTTGCTTTAAAATTTGCTAAAATAAAAAAATAGAAAGTATTTGTTATGAGTGAGTCCTAAAACTTTCCATTTTTCTTTCATTATTTACTTGATTATACTCATCAAAAACAATATTTCTATTTGGGTTTTAAAATGAACCATTCATCCTTCTTGCTTCACATAGTACTAATTAGGAAGGTAATCGGTTGCATTCACTTTATTTTCCCCCACACACAACCAAACCATTGAAAATAATCAAAAATACATTTAAACAATTCCTACCCAGGTGGATACCTACTTGGATTTGATCCCCAAGAGGAGAATATGACTTGGTATTATGGCCAAGTATAATCACTGTCACTGTCGATATATTGGAAAAGCACCGGACACCCTTATCACCTGTGTGGGACCGTGAAGTGAGAGGGGTAGGACCCAATACCATGCTTGTATCGGCAATAGTGTAGAGTTGTGTCTCATGTAACTTCAGGTATATCAAGGACTCCACCCATAAAAATGCTTGAAACCAGTCATAACTTTCCATTTCTTATGACCCTTATTAGTAATTTTACACATTTCACATTTTTGTCATTAAATCAAGAAAATCTAAAAATCCATTTTTTTTTCTTTTGTTTGTTGTTTGTAATTCACCCACTTAGTTAATTTTCATTTTCAGGTATTTTTGTGTGTTTTTTCACTATTGTTCAAACAAGACAACAATATCCTAATCAAAGCTCTGAAAACATGTCTACATCATTATCTACATCGTTACAAAAAAAATCCCATTATCTACTATGTTATCTACCCCATTACCTACTCCTCTATCTACACCATTACAATGTTGCATTCCCTTATCCACATATTTCTCTACACTGTTACAACAACAAAACCCATTTCATCAACCAAGTACATCTACTCCTCTTACTAATGATCAGTGGGCCTAGAATGAAATAGAGGAGAAGTATAATGAAGAGATGCAACAAAACCTCTTAGATTCCGCACATCAATTTTGTATCCAAATTTTCCATACCTCTGACCAAGAAGAAATTGAGCAACCATATTCTCTAAGTTCCCAATCAAATTCATTTGAACCTCATTTCTATGATAGATGAGACCCAATCTTTGAGGAGATGTTATATTTGAATCCCATTTCCCTTAATTTTTACCTTGCAACTAGAGGTGTTCACCTCCAACCGTTTGGACCTCCACCACCTACATATGATCCTTCATCTAGTACTACAAGTCTTATTTATTCAAATAAGGGAATTTTTTTGTTCAATAAATATACTCATATACACTTATAAGTCAACCTGAAACGTCAAATTTCAAATCTTCCATTCCATTAGAAACCGAAATATCAAATATGAAATCTTCTATCCTTGTAAATCAAACTTGAAATGTTGAACCCTCCATTTCTATTACTCAACCTGAAGCATCTAAAGTTTCTATTCCCATTTTTATTCTCCACATGATCTCTTCTCAAAACACATCCACCCAACAATCCACTTCTTCCCCAGATCCTTCTATTGGTTCACAACCTCCTCAAATCAATACCAATACTTCATCGTCTATTCCTTCAACATATTCACTTCTCAAACACTTCCATTAAGTTTTGTTATTTATTCTTTCGATGTATCACATCCATCACATTCTCAACCGGTTAACACCTCCGTTCAAAATATCACTATGTCTATTCATGTGTCTATTCCTTAATTAATAATAGTTATATTGCCACCACTCATCTTGTTTCAGTCCAATCTACTACACCCATGTTTCATAACACATTACACAACCATCACAACCATTAATTTCCATACCACAATATATTCACATACAAAACATCTCACAACAAACATTGTCTTATGATACCTTTACAATGTATTATCAGCAATCACCTCCTTATTCACAACCATTTACCATTGCATCTATTCCACATCCTTATCACTATATTAAACCATCACAACCTTTAGGATCTCAACAATACATCCCATGGTAGAACATCCCACAACAAAATATCCCACAACAATGTATTCCTTCTCAACAAGATATTCCACAAAGAATATCCCATAGCAAAATATCCCACAACAAAGTATTCCTTATCAAAAATCCCACAAAAAAATATCCCACAACAAAGCTTTCCATCTCAACAGAACATACCTCAACAATATAACATTCCCAATAAAATGTTCCACAATACAATATTTCACAATAAAATATTCCATACCAACAAAATATTCCCCAAAAAAATGTTCCTCAACAAAACATTCCCTACCAGAAAAACATCCCTCAACAGTACTAGATATACTCACAACCTACAGTTTTCATTTCAACCTAGTTCATCTTCACAACAACTAGCACAACTTTATCCCCTTCAAGCCCTCATGAATCATATATCTAGTCTAAAAGCTACCTCATCTGCTCCCGAAAATGTTCTCTCTTATGATAAAATATGCAATGAACCTATTCACCCCTCATTCCCGTACAAATCCTATCCACCTCATTGGGAACTTCCAAAATTTATCAAATTTTATAGAAAGGAAGATCCTCAACAACACATATGTTCTTTTTCGCCACGCTTGTTATCTTATAGATGTGACCAAGAGCTTATACTAAGGACTTTTCCCATGTCTCTTGTTGGTCCTAACCTAGATTGGTACAATATCATTCCTCTAGTATTCCCTTTTCTCCTTCACACAACTTGCACAATTATTCTTAGAGCACTTTTCCATAAGCATAGCACGCAAAGTCATTATTAATGCTTTATGTTATCAAACAATTAGAGGATGAGTTCATCACCGATTTTAGTGCCTAATGGAGAGGTACAACCAATCAACTATCCTTTTTATTACCACAAGTTGAATTAATTGAGTTTTTCTATCAAGCATGTGCCAAACATATTTCATCAACATTACAAATTCAATTATTTCAAACATTTGACGAAGCTTTCACCATGGCACGAAAGTTGAACCGCTGAGCCTTAGAAGACAATCGAGTTAAAATTTTTCCCAAAAAACCACAACTGAATTCCCATCTAAATCATCATCCAATCTAGATAAATCTAAATCATCTACCAACGTTGTAGTAGTTAAGTCTTCCCCTAAGGAAAATCTAACTATCGATCCCACGTCAACAATGTATCTACACACCCATAGGAGATACTTAGTGCAGATCTTTGACAAGTTTGTTTTTCACAAATATGATATCTCTCCCACCTATCCAACCTATTGATACATCTATATCCAAACCCTCTTGGTATCGAGATAATGATTATTGTAAATACCATAGGGTTAAGGGACATGACATCGAAATGTGTCACATGTTCTCAATGTCCTTTAAGATTTGATTGACAAAGGTGAACTTCACTTAGACAATCCAAATGCACCCCCAAATCAAAATCTTGACATATTCAAACAAACTTTTCCAAACCATCCCCCGTCTATCGATCAACCACAAACAAATGTTGTTCAATCTCACCATACTATCAACACCATTACTAAAACATTACCGACTGTTGAGTCTACAACAACACCGGCTGAATCCAAATCCATATCTGCAGAACCAATAACAAGACTGCCAAATCCAAGTCTACATCTATCGATTCCTCATATGTTAGGGATAATGATGAAGCTATTCCCTCATCCTTATCACATGACATTACTGAATCCACTTCCCCACCAATCGTATCTTCTAATATAACCACACCTATGGCTACACCTTCATTTGCAAACATAACCATGATACCTCTCAAAACATTTATGACACAAACACCTCCACCTAAGGTAATCACAAACCACATTCGTCCTCCATTTACAAAACCAATTTTCCCTACATCAAAGCCTATCTAAAACCTATAAAATCCACAACTCATTTGGATATTATCAATCGCATCATTCAAACCCCCTTCCTTCATCAACAACTACCTCTACATCCATACCCAGCTCATCTAAAACCACAAAAGGACCTCACAAACAAGGTATTGTCCAAGTTTTCAAAATTCCTTCCTATACCTTCCCTGAATCATATCGTTTCCATGGTCCTCAGCCTTTTCTTCCACCTTTTCCTAGAAAGGTCACTTCCACTCCTAGCAATCACCCTATTATTTCAGGACCAAATCCTACTTACCAAGCTTCCACATTGGGCCCTCTCCCTTCATCCATCACACCATCCAAGACTCCTCAATGACAAACAACTAAACAACCCATAACCAAAGTCTTACTTCCTCTAGAAGATAAGATACCCAAAACATCATTACCATCCACATCTGGACCTAAGGGGCATTATGCAACTATCCTAGAAGACTTCCTTCAACAATCACTCATAACTTTACCACCTCTCAAACCATCGGATCCATGAGGATGGAAACCCATTTGGTATGAATTCAATGTATCTTGCAATTACCATCGAAAAAGAGGACATTCCATAGAATTCTATAAGGCCTTTCACCTAATTGGTCAAAAACTTAGTAATTCAGCCTTCCTCCTTTCCAAACTACATACCACAACAACACCATCTTCATCTAAATCTAAATAATCCTTAGCTAAAATCTCATCTAATCAGGTTGACATTGTACACATAGTTACTCACTAGCGAATTACGACATGGATCCTTTCAAGCCTAAGAAAGCCAAAACTTTCATAGTCATACCTCCATCTCGAATTATCTAATTTGTATGGTAATCCTAAAGTATCTATCTTCGTAGTGCTGAATATTTTGATCAAACACCATCACCAAAAGCTAAGGCTTTAGTACTCACCGCACCACCCTCATCCACCATTGTACAATGGGTCAATCTCAAACAATTACATCAATCCCCTATCAGGATGTCACTTTACGATTTAGTTCAAACATTACCATCTCATAAAAAAGCTATGATCAAAGCCCTCCAATCAATAACAATACCAACTGATGATCTTATTCCCTTGAAACTTTGTAGGTGCTTTGTTAAAAATCCACAACCATATCATTCAAACCATCTGAAATCCCTCGTTAGGCGAGGAAGATCATGACTGTGACTTTTTATTACCACCCAAATCAATGATGTCCTCATCAAAAGGGTCATGATTGATGGGGGTGCATCTATCAATATCATATCATCTATTACTTTCAATCAACTTAAGTTACCTCCTACTATCATTAGTCAAACTCCGGTCTTATTACATGCTTTTAATGACACTATCACACCCACGTTAGGTATCGTTATCCTACCACTCAAATTTGGTGTCAAAACCTTACATGAACTCTTCTACATTATAGAAGGAGAGTTCCAATACAACATGTTGTTAGGATGCCCCTGGATATGCACTATGAGGTGTGTTCCTTCTACATTACATCATTTCATTAAGTATGAACATGAAGGCTAAACATTCACAGTCCCACCGACCCACATTCCTTCACTAACTATTATATGACATATCATCCAAACAATGTACTTGTGCCTAAATCCACATTGGAATCATCTAATGAACCATCTACTATTACATCCATCCCTTCCTCTAAACTACCAGATGATTCCTCCCTTAATGACATTGTACAATGCCTTATGTTGGGGAAGACCGCCTTCTCGTGCTTAACTCCATCCCTTCACCAAAAACTTATGGTTGCCCTGATAAGCAACCTATGTACGAGCCTAATGTAGGAGACATTATCTCTTATAGCCCTGCATATCTCAAAAAAAAACCCTTTTTATGGAGGACTCGATCAGTTTCCCTCCCATTCTATCAACCAATATTATACTGATTCCCTAAACATTGGATTTCAAATCCTTAGATAATCCTAAATTTACTTACGTGTACCTTCATCAATGTGCATGGAAATGTTTTGATTATTCAATGTTCACTTAAAACTTATGAGAAATATGGCCTAGGTTATGAGAAACTTGGCTCCAACTTGTCTAAACCTACTACATCCATACATATCACCGAACTAGAACCGTCATCACCTATAATCCCTAAAGATCCTATGGACATAGATGATACCATATCCATTCCACCTAACATTTTTTAGTCAATATTATATCCTTAGGACCTTTAACTTATCAATCTAATTGTGTCACCAAACAAATTTCTCTCATTTGGTGATAAATGATTGAATAAGATTCACCCATCATCGGTATCCTTCAATGTCACGACGATCAAGATATCCTTTTTCATATGGAAGTTAAAGGCCGTTTCCTTCAGAAATCTCTGCCACATGACACATTAACTCGCTTAATGAATCTACTATCAGTGTCAAATTAGGAACCTCTCGGGATCCTCGTACATGATCTCCATACAAGCTTTGAATCACATTCGGTCTCTCTACCTCACTAATGCAGTAAACCCCCTCTCCATGGATGGAAAATGTCATGATACAATGAAAATCCTCTAAGGTGATGGTCATCTCTCCTGTGGGTAACCAAAAATTACAGGTGGAAGGGTTCCACCGCTCTAACAATGCCAACATCAAACTATGGCATTTATGAATCCATCTATAAGTCCTCATGCCTCCAAAACCCATTGCCTCAATATGATGACAATCATCATCTGACATGTCTTCTCTCACCTCATCCATAATCACTGGAATACGGTCATGGATAGTCAGTTGAGAATCTACTACTGCAAACACAAAACACACAATCAAACATTAGTATTATTGTCACAAAATATCAAAATTAAACATCAACATCAACATCATCACCTGAATAACACTAACAACATCTAAAACATCGACAATATCATTAACATCAACATCAACATCATCACAAAATATAATTAAAATACCCACATTAACTAAACATAAAACATCAGCAGTCAAATTGGAACCATAAAGACCATTATTCCATGAAAATCACACATTTTTCATCAAAATTTAGAAACTACTATATAACACTTGAATCACTTGAGATTTATGTGAGTTAGTGATTCATACAATTGCCAATAATTACGGGAATAGCTAGTGATTCTTGTGTGTCAAACCTAGGGCATCCAAACACCCCAGATACGGTAAAAAACCCTAAAAACTATGAAAATCAACAAAAACAATAAAAAAACATGTTAAATGACCTACCTCAGCAATAGTGGGCTTACGTTGCTGCGCTTCAAGATGCCATTTTGTCAAAATCTTGCCTCTTTCCACTCGAAAATGTGTTTTTACATCCTAAATCACTCTTCCAATTTGAATTCACCATGGTAATAATGTGGTAAAATAACCTCACAATCATCTATTTATAGCCTAAATTTTTTACCTTAGGGCAATCGTCGACGATTGCCCGATGATCGGCGATTTCATCAATCGCTGCGCGATGAATCACTAGCAATTCATCCCAATTTTATACAATATCCTCTTGTTGTGTGCCAAAGCATGTCAATCATTACTTTTTCACAAAAATGTCCCTTTCAAAGGACCCTAGTCCTTGAAACATTAATCAAACAAACAAAATCAATATCAGGATTCATCATTCGTCTATGGAACGTGTGCACTTTGGCCCCCATCACTTGGATTTCCCATTCAATTTGCCTACCTTCACGGACCATACGACTATAGGTATATAATCCTTTGATTCCCCTATCATTTGGTCCCTTGGTAGCACTTTTTGTTTTGGTACCCCTTGGACTTGGGAAACTCTTTGAACAAAACACATATACAAACACCGGTGTTTTCTACATTACGTCACAATCAAATCACCCATATAAAGTGGATTTTCATCATTTTTTCTAACACTTTTCCATTAAATCTGCTAGACAAAAAGGGGAAAATGTAGACACTAAAAATCTACATCCCTCATATTTTTCCAAATTATCAATCTTTTATACAATGCACCCTCTTCCCTAATTAATTGTATCAACACTATATACCATACCCCTTCATTTAATTAATATTAATATCACACCCTATACATTTCTATTTAATTAATCAATTAATCTATTACATATCTTATCATATACCTTAAACACAATTTTAAATTTACCTAAGACCACTTTTTATTCGACACATCTATTAATCCATTTATACACGTCACCTATACACCTATTAATTTATTTACACACTCATAATATCCACCTAATGTCTATCCTAAACAAACCTAGCTAAATTAAACCATATCTAACCCATTCTATCGAAACGTCTCCAAAACCATCTAACATATCCATCTCCTCAAATAAAAACCTTGAATTAGCAATCGGTTCAACTATTTGCTAACCTAAACTAAATAGATGAAATCACCGGTGATTTGGGTAATCATCGGCAATTACTTAAGTGAATTTTTAGCCATTTTTGGGGATCATCCACCTACAGGTCTTGAAGCTTGAGATTTCTACTTGAGTCCATTGTGTTTTAATTTATTAAAATTATCATCCAAAGATCTTTATTATTCACAAATCATCAAGCATCTTGAAGTAATTTCAAAGCCCTGAGACCAAAATCTCTTGATCAGTTACTGAGGCATCATTAATTTCCTAAATCATCAGTCATCAAGGTCAGCAATCATTCATATTTTGATATCAAGATCCAAGTATTTTTACGTGTTCATTTATGCATTTCACATCATTATCTAAGTCTCTTTAATATCATAATTCCAAATTAATCAGTTGAATATTAGATATTATCAGTCTATAATTATTCTCAAGAATCCCAAGCGATTCTTGCAATTACCAAAGTGATTCCTGCTATTTTTGTCTTTCTACTACTTTCATCAGCATTCATCTATCTTTCATTACAAATATATTTTCTCTAACACTCTACCCAGCATGGCTTATTTTAGATGGCAATAGGTGGTCCAAGTCACGAGATTACCAGCATCAATTCATTTCCCATTATCCTTCATCCATTGTACTAGGAACAGTATGACATTCTACATGATCTTGAGTTGTGTGCTATCCACTCGCCCTTTGGATCATTTGCAAAGCATTTTTGAGTCTACTCGGTGGATTTGTGACGTTGTAGAATAATTTTGGGAAGCATACTTTGAGGTCATGTGTATTTGAGCTGATCTAGCTTGGTTTGAATATCAGTGTGAATCTAAGTTAGAATATTTGAGCTCTAAGTTCGAATATGAGAAATAAACTCGACTCTAAGGATTCATATTTTGAATCTGAGCACTAATATGACACTAAAGAGGAGTATTCAAACTTCTTTAAATAAGAATACATTGAACATGAGAATTTATATTTCTCTGAAGAAGAAGATCCAGAGTCCACTGAAGAAGAGAATTCTCCTTCCTCTGAGAATTCAGATTCTGATTTAGATTCTAATTTTGAACCATAGTTCATATCTATCATTTCTTATCATTTATCAACTCTATATTTGTAATAACGTAACATTTGTCAAAAAATTTATTATTACCATCTATCATATATCATTTATTGTTTTTGTACCCACTTGATTGTAAAAGCGGATTGACATCCTTATCAGGAAGTCCTTTGATTTCTAGGGACTGGCCTTTTCCAGGAAATCCACCTCATATTTTACTAATCATATTTTGTTTAGTGTCTATGATCTGCAGGTGTTCTCACAGAAAGAGAGCCTACATCATTTCATATACGGAGCGCAACTATCAAGCATCATTCATCCACATCTGCGGGTATCTCTAAACCCCGTCATTTTGAGGTTAGGTAAGTCTTATTTTCTTGCTTATTCAATTAATTTGAAGAGGTAGGATTTATTCTTGACACTAAGTTATGGACTTTATGAACATGTTCATATTGCAATAATCATATCGCTCTTTATATGAATGGAAACTTTGTTGTAAAACTAATTCTCTTATAATCAAACAAGTGAAGTATTAAGAGGTTCATAATTAATGGAACTCGGTAGGTTAACTTTGGATGGTAGTTGTAATGCAATATCTATTTAATGACGTAAGTAACTAAGTGAATATTGCTATATAACAGATATCCTAAGTTTTCCTATCAAGTTCCACTAATTACAACTATCGTAATAGAAAGGAATGTATGATACGTTAAAGATACAATGTTGTTTATCCTGCACAGGTTGAACAGGTTTGTATGTTGTCTGTAGCTTGCAACTAAATTAACTCAACTAACTAATTCAATTATGATAACTGAACCAAGTGATATGGTGATGGGACATGTTTCTATTGACGAATGTGTCGTCATGAAACTAAGCATGGAAAACATGACTCTTAAACTTTGGCCAAAGTAGTGTAAGTCATTACATTGTCAAGTTCACCAAGTTCTAAACAATAGTGTGAGATGTCAGATGGGATTTGATTGACTGAGTTCCAAGTTGATACTTAGAAAACATCATTTGAAAATCAATGTCAAGAAGGGCACCACTTGTATATTTGTATACTAACTCAAAAGAGTATTCTATGGGGGATCGAGTGGATCTAATTAACCCATAGTTATGCACATGATTTATTGATTTTTTATCTAATGAATTGTAATTATATAGTTTTTGGATTTAAATGTAATATTTTACATTTAAATCATAGAAGGCAAATTTAGTTTGGGAAATTAAAAAAATCTTGTAATTGGAAGTATTTAAAAGTAGGTGTTACACATTCAATAGCTTCACCATGACTCCATAAGCTCCGAGCACATCGGTAGCATCCTCTCACAACCTTCAATAAGCTCAAGCAACTCTGCAACCTTCATCTTCATCATGACTCACTCCATAAGAATGTAGACACAAAATCATGCACTTTGGTACATTTCTAGGTCATAAAAGCATACTTGCATTCATATGATTCCTAAGCAAGAAAACTAGTAATTAACAACTATATTTGGCCTCTTTTCTTTATTACTTGTCTTATTTCTAGTCTCTGTTATACCCTACAACCCAGTTGGTACTTCACTTTCTTATATTTTATGGCTTCAAACACCAAGGCCTAACTAAAATGCCGATTGCTCGTGCACCCTCGTCCCCTTTGGGCGCCCTTAACCTCTTTTTCATCTTCCTCACTCTTTTTGGGACTCTTTTATCTTTTGGGAATCTTATTTTCTTATGGGTCTACCTTCCAGTTGTCAATTATGAAATTCAATCGAGGGAATCATATAAATACAAAGCTATGTGACCAAAATAAGGGACCAAGCTCTAATCATCTATTATCATCACCTAAGGTTGCATCCAAAGGGATTCTAAGAGCATCAAAGGCATCCATCTAGATTTCATTCAAGAGACAAGGGACTACATTTTCTACATAAACTTCATAGGAGGGGAAGTTCATTTTTCCATCCACACATCTATTTACATTGGTACATCTAGCTATTGCCCACTATCACATGCACTTGCACAAGGGCTTCCTAGGGCATGATTATATCACACACGCATAAGAACTACATGGAGTCTAAGATGTAGTGCAACACTCGGTTGTAAGTTCACTCAGTCGGGTGACCGCATGGGTCACTCGACTCCTCATATTGTATCTTTATTTTTGGGATTTGATGTAGTTTGAGGGTTTTGTAGGTCATCATCTCTTTGCAGGTTACAGGAGAATTTTGTGATCATTGTGTGACATACAGGTGATCAACAGTGACTACTAGTGACACTTGTGTGACACCAAAAAAATTAGGTTCTAAGCTCTTGCGTAGTCACGGGTGCCTAGTAGCAAACTCTAGTGCCTTAGCGTTCCTAACCTAGTCCAAGCATATTCAAAACTCCATAATTTATTGTGCTCAATTGCAACCATTTGTCCTTCCTTTCCATCAATTCTTCAATCCATATTAGTTCCAACAATGTAAATTAGCTAACTCATTATTTCCATGTCTTTCACTTAGGGTTTCATATTTATCTATCTTATTGCTTGTGTCAAATCTATACTTTAGTATTTATTTATCATACATGACTCTGTAATATTAGGGTTTATACAAAAATCCATTTTTGTTAAATCATTTGGTGAACCCATCCATTCAGACCCAACCTTGCTTCTAGACATTTTTGTAATATTTTTATCATGGCTCAATCTTATGAACCCTTTACTGAAGACCACCTTCAAGATCTCAATGCTCATCTTGTTGAACATCCCCAAGATCTAGATCTGCTCTTATTCATTTCTCATGAGGAGGCCACTAATCTTATTGAGCTTAATGTTCCTACATCCACTATTGCTTCTATGCCTATTACTACTCAACCCCCTAATTCCACTCTTCCACCTACTTCTATTGTTCATGTATCTATTCCTACTCCTTCCAACCACTTCACACCACCTCTTATTTATCACACGTGGTAGGTCTCTTTCATTGGCACACAAGACCTATCCTCACTCTATCAATATCTCCAAGTTCAAATCCATTAACTTTAGCAGGATACTTCTCGTGCATCTCCATCTCTTGATTCCACTTTTCTCCTTCATACTCCTTTCACACCCATCATTTCCACTTATGCACTTCCTCCAAACTTCATCACTCCTAATTTTCCCACCATCAATGGCCATGGTGACCCTCAAGAATATATCTGAGATTTCCATGTAGCATATTTATATTATGTGGATGATTGTGCTTTATAAGGAAAGCTCTTTTCTAGAAGCCTCCAAGATTATGTTATGCATTGGTTCTATGATCTACTGTCCATTTAGTAATGTCATTTACATATTTATCTGATGTTTTCTCACTCATTTTTCAATCAATATCAGTTCTAATATATCTTATGCTCAACTTGCATAAATTAAACAAGGATCTAATGAGCATCTAGCGAATTATGTTTTACGATATAAGAACAACTTACCTAAGATGTCTAATGTACTCGTAAACTCGAAATGCAATATCTTTTATCTAAAGTCTATTGTCTCCATTGCAAAAGAGTGTCATCTTTGAGACCTATCCATCATTTGATCATATATGCCATACTCTTAAGTTACGTAAAATTAAACTATTATTATATGCAAAGCTCAAATATAATGATCGGGCTTCATATTTTAATCGTTTTCAAAGAAAATATACTTTCAAGCCATCTTCTAAGCCCACCGAAGCAAAAACTATTGTTAACATTGTTTCTGCTCCTAAAAATATTCAATGGTGTTGAGTGGGAGAAATGGCTAAATACTTGCCACGCGTGGAGTTTTAGAGCAACGCGTGAGTGTGCCTGCACAAAGGGGCATGTGCATGTAGGTTGTAGCGGCAGCATGTGGGAGGTTCACACATGGACAGGATGAAGTCGGGGACTTAGCTAATTTTCCCAAATTCACGGCTAAGAATGGGAAGGTAGAAAAGAATTGTTATCCAAGAAATGTTTATATTTAGATAGAAACAAGATAACTTGGGATGCACACAATGGAGATTATAGTTGTAAAAAAACACATGCGAGAGGCCAAATAATATCATGTACGGGTATAGCTGATAATAGGATTAAATCAAGTGTTATAATTAGGTTAATCTATTATTAGTAGAGGATGTAAAATCATACAAGTTTTGTATGCATGTATTTGTTTAATAATGTAAAGCATGCAAGCTATTTTGTGAGCACGCCTATTATTAGGAGAGTGCATGAGTGGTGAAGGGAAAGTCCCCACCCTATATATATGTGATGTATGTCTTTATTATAGGGTGGTCATGTTATTTAGATTGAGAATTGGAGAGTGTGGACTGAATATGACACATTTGCATAATTCCACATATTTTTGTAATGGATGATTGTGTATTTAGCTTTGTGATGTAATGGATTCTAATCTATAATGGATACTTTTGGTTGGATAATGGTTATTGACATATCTAAATATGGTGTTGTAATGATATAGTTGATTTTGGTTATTGTTTAGATTGTTTATCTTCCTATTTATATGTGTTTCCAAATTGACATGAATATGGTGATTAGTTGTGCATGAATGGTTTAATGGTTATTAATATGATTACTATGCATACTAACTTCCTATCGAGGCATAAAAAGGAGGGACACGGTGGCTACATGCACTTAGGTGATAATTCAAATCATCGAATGGAGTGTTAGTTTGCATAACTTATGTATGACAACAAGAAGCGCATTTTGGTTCCATTGTCGGGACCTCTTTTTAATTTTTCATCCAAGATGTTGTATGCAGATGGCATATCAACTATTTTTGGAAAGTATTGAGATTTAGGTAGAAGACGGAAAAGATAATTTTTCACAGAGATATAGCACTAGACCAAATTTTTGTTGGGATTAGAAACACACCAGTTTTATAGATATATATTCAATTGAAGCATACAAGCAATAAACATGGAAATTAAACCAAAATAAAAATACACAAGATATTACGTGGTTCACCCAGTGTGGCCTACGTCCACCAAGAAACAACCATTCTATTATTCTTTGCTTTACAGAGGATATACAATGAAGATTTGTAATCTTCCACACCTCACATGGATGTATAGTACTTTTTCTTCACAAGCTTCTCTCAGCTCTCTCCAAGAATATCTTCTTACAATAATCTTTATTCTTTCCTTCTAACCCTAGATTTCTAGCTTATAAGCATATATAAACATTAGGGCAACTTAGATATTCATTTTCAACCATCGATTACCTTTTAAATCAAATATCGGATTAAAACTTGCGTCTAAAATAAAAACATTCACGCACATGAGTAAGCGATTTGAGTTACCCAAGCGATGTCAATTTCTCCTAAGTGACCAATGTCAATAACCCAACCAGCATCAATTCTTTGTGTAAACCTACAAGTTTGTAAAACATGTTATTTTTGAAGTCATTTAGCTCCATAACTCAAAAATCTCCCACTTGGAGATAAATTTTTACACTATACCATTTGGTTTCATCCTTAGATCTTTTCCTTGGCTTGTTTCTTCCTCTTTAAGTCTCAAACTTGAAGACCAATAGAAGTGGAGTGAAGCTCCAACTTCTCCTTTGCCAATGGCTTTGTTAGCATATCCACAGGGTTCTCATTTGTATGAATTTTCTCTAGTTTTAGTTGCCCATCCTCCAACACTTGCCATATGAAGTGATATCTCAACTAAATTTGTTTCATTCTTGAATGAAATGTTGAGTTCTTTTCCAGATGAATCACACTTTGACTATCATTGTATAATTTGCAATCCTCTTGCTCCTTTCCCAACTCTTCCATGAACTTGCTCATCCATATCATCTCTTTCTAGACTTTTATATACAACATATTTGGTCTCATTAGTAGACAAGGCCACAACCTTCTGCAATCTTGAAATCCAGCTAACTGTTGTGCCACCTATTGTGAATACATATCCAGTGGTGCTTCTTCTACCATCCAAATCTCTAGCCATATTTGAATCAACATAGCCGCATAAAGAATTATCTGACCCTCCATAGCATAAATGCATGTTGGATGTCCCTCTCAAATATCTAAGTATCCATTGGACTATTTTCCAATGCTCTTTACCTGGATTGGCCATAAATCTTCTCACAACTCCCACTTCTTGTGCAATGTCTAGTTTGGTACAAACCATAGCATACATAAGGCTTCCAACTCTTTGAAGCATATAGAACATATTCCATGTACTCAACCTCCTTATGTGATGTAGGACACTAATCTTTGCTTAATTTAAAGTGTCCACCATAGGTGTACTTATAGGTTTTGAATTCTACATATTAAACCTTTCCAACACCTTATTGATATAATCTTCCTGAGATAGATACAATTTCCTATTCTTCCTGTCTATAAGAATTTGTATACCAAGGATTTTCTTTACAGCTCTTAAATCCTTCATTAAAAATGTATGAGCTAACTTTTATTTAAGCTCAACAATGTCCTGCATACTAGATCTTGTAATTAGCATATCATCTACATATAATAAGAAGATAATATAGCTTCCATTTTTAAGCTTCTTGAAATAAAAACAATGATCATATTCGCATCTCATATAACCATGCTCATGCATAAACTTTCAAACTTCATATACCATTGCCTTGGGGATTTTTTGAGCCCATACAAGCTCTTTTTCAACCTACACACAAGTTTCTCCTTACCCTTGACTTCATAACCAAGTGGTTATTGTATATATATCTCTTCCTCCAAATCACCATGAAGGAAAGTTATCTTAACATCAAGTTGTTATAAGTGCAAATATTCTACTACAACTAAACTTAAAATAGTATGAATGGAAGTCATTTTTACTACAGGAGAAAAAATCTCACCAAAATCAATACTTGTTTTTGTGCAAATCCTTTTACCACAAGCCTTGCCTTGTATCTTTTCTATCCACCCTCTTCTTCCTTGATCCTGTAAACCCATTTGTTCTGCAATGTTCTCTTACTTGTGCAACTTAACCAAATCCCATGTCTAGTTTTGTTTCAAGGAGTCCATCTCCTCATCCATGCCATGCTCCCACTTCTTGTGGGTTTCCTCTTGCATTGATTCTTCAAAAAATTGAGCTCACCACTATCAATCAATAATAGATAAAATAAGGAAGGTGTAAATCTTTCTGGAGGTCTACTTACCCATTGTGACCTTCTCATAGAAATTTGGGGTGTTGGAGGCTCATTTTTTACATCATGTACATTCATATCAACCTCGACAATGGATAGCGTCGGTCATATCCGGCGACGTTGGTCAAGGTGGTGACGTTGGTCCTACTCTTCAACTCTTGAGTCAATTTTGGATGTTGACAGCGATCCTATGTCTCATCGACGGTGGTCTTGTGTCTGCCGACACATTGATTTACTGTAACCAACATCGGTACCTATAGGTGTTAATTTTAAATTTGAGAATGCATTTTCTTCCACAAACTCTTCCACAGTTCATCCTTGGGTATCAAAATTTGATCCTTGTACATTCTCTTTTCATTCCACTCAATGTCACGACTCCTAACAATCTTAGCATCATCTAAATCCCAAAAATGGAATCCAAAATCACTAGAGCCATAACAATAAAAGTGCATCTCTTGGATTTAGCATCCAACTTCTTCATATTTTCTTTATCAACATGCACAAAATCTTCTAAACCAAATACTCTAAGAAAATAAATATTTACCTCTTTTCCATTCCAAGCTTCTTATGGTATTCTACTATCTAGTGAACTTGAAGACCCACGGTTGATTAAATATATTGTCACACCTACTACTTATACCCAAAACTGTAAGGGTAATCCATCATGTATCCTCATACTTCTTGCACATTCCATGATAAATTTTTTCATTATTTCAGCCACACCATTCTCCTGTGGTGTTTTAGAAACCGTTCTTCTTTGTGTATTCCATTCTTTGAAAGTGATCATTGAAAGCCTTTTTACAGTACTCACCACCATTGTCAAATCTAAGGTAATTTAACTTTAAATTTGTTTCATTTTCTATAAGATCTTTCCATCTTTTAAAAGTCTCAAAAACATCAGGTTTACACTTTATATAATAAACTCATAACTTTCTTGTGGCATCATCAATGAAATTCACATAGTATTGGGATCCTTCATGAGAAGCTACACAGGCTAGTCCCCACACATCTTAGTGCACAAGCTCAATTTTTCTCCTTCTTTGTTTACCCCAACTTTAAGAAATCTCACTTTATTTTGCTTTCCAAATATGTAATGCTCACATAAATCAAGATCTACATTTTTTTGATAACTTACCCTTTGCTTTTAAGATTTACATTCCCTTTTTACTCAAATTTCCTAGCCGATTATGCCACATTCTTGTATCTAAATATAAAGTAGATAGAACAGAAAAGGAATCAATAATACAGGTAGACAAATACAATGTTCCTACCTTCTTTCCTCTTTCCACAACAAGATCTCCCTTGGTAACTTTCAAGAGTCGGTTGTGAATGTAACCATGCAACCAGATTCACCTAGTTGTCCTATAGAAATTAGATTTCTCCTAAGGCTTGGCACATGCCTCACATCTTTCAATATCCATGTATTTCCATTTTGTAATTTTAGATGAACTTCCCTTTACCAGTAATATTGCATGGTTCATCATCTCCTAAATAAACATGCCCAAAATTACCCTAGACATAATTTATGAAATAACCCTTATTAGGGGTAGCATGGAAAGAAGCTCCTGAATCTAAAACCCATGATTCTATTTTATTATCCAAGGAGAGAATAAGGGCATCTTGTATTACCTCAGTTGCAACATTTGCATCTTTACCTTTATCTAGTATATTATCTTTGTTTTCCTTGAACCAACAATCCTTCTTTGCATGTTCTTTCTTTCCACAATTCCAGTAAGTTATTCCTCTACCTCTAGATTTAGATCTACCATTCTTAGAATTTTATTTCCCAATATTCTTTCTCTTGGATCTCTCCTTCTGCCTTCCCTTTATTTCTACATTCAAATAATTTCCAGATGATGACTCTCTTGTACTTTTCCTTTGCATTTCTTCATTCGGGATTATACTAACCACATCATCAAACTTCAAAATATTAGTAGCAGATGTTGTATTACTAACAGTCATTACCAAGTTATCTCAACTATCTGGAAAAGAGAATAAGAATAAAAGTTCTTTCACTTCATCATCAAATGGAATATTAACCGATTTTAATTGATTTACAATGGAACAGAAATTTTTCAATTGGCCTGATACAGATCCACCTTCTTGCATTTTAGAATTAAATAATTTCTTCATAAAATAAAATTTATTTGAAGCACTTGGTTTTTCATATAAATTAGCTAAATATTTCATCAAATCTACCATGGTTGTTGCTTCAGTAATATTAGAAGCTACAGATGCTTCTAGGATCAATCTTATAGATCCCAGAGCCTTTTTGTTCAAGAATCTTCCATTCTTCATCAGTCATCTTCGTAGGCTTCACACTCGCATCCAATGGTAAATATAAATATTTCTAATACAGATAATCTTCCACCTGCATCTTCCATAATTGATAATTATGGCCTTCAAATTTCTGCACTTTCTATTTGTTATCTTTTGTCATTGTTGTGCTCCCACTCAATCAGAAATCCCTCTGAGGGTAAATTTTTCAACACACAAAACCCTCAAACAAAAATCTTTAATACTAATTGTTGGGGTTGGACATGCACCAATTTTACAGATATATATTCAATTGAAGCATATGATTAATAAAGACATAAATTAAACCAGAAGAAAAATACACAATATATAATGTGGTTCACCCAGTGTGGGCTACGTCCACCAAGTAACAACCAATCTATTATTCTTTGCTTTACAGAGGATATACAATAAAAATTTGCAATCTTCCACACCTCACTCGGATGTACAATAATTTAACCTCACAATCTTCTCTCAACTCTCTCTAAGAATATCTTCTTACAATAATAAATATTCTTATCTTCTAACCCTATCTTTATAGCATATAAGTATATACAAACATTAGGGCAACTTAGCTATGCATTTACAACCATCTAATTACCTTTTAAATCAAAGGTTAGGTTAAAACCCATGTCTAAAATAAAAACACTCACGCATAGGTAACTAATGTTAGTTACCCAACCGATATTATTGCCCAGGTGTGACCGACATCGGTAACCCAAGTGATGTCGATTCTTGTGTGTTGTCGCCCCCAAAATTCCACTCTTTAGAAGTCAAGTTTGAAAATTTTGAGTCTATTTCTTAGAGTATTTGATCGCATCGAGATTGGCATTGTTTTCATTTTTCCATTCATCAAGAACAATTTGAAATTCAGGCGTAATGGTGAATTTTCTTCCCTTCTTTTTATTTTCTTCCCGTAGTCACGAGTGACAGGCGTATCTTCCCCATTCATTTTTTCCCTAGAATCCATGGGTAGTACATGGGCATCTCTAATTGGATGTGGTTTTCCCATGTTTCAGCGGCATGTGGAAGCCTCCATGCATCCAAGCGGTGCAAATCTAGGGGCAGGGCCCAAAGGACAGTCCTCAAATAAGCACAGGTTTTCCATGTGTCCCAGGTTCAAAATGAAGTTAGAATAAGCTCAAATCGGTTAAGTATGGAAGGTTCAACGGATGGTGCCACGTGCCTCATCGGTGTAACTTCAAGAGTTAAAGCAGGGCACTTCTCAAACTTACGCCAGTCCTCCATGTGTCCCAGGTCCAAAAAGAGAAAGAGTCGATCGTTAACATTGACTAAGTATGGGTGGGTTGGTGGAATTCTCCACGTGCCTTAACGGCGTGATTTTGGAAGTGAGATCAAAGGGTCAATCTCCAAATGAGTGACAGCTCGCCACGTGGTCAAAGCCAATGGAGGCGAGTTGGTCATTGAAAAGTCCAAGACCGGCGGAAGGAGACATGTGTCATCTCGGTGTAATTTTAGGAGGTGTTTCCAAAATGGAAACTCAAATGAGCACCAACTCTCCACATGTCTAGGGGTCATCATAGGTCTAGCAAGAAATAGGGGTGAATAAAGCTAAGTATAAAGGAGGCTGGTGGAGCTCTTCACATGTCGGTGCAGTGCTGAGCTTCAAAGGTAGAAAGTGCCAAATGCGTCCATGAGCCCACTCTAATCAATTCCTTCCACTTGGGTGACCCAAATTTAAAGTTGTAAAAGAAAATCAAATGGCCCTTTTTTTAGCTTGGTGAAATGATGTAATGGTCATAGATTTAAAAACTAGTTTTTCCACCATTAACATTTCTTTACAAATCAAGAATTTGAAAGGGCGTGAATGATTGGAATAAGTTGTAATTGTTTCTTGCTTGCTCAAGGAAGTTGTAATTATCTCTTGTGAGCTATATCATGGGATTTCAAATCCATTGTACAGGGTTGGGAATTTTGATATTCTGAAACTGTAATTTCGAATTGGAAGAAATCAATACAAAGGTTTTCCCCTTTTTCCTCTACTTTCTCTTTCCTTCTTGCTTTATGATTTGTGAATCATTTAATCCTTACATGCTTAGAAACTTTGTGTTCTAGTTTATACAATCTCAAGAACTTTGAGTCTGTGGATTGTGCCCATTATAAACATGAATGGTTCTATTCTATATCTCATTTTCTCAATACATATAAGGGTTTTCTCTACTATCTCTTTTCCCTGAAAGTATTGTCTTCTTCGTCCTCCCTCCTCTTTGCAAGTCTTCTATCCTCGTGTATTGATAACTTTCCGGGCATAAAACACGGTTTAGGATATCGGAAAGCACCATTGAATGAAAGATTGAGTATTTGTACATAGGTTTTGCCCCTACTTTCAATAAGGTAACCTCTCCCATTAAAGAGGAGGGACTTGCTTTTCCCCTAACTATGGTTTCATTTTGAGTACAAATATGAAACCCAACACCTTTGTGTAAACCTGCAATTTTTTAAAACATGTTATTTATGAAGACATTTAGCTCCAAAACTCAACAATTTTAATGCACAAAAGTGGGTAGAAGATAACATCTATGACTACTTATATGAGACATTCTTGATTTATTCTTGGTAGAGTTGTATCAATGGTTAGAAACTTACGCATCAAATAGAATTTTCTCAGGAGCGAGACCTTGGATAGAGAAAGATTATCGGACACTTTACGATGTAGACGAGGAGTGGACTAGATTTGTAGATCATTGGTAAGTAGGTGTATCATGTAATTATAATTTGCAATACGTAATTTCTACGTACTTTTTCCCTAAGGAAGCTAGGTTCTGGTTTTTACATAAACCAAGGGGATTTTATTTACATGCACTACCAATAGCTATTGATATCTTGATGATAGAATTGGGATACAAGAGACTACCTATGGCTAGTTAAATCCCCACCACATGTAGGGGAAGGAGTAGGTGTGGAGAAGGATGGTGGCCCTGGAGGAGGAAAGGTAGAGAGAAGAGAGACAACTTAAGTACAATGAAGTTTGAGAAAGGGAAATTGAAAGCAAAACTAGCTGTGCCGAGAAGAATCTTGGCTCACAAAGGTTTTGAGACACTCGTGGAAGATGAGGAGTTGCGGTATCATTTCCTCCCGACATTGGAAAATCACGGTAGAGAGACCCCATCAGCTTCAGAGTAGAACATGAGGAGATAATGAGAACTACGGGTGCGCATTTGACTCATCCTAGTTACCTAACCCTTGGGAAAAGTGTTCCAAATCTATAGGTAGTTGTTGGAGGGAATAGTACTAAAGGAAAGCAAACAACATCACCGGTAGGAGACAGAGCAAGGAAACTTTAATTTCAAGCTAATATACCTAGTATGCACACATGGCAATGCAAGAAAAGTAGGCACTAATGTTTAGAAGTACTCTTGGAGGATTATTTACAAGTGCATCATCGGGAAAGAGTACTAGTGTGTAGACCATTAGAAGTAGTTATATAGGTGTTACGACATCACGCAGACGGTGGGTGTTCACTTGAGTACTACAAGCTGGAACATAAATAAGTTCATCTACCAGGCCGCGAGGCTGCGGTATGGAGTGTGGGAGGCTTGGGAGGTTCGGGTCAGCCATCGCATGGAGGAATCTCGGTAGAGGTTTGAGATTTGGGACTGGTCCTAATCGAGGAAATTTCCATAGCCACCACCAAATCAGTCAACATAGACACCACCTCAACAACCACAACACACACCATAAGTTTACTTTGAGATGTCTCTCCACTTACAAGAGTACATAGGTGTGAAAGATGCAGCTAATTATGTCCACAAGTGTGAAATGCTATAGAGAGAAAAAGGGATTACAGCCCTTGATAGAGAGGCAAGCCAATTTTCCACCACACTGTAAGGGCATGCCTATAATTGGTACAGAAAGTATGCCCCCACCAGATTGTGATAGATTATGATGTGTTGTATGTGGTGTTCTTTCCTGAGTTCCACATTCTAGAGTTTGAACAATAAAGTATCAACATCTTGAAGGACATCAAGCGAGTGCAATGCGAAAGCATGAAGGAGTATGACACATTCTTTAAGACTCTTTTGTCAAAAATGTCTTATGATAGTCATCCATGTAAGCATGCATAGTGGTTCAATAGAGGATTACCTGACTTTGTTTTGAAGGGTCCTATCTCATAAGACATATGTGGATCCACGTGAGGCCTTGGAAGAAGCTTTGTGTGTTGAAGTGGTTGGAAGTGTGGATACTAGAGTAAGCCCATTTTTAGAGGCACGGATAGTAATAATGAACAAGAAGTTAGAGAATATTTTACAAAATTCGAGTGCATGAGACGTGTATTAGACTATAGTGTGCTTGATTGTGAAGTACATGGACATACCAAGGATAGTTATCCATGCAAGATTGTGCATGTTATGTTGTTACAATCATGTGAAATTTGTCACAAAATTCATGATGTCTAAAGATGTCCTCTCTCTAGCATGCTATGATGAAGAATGTATCTATCTATTGCAATATCTATGACTCACACACTCATGACACCAAGGATTGTCGGTTGATACATCAAATTCATGAGGCTTGTGAGGTTGGAATTTGACAAACTACGGTTATAAGAAATTATCAGTGTAGGAGACACAACCCTCGAGAATATAACAATGGGGGAGGTGGATTCCATGGAGGATAAAAGAGTCAAGTTTGTGGTGGAAGAGGTAGATTCATACGTAGGACTTGCTACATTTATGGATCCCCAGTCATTACCGGTGAGAGTGTCCCCAAAATATGGTATACGTGTCTGTGGGAAATACTGATAAGGTTGAGGACTTCCTAATCTGTATGAGCATATGTGTAAGAGAAAGAAGGACAAATGCACAAGAATGATCAAAGTATAGCGTGCAAAGAATGATCAGTGGATGCCAAAGAAGCATGATTGAAATTTGCAGCCCGTACTAGTAACCACACACGCAGAAGTGAAGCACGCTCATGAACCCTCTCAAGGCCAAGCCACTCATACACAAAGAGGATTTTATGCATGTCAAGTACCCATATATTTCCTAAAAGAAGGAGGTATACCATGAGACTATATGGGTGATCATAGATCTGGGGAGAAAATCGGTGCATAAAAAGTAGGCGTGTGAGAGAAAATGCGTGAAAAATGTTGAACTTCCACATAAAGATGTAGATGACCTAAAGGAGGTATGCATTATGCTGCGAACAAAGAATATCATTCCTCTATTATGGGAATGGTTGTGTGAAAAGGTATCATGCACGGGAGTTGAGTGCGAGTGTTGGATACTCCATGTTAACTTGTCACCACATAATCACAAGTATGACAAAGAGATCACACTTGATACGGTGATTGATGGTGGTTGGTAAGTAAAAATTTGATTGATATAGGTGTTGAAGTGAATGTTTTCAATTTATATGCATAGAACCATATGGGCAGACCAACATTGCATCCATCTTCCAATGTGTTTTATATGATAAACAAGACATGATTTATGCCTATTGGGGTGTTGAAATATGCTTCAATTTCCATTTAGGGAGCCAAGTTCACTAGGTATTATGAAGTTTTGGAGCTTTCTAACACGGATAACTTCCCAAATTTTCTTCGACATCCTTCATGCTATATGAACAATGTTAATCTATGCTTGACAAGAGATACATGAGTTTTTGAACAAGGATTAGTAGGTGATCATACTTTTGAATGACACAAAGGTAGAACCTTATGTTGAGCCCTTGAGTGAAGAAGATATTAATAAAATCTATGCTCAAATGGTTCTGACAACCCTAAAAATGTGGAACAAACTAAAGAAGGCGTGCTTGATTGGAATATCGCATTACGTAAGAAACGCTACTAGTGTTTCCTATGATGTTGAGCCCGAAAAATGACTAAGTCCTAAAGTAGAAGATGAGTATGCGCGGAAGGCACTATGAAGAAAAGCACGTGAATAATTTCACGTGAGGAGAGATAGGTTTTCCCATAGAAGCAGGAAAGGGTTTAAGGGTTTAAGGAATTAGTTACATTTCGGTTAAAGGGTATCACATGCAAAACACGTGAAGTTGCGGATAAGCGTAATGATGAAAAGGTTGTTACATGAAGACTTGAAGCTCAAGAAAAGAATATTCTAGGGAATCATTATGGTTATGGGCTATAAAGTGAAGGTTTTTATGGCTAGCTAGCATCTGTATGGCTTGGAAACTTGAGTATAATAGGATATGATGACATTTGGCATGATGGCTTCTATGGAATGATGTTTAGGCGAGCTCATATCCTATTTAAGGAGGCATTTGGATCTAGACAAGGGGATTGTTGGAGTGTTTGAGGCTAGAGGTTAAGTGTGGGTGCATATGGGGTGTGCATATGAGTGGTGTATTTCTACAAGAATGGATTATGTAATGGTTCTAAGGGGGTAATATAAGGTTTCTAGATCAAATCCATGGGAAGGGTAGGATGCTTAATGGTAGAATGATGTATTGATCTATTGTTGAACCTTTTTGATGTAATGTGGCTTCTATAAACACTTTATAATCAATATATGGCTGGATATTTTGTATATATATGTACAATGGGCTCAAACCCTATTTTATTTCATGTTACTCATGAGTACGAGATATGGTTCTCTTATCTTGTTGTATTGTTTACATTTATATCATGGTGCATCTATGTTAGATCTAGTGTTTTTACTTTGTCCTAGAATAAATGCTTTTATTTCTGTTTCTACAAATATTCCTCCATTAATGGTGAAGCATTCTTAAAAATCACACATAAAGGAGGGGCTCGGTGCCTGTGTGCACATCGGGTGAGCATCTAGCTAATGTTGGGTGATAGGCCGATGCACTTAGGATGTAAAGGGAATAGGAAATGAGACTACATTTTGGTTCTATTTTCGGGACCTCTTTTGAAGTTGTTGTAATAATGGTGTGTGATGATCAGAACACTTGACCTTGGACGATCGAGACTTGGCATAAAAGCACAAAGTATTTTTTGATGATTTTTCCCAACAATTTAACACTAGATCTGAGTTTGATGCACGTAAATGGGTAGAGGAGCACTGTATCATGAGATTTATGAGACATTATTTTGTTGTTTCCCAGTAGATTTATATGAATGGTTGTCAGCATATGCATCAAGGAAGAGTTGGTATTATAGACCTTGTGTTTAGACCCAAGAAGAATATCAGAGGCTGTATGATGTTGATCTAACTTGGACTCGTGTTGTTGATCATTGGTGGAGTGGAGTGTTAACTAGATATACCTTGGAATACATGATTTATATGTATTCTTGCCCAGATATTGTTGAGTTTGAGTTCTTGTGGGAGCCAAGAGGATTGTTCTTGTATGCTATGTCGTTAGCCATTAAGATCTTGATCATCACTCTGAGTATGGAGAAATTTCCTATGTCTAGCTAACTTCCCACTAGGTGCGAGGTGTGGAAGCTTGTGTGCTAAAAGATGGAGGACCTTGTAGTGGAAGCAAAGAGAGAAGAGAGGCAGCTCAAGTATAATGAAGTGCGAGAAAGGGAGTTGGTGAGATAGTGAAAAGTTTTTGGAGTAATGGATTTATGGAGGTAGATGTTGCGAGAAGGATTTAAGGTTCACACATAGGGCATGGGACCTAAGCGATCTGTCTTTACCCCATCTTAGTAAGTGCAAGAGAGAAATCCCCTCGGCTTCTGGTGATATCTCGTTGAATGGAGAAAGGAGAGTCGTAGGTATGCATCTTAGCCCACCTGGTGATCAAACCATGGTGCTTAGTTTTCCAGTACCTGAGATAAATATTGTTAATCCATTTGGTGTTGGTATTGGTAGTCGAGTGGTGCCTAGTAGGTATAATTTTTCATTTAGTTCTTCTATTGTAGCACAAACATTTCCTGTGTTTAGAGGCATCATATCTAGCACATCATTTGGGTAAGGTGTAGGTACATAAATTTTGGGTATCACTTCTAGAAGTGGTTTGACATTCTGTTTGTCAGCACACAATTTAGTGCAATGGTGGGTACAAAAAGTGTAATTGAGTCAAGCCCCTTACTTGAAATGGGAGGAGGATCTGGTGGATCTAGAGGAATAGGTGCTAGTGGATCTGGTGGATCTGGTGGTGGAGGCCACATGAGAGGGAATCAAGCTCTTAGATCTAGCAGAAAAGGGACACAACACCATCAACAGATGTTTTATGAGATGTCTCTTCACTTACCTGATTACAAGGGTGTTGAAGATGTCACGGAGCATGTACACAAGTGTGAATTGTTATGGCACGCTAAGGGTATCACTTCCCTAGAATGGAAGGCATGTCAATTTTCAACTACATTGTAGGGATACGTGCATAGTTGGTATCAAAATTATGCCCCACATCATATGGTGGTGGATTATACTGCACAACGTGATGACTTCTTGGCGTAATTCCACATTCCTGAGTTTGAGCAAAAGAGCATCAACACATTAAAAGAGATTCAATGAGGTATGACAGAGAGCGTGCGAGAGTATGATGCATGATTTAACACTCTTCTGTCAAAATTGTCTTATGGTATCCATCCATCTCAACATGCTCAGTGGTTCATGGGTGGCTTGATAACACCCTTCAAGTGAGTGCTCTCACGTAAGAATTTCACAGATCCACACAAAGCCTTAGAGGCTGCTTTATGCGTTGAGGCTATCAGAAGCATTGATAATGGGGTAAGTCCCTTTTTAGAATCACAAATCATTTTCATGGCAAAGTAGCTAGAGAAATTGTTTGTGAACTCAACTCATGAGACTCACAGTGGACTATGGTGCATGGATTGTGAGGTAGAAGGACACACAAAGGATAGTTTCCCAAGAAAGATAGTGTGTGTCATGTCATTGGATTGTGAAATCTGTCATGGAGATCATGATCCAAGTAGATTCCTGTTGTTGCAGCGCGTCCTCCACAAAAATTTGTCTTTTTATTGTAAGATTTTCTCATCTATGACTTACGATACAAAGGACTACTAATTTATATTGGTGTGTGTCAGACCAGTATTGGGAATAATTCTAAGAATAAAGGTCATCAATATGAAGGGCGCAAAGATGGAGGTGGTTGAGGAATATGTTTTCACAAAGGATTCAAAGGCTGTGGTGGTCAAGGAGGTAGGAGTGAATTTCCCCATGGAACTTGTTACAATTTTGGATCTACTAAACACTACAAGCGCAAGTGTCTAGATTTTCTACAATTCTCATGGTGCAGAAAGAAGCATAAATATGAGGAGTGCCTAAGTTATATGAGTACATGAGCCAGAACCATAGAAAGGACAAGGGTGTGGGGATGGTGAGTGTGAAGTGAGATGATCCATAATGGATGCCTAGGGTGGCACATGACCCTAGAGTTGGAACATGTCTTAGTAACTATGCGGGTGAAAGCCACACGCGCCGGGAAATCTTGAAGAAAATGCCTCTCATTAAAATAAAAGAGGTATTACATGAGAAATACCCTAATCTATCTCATCAGAAGGGAGCTACTAAGAAACCATATAGGTGATTAGAAACCTGCAAGGGGAGATTCGAGTGTCGCGGGGCTATTATGAAGTTGGAGTAGAAGAAGAATGTTGAGGTCCCTTAGAAGGACATAGATGAGGTCAGAGAAGTGTGTAAGATGTTGCGCCAGGAGAATATTATCCCTCTGTTAGGAGAGTGGCTAAGAGAAAAAGTGTCCCGTGCTGGAGGTGAGCATGAGAGGAAGGTCTTGCATGCTAATATGCCCCCTCATAGTATTGATTATGACAAAGAAATCACATTGAATGCATTTTTGGATGGATGGCTCTTGAGAAACATTCGATTAACACAGGCACTAAGGTCAATGTTCTCACTTTAGATGCATGGAATCAGATGGGAGGCCCCCATTATAGTCATCTTCAAATGTGTTATATATGGTGAATAGGACAAAGGTTATGCCCATCAGAGTGTTAAAGGATGCATCCATAACCATCAAAGGGGAAAAGTTCAATGGAGATTTTCAAGTATTAGCACTTACCGAGGTAGATAACTTTCTAGCCTTACTTGGATGCCCCTAGTGTTATAAGAATAATGTTGACTTGCACTTTAACAAAGGGTGCATGATCTTCAAGAATAAATAGGAGTGTATCCTTATTCCACTAATGGATGGGAAGTCTTATGCCCTATGTAAATCCTTTAGGAGAAGAGGACCTGGATAGAATCTATGTACACACCATTAGAGACCCGAGGTTATCCATCCATTAGGAGAAGGAGTCATTCAATGGGAAGATGCTCATTCCATGAGTGATACAACTAGTGTTGCATGTGAAAATTGGGTGCACAGGACCTATGAGTTGGTCGGAAGACAATTAAAGGGAACTGTGACTCGCATCGCTAAGGGTGCACTCGATTAGGCTTCTGGGAGGAAAAAATTTACCCAGTTACACTAGAGAGGGTAACCATGATATATTGTTGTGTGTGATGGAGGTATAGTGGACCTGTCAGATAGAAAGGAATAATATTCTTATTTATACCTTACGCAGGATAGCAGTGCGTTGGTGGGTGACCCATTGAGACAATATTCTAGAGTGGCACAAAGGAGAATCATTTTCTGTTAGGTTTCTCCAGAGAAATGCATCTTTTGTAATACTTGACTATCATGGGAAGGAGTTTTCCTCACTCCATGTCCAGGAGTGTGAGAGAGCATGGGGTAGTCCTAAAAGCCTTACCTCCTTCACTATGGGTACATAAGTTCTACTCCACCTTACAAGGTTGTGTGTGTGCATGGTATATCCTTTCAAAATTTCTCTGTCGAGACGGGTAATTCGCAATATTTAATGATGGAAATATTATCCAGACTTTTGAGTATCAATCTCCTAATCCATTGGTGAATGAGGTGTTACAGGTAGTCAAACACCTTACCTTGGGAGATAGTGTCATGGTGAGGAATGAATCCTTAATTGTTTAGGGAACCTAAGTTGGGGCGTGCTTCATAGAAGAAGAACTAGAAGAAGGAGAGACGGAGGAGATATAGCTTGAGCACACCTGCCTAGAGAAAGAAAAGGGTAAGTTGGTATACTTGATAGATGGCGATGAAGTAGAAAACTTGGATGTTAACCACACAAAGGGTACGTGTGAAGTGTTGGACAAATCAGATGAGAAAGTGTGCGCCTACCATGAGCCTTTGAAAACAAAGAAGGTTAACATTGGTATAAAAGTGGAGCCAAATGAAATTGTTATTGGTTTCTCAAACGTGCACCTACATCTTGAATCGGAAGGATCGGGGTGTTTGAGACCGCATGATGGAACCATCCCTAAGTTATGGGACCTTGCGCACTTGGGACGGATCTCGGAGAAGGCTGGTTCCTCTATCTACTTCTTCTACTACTCTTTGATTACTCCTAGTCTTTGGAAGGAAAAACTAAGATAATAATGCCGAGGACCAAGGA
Organism: Taxus wallichiana var. yunnanensis; assembly: GCA_018340775.1. Classification (NCBI taxonomy): domain Eukaryota; kingdom Viridiplantae; phylum Streptophyta; class Pinopsida; order Cupressales; family Taxaceae; genus Taxus; species Taxus wallichiana. The sequence continues at coordinate 391,983,331 of CM031235.1, forward strand.
TAGAAGGATGAAATCAAAAGAAACTACACTAAAATGTGATAGCACCGAGAAAAGAGGATAAACACTATTTGTTACGAGTGAGACGAAAGGAAATGTGTGAAAGGAGGCTAGGCATGAGTAGCACATGCTAAACACATATTCTTTGTATCATTCTCATGGAACACAACCAAATAAGGAAGCTGAGGACGTGAAATGGCACAACCAGCATGCAAGGTAAAATAACAGGTAAGAAGAAGGAATGTAAACATGTTAGGACAAAGAATATTCACAAAATGATGCTTCTATTACTTCCATAAATGCATGATTTGTTACAATGATGAAGGAGGCCGATATCCACATGCAAGAGCTAGATCTAGAGGTTTGTAACTCAAAATATAGAAAGTATGGAGTCCTTAGAAAAATGTGTAAGGATCCAGAGTGTCCAACATAACAAATGAGTCTATCTCTTACATTTATAGATGAATCCATGGAGGAAAATGGGAAGAACGAGTAAAAACCCAAATTTGAAACATAACCACCAACAAGAAGCATTCAATGCCTATAAATCTATGTGGATATCATGAAATATGCTTCCCAAGCCTTTTGGCATGTTGAAGAAGAAATGAGGGTGGATCATATCAATCGGTGGTTAGAAAATTACTGTCTGCTCATTAATGCTCAAAGAGACTTTTTCCCATTTGTCACCTACCAAATCAGCCAAGAATTTGAATTTGAATTTCTAGCACTCTAGCTGATGTCAAGACTTTCCGACAAGTCAAGCACACGCCAATCGAGCTCATGTAGAAAAATATACGGGTGTCAAGAAGATGTCGAGTCTTGAGTGCACTCAAAACATGTGGTACATGCAAATTAGTTGAAATGATGGCCAATTGTGTAAATATTTTTCATTTCTACCTCGTGTCACTCAACGACTTATTGCAAAGATTCAATACTGTTGGAACATTTGAATGGTTGCATATGGAAAACTCAAGCATGTCGAGAAGATGACTGGCACATTTGAATGGTTGCATGTGGAAAAATCAAGCATGTGAGAAGATGACCTGGAACATAATGGCGATAATATGAAATAAGGGCACACGAAGGAAGGTGCAAAAGGTCGCTTGTGTGACACTCAAGGAAAAGAAGAAAGTAGGAGAGTATAGAATGCATGGTGAAGGCGTAACCATTACAAAGTGATGGGTGTGGTGCGTGAGAGGGCCAGGGACTTAGCTGATTGAAGCAAGTCTGAGATGCACGAGGGTGAAGAATTTTCTTAGGAAGAAGGAGAAAGCATAGAAGGTGGGCGCAAGGGAGGAGTGGAACAAAGAGGAAAAGGAAAATGGAAGGGGAGAACAGAAAGTGCACATGGGTGTGTCGAGAAAAATAAGAGCAAAAAGGGAAACTATAACCAAGGAATTGTGTCATCTACGAATCTAAGTGCGCACAACATTCAATAAGGAGTGAGAGCGAACATGTATACAAGTTACCCAAATAACTAGGAGAGTTATTTGGATAATGATTGTGTTGGAGATTGGAATTCTTTGAGTCGGACAAGAGGTTTCAAAAATCATTGAGCTATTGTGTGACTTCCAAGACTTGTTCCCACGTGGGTACCATGAATTAAAGGTATTTCACCACTCTCTAAGGGAAATGATGATTAAGTTAAAGGAGGAGTGCGCCCCCTTCGAAAGAGACCTTATAATATGAACCCAAATTTACATAAAGGTTAAGGAGGAAATTGATAAGATGATAGAATCTAGAATCATTAAGGCAATTGAGGAATCGAATGGGTGAGCCCAATGGTAATTAGTATCAAGAAGGATGGGAGGATAAGGATTTGTTTTGATTATAGATATTTAAATGCTTCATGTGTGATAGATCCTTTTCTAACCCCGTTTACTGAGGATATTTTGGAAGGTTTCGCAGGGTGAGAGATCTATTCTTTCACAAATGGATTCTTTGGATATCATCAAGTAAGAATTGCAAAGGAAGACTAGGAGAAGACTACTTTCATGATTTAGTGGGGAAGTTTTTCTTACATGATTATGCCCTTTGGGCTTAAGAACATACCTATTGTATTTTCATGCATCGTGGTGCAGGCCTTTCAAGAAAATCATCCACAAATTTATGAAAGTTTACCTGGATGACTGGACAGTGTATGGGTTAGTAAGGGATCATTGTGACAATCTGAGGTTGATGTTTTTGAGATGCAAGAAGTTAAGTATCTCTCTGAACATTAAAAAAATTGTCTTTGCTACTCCATTTGGCACATTATTAGGTCACATTATATGTAAGGAAGGCTTATTGGTAGACCCTACCAAAGTTTTTTTTATTTTAGGGTATGAGGAGCCTACTAGTCAAAGTGCGGTGTGTGGATTTTTAGGGCACACGGGATATTACAAGAAATTCATTGAGGGCTATGTTAGGATTTCCACACCATTAGAAGAGTTGTTAAAACTTAAGTTTAAATTCCATCAGGGTGAGGCACGGTGGCGGCTTTGACACCTTTAAGGAGAATCTTACTCTCTGCACCCATTTTGCACTTTCCTTCTAATGACAATCCATTTCATATACATGTTTATGCATCGTGTATGGCCATAGTATAAGTATTAGCACAGCCTAGAGAGGGGATTGTTGATCACCCCTTGTATTTTACAAGTAGAAAGTTAACATCGGTGGAGTAGAATTATACAACAATGGAGCGTCGAAGCATTGTCCATGATCTATGCATTGCATAAATTCAAGCAATACTTGTTGGCTACTCCGTTTACCTTTTATACAGATCATATGGTGCTCAAGTACGTGGTGAAAAACATGTTCTACAAGAGTGCATATGCCGGTGGATCTTATTGTTTCAATAGTTTGAATTTTCGGTCGTCGTGAAACCAAGAAAGAGAAATTTGGGACCTAACCATCTATCACAGATTAACTCAGGAGAGGATGTGTAGAGCATTAAGGACACAATGTCGGATGCATAGTTGTTTAGATTACAGTGTGCACCCTCTAACTTAGAATATATTGTTTTTTTCTTGCAAACGGGTGTGGAACCAAAGGGAATGAAGGCCTTGGATAAGAAGTAGTTTGTTATACGTGTTGCACCCTATATGTTTATTAGCGGAAACTTGTTCAAACTAGTCTGAGATGAGGTTTTATGTCAATGTGTGTTAGAACATGAGTGTACTGCAATCATAGAAGAAGCTCGTGGTGGCATTATAGGACAACACTATGTAGGGAATGCGATCGCGTGCAAAATCCTATTGGTAGGCCTTTTATGGGAGATGGTTTATAAGGATTGTATAGTGTATTGCAAGGCCTATGACCATTGTCAGTGCTTTGGTAAGCCAAAGCGAGACATATGAAATTCCATTAAGACCTATTGTTAGTGCAGAGTTGTTTGAAAAATGGGAAATTGACTTTATGGGCCTTATTTCCCGATTGCGCACTGAGACGGAGTTTGCGCTCTATTATCACATGCATAGACTATTGTACAAGATGGGCATGAAGCAGCACCTACGAAGGATTGAATGGTAGATACCATGGCTAGGTTTTTATGGGAGAATATAATTAGCAGGTATGGATGCTGTTGAGTTTAACAAGTGATAGGGGTACTCACTTTTTGAATGAGACTATTAGAATCTTGTTGGAAGAGTTTATAGTGGTCAATCACTAAAGTACACCCTATCACCCTCAAAGCTAATAAATTTGTTGAGGCCTTTAAAAAAATATTGAGCCACACATTAACTAAGATTTACGATGTCGGAAGGAGGGACTGGGATGACAAAGTCTCTGCAATGCTATGGGCATATTGCACAACTTATAAACATTTGAACAAGGCCACACCCTTTTAATTGGTGTTTAGCATGGAAGCTATTTTTTCGTTGAATTTATGTTACCATCCCTACGTATTGTGCACACAGGAGGATTGGTGATGAGAAATCATTATAAGAGTGCATTGAAAAACTTATGATGCTAGATGAAAAGTGATCCATTTCTAGGTGGATTCAAAGATGGAGAAAGCTATACATAAGGCATGACATGATCGGCATATTAGGAACAAGAATTTTTAGATTGGGCAGATGGTTCTTTTGTACAATTCAAATTTTTGTGCCATCTTGGGAAACTCAAAGTGTATTAGTTGGGACCATATGTTATATCTTATATACTTGATTTAGGCACTTGTCAGTTATAAGAGCTGGATGGGACATGGTTTCCGGTAATTTTAATGGGAGTAGGTTGAAGCCCTACTATACATAAGCCTTCTATGTGTTTGTAAATAAGGCAATGTTATCATGTAACTTAGGATTTCCTTTAATGCATTTTACTTTAAATGTGTTTCATATCATCGTCGCTATTTTTTCTTTTCATTTTGTTTGTTTAGGGCACGCTTGCGTGTCGGTAACCTATTAATTTCTAAGGGGATTCTATGTGCGAGAGGATGCTGTGCATCTATTTAGTGTGGGTGGAGAGTGTAAAGAAGAGTTTCAGTAAATAGTGCAATATGAAGCAAGTGTTGGGAGTGTTGTTGATTAGCAGCCCAAATGAGGGAGTCAACGCGCATGGGGTCGGGAGGAGCATGCATAGAAGAAGTGATTATAGGTGAATATTGGAGTGAAAATATTATAAAAATCATGTACGGGGATAAAAGCATAGAACAAATTGAGATAGGCTATGTAAAAAGAACTTTGTATAAGGCGTAGGGGAAGGCGTACTTTGGCGTTGGAAGCACGCATAAGGAAGTATGCGATTGATGAATTTTTACGTGCGAGAAAGTTGAGGAATTTATGTGTAATTTGGTGCGCAGAGGAAAAATGCTAGAAACAATGCACATGATGAAAAGTGTTGGAAAAATATGAGTTTAATGTGGAAGTATGATGGTAGGTGGCATAGAGATTAATGTGGAAAATTAAAAAGCTATAAATCGAAGGTCAGGGTAATTTATTTATTTTACCTTGCATTTGTTTATTGAAGTGCTCCTAAGAAATAAGGCATCCTTGCGAGACAATTTGTGGAAAATTACATGTGAAGTGGAGAAATTGATGGATTTGTGAACCGAGTGGTGGAGTACACAAGCATGCATGGAGGAGATTGTTTATTGGATACCCGTAGGTATTTACGATGTCTTTTGGAAGGGAGTTTTCCATATTAGGGTTCGTAGAGCTAGGGCATGGGTTTTGAATAATTTTTGGAGTGGTGCTGAGGGACTGAGAAGTGTTGAAGCAAGATGCAAGGAATAACTTACAAGGGATTGATGAGAAAAATGGCACCAAGGAAAGGAGTGAATGTTTCACCAAAGAAGGGAAAGGGCAAGGGAAAAGGAAAACCAATCATATCAACCGGTTTAATGAGGGTGTAGTACGCGAGAGATGCGGTACCGGATGGCATTTTAATGGGGATGGAATGGGTCTCTCATGTATGAAAGATGGCTATAAGTGACTATAACCATAGGATGAGCACCGTTGAGAAAGAGATGGCATTAGAGCTAGTTCTCCCTATAGGAGAAAGGACACAAGATGACAAACTAGTGTATGATGACTCTGTGAAGACCACATTGGAGAAGGCTGGACTTTTGTAACTCTATGAGTTGTCATATTTGGTAAACTCAAAAGGTTATGTGAATGGATAACGTCACGCGTGCATGAAGATTATTTTTACTTCATAGGGAGGATAATGCGCTTAACTACTCAATTGATCTTCAAATACATTGGGCTTATCTACAGAGGAGAATCACTGGATGATGAGTTGGATGACAAGGATGTTGTCAAGGAAACATCCATGAAATATGAATATAAGAAGGGCTCGTGTTATTTTGATATCACCAAGATCACCAACCCAACCATGAATATGGTCACGTACCTACTCACCAAGTTGAATGGACAAGAGCAATGGATGTAAGTGAACAAGATATGGTTGAACATTTACAGGAAGATTTCAGAAGGAACGATCTACAACCTCTTGGCCTTCATTGTGGAGGATATCATAGATGCCACACGTGACGGGGATAAAATCATGTATGGTAACATCCTTCTTACCATTATATTTTCGAGAGATTGGAGTGCTGATGGGCTGAATAGCTATGTCTAGGAGTACCCTAAAGAGGACCCTTCCCCCGTTAAGAGGTTTGAATCATACACTTGTGATATAATGACTACTGCATATAAAGTGTGCTTAGAGAAGTGGTACAAGAAAATGCATGATGCATTTGGGGAAAATGGAGAATCCTTGAACAATTGCCAGCCTTGGTGGATGGTGAGGTTGAGTTTATTGTATACAAACACTTATGCATAGGAAGATTCACTTTGACAGATGGCACGAAAATTCCATGGTGTAAACTACCTTTTTCCTTCACTGCAATAATTTTAAAGCATGGTTAACAAGTTCAAGGAGGCCAAGAAACTTAGATTTGATCTAAGTGAGGTAGATCAAGATCACCACACATTGTGTTGAACATTGGTATATCCTAATAAGTGCACATATGTGGAGAAGTATGTCTCTCATGACGTACATATGTTAAAATATGTGTCAATACATATTGCAAGAAAAACAAGCAAGCAAGGGTATATATACACCTGAGGCCCAAGTTTGAAAAGGGTGCATACATTGAGGAAGATTTATCCATTCCAGAATAACCCATCAAAAGAAAGAAGATAGTGCCAAATAAGAAAGAAAGAGAGGAAAATCCAATAAGCAGGGCATTGAGCATGCATACAATTCAAACCGTAGGGTACAGTGAAGTTATGCACATGCCTAAGTACTTATACACAAAGGAAGAAATCCCACATGAAGGAGAATTCTCCCAAGAAGGAAATGTCTCCTATGATAGAGGATTTGTCAGTAAAGAAGAAGAAAAATATGGCACAGATTTCAGACTTTGAAGATACAAAGAGCATGAAGGGTGATAAGTCAGAGGAGGATAACGAGGAGCATGAGGAAGGTAGGAATCCCCTGGTGTTCGATGTACGTAAATATGATGAAGAGTGGGATGAGTTTTGGAGGGAACTCGAGAGAAAGAAGGAAGTGAAGAGGAAGTGGGGACGAATGTGCATAGGACCCCACACATGTCTGATGAATAGTTGGATGACACAGTGGAAAGGTAAGTAGTGGGTATCATCAAGAATTTGGTAGAGTATGAGGTGGATCACAACGCTGAAGAAATATTAAGAGAAACAGAAGAGAGTGTAGACAAGGAGAAGAGTTTAGTAGTTAGCTTCCCAATAGGAACACACATAGGTGGGAAGGGCATAGTGGCAACACAAGGACACACTAATGACTTATGTTAACGGTCTAAACAAGGTCCTGCGTGTGTGTTTCCAAAGCACATAGCCTATAGACCAACTCTTCCGATGGTCATCATTTGAGAAGGATAGTGTGTACACACGCACGAGGAAAATTTTATCATGGACCTTTGAATCCCATGTTGATGAGCCCAAATTCGAAGTTGGTGTGGATGCAGTAATAGAAACGCATAACCCCAATGAGGTGAATCCTATTATGGATACCCAGTGGCTAACAAATGAGCAAGGCTTGTAATGCACTCAACAAGGTATCGGTAGAAGTGGAGGCAAGGTTATTTGGGAGGAATAATAGAATCAAATCCTTGGAGGAGGAATTAGAGGAAAATAATAAGGAAATAATAGAGAGAGAGAGAGAAGGAGATAAAAGGGAAGGAGTCTATAATTGTGTAGTTAAAGGTTGAGTTGAGAGAGGAAAAGGTGAGGGGCACGCGAATCCTACAAGAAAGTGGAGACTATCTCAAACTCCATTATTTTAACACATCTGGAATTAGCCACCCGAGCAGAAGTATGAGTCAATCTTCCACTACCTAGAGGATTAATGCATTTGTTCACAATGGAGAAACAACCACTCAAGTGTTGGAGTCAGCAGAAGAGGTTTTGCGTGACAAAGAGAGTAGGAGAAGTTGAAAATTGGGGAGACCATAACTTGGTACTCCAAGATCCTTGCCTCTATAAAAATTGCAATGCGCATGGCTAAATTTTTTTATGAAAATTGTGGAGACAGGGATAGGGTGGCATGTGTATTGGTTGTTACCCATGAGGTATACCTGAAGGATTTCTAGGAAAATAACAAGAATAATAGGGTGGAATGGGACAAGATCATAGTAGAGGTCAAGAAGAAGTTTAAGGTGATCGAAGACTCAAGGGTATCGATTAAAAATAAAGTGAAGGAATTATATCCCAGGTTACACGAAGGATGGACACGTTGAGCGAACTTAGCAAGCAGATGGAAAATATTGTTGATACACTAAAGGCTAAAGGTAAGGAATTATCATTTGATGAAGTCAGTGCATTGATAGGGGATTTATTTCAATAAGCATAGAGTAAGGTGGATGCCTAGAATAAAATTGAAGCATACTTAAACAAAGAATTCCTAATCCTTTTACACAAGTAGAAAAATTATTTTTTTCTTTGGCGCAAGCTGGGTACAGGTTATTCTTTCCCTCCATTCTTTATTATTTATTGGAGCTCATATTGTTTTCTGAGGATGGACAACAAGTTTTATTGTGGGTGATGTTGATCCCAGAAAATGACTAAGTCCTAAAGTAGAAGATGAGCGCGTGGAAGAAACTATGAAGAAAAGTGTGTGAGTAAACGTGCATAAGAAGAGATAGTTTTACGTGCGGGAGTAGGAACTGGTTTAAGGGTTTAAGGACTTATCCACATTTTAGTTAAAGGGTATCACATGCAAAACACATGAAGTTGTGGATAAGCATAATGATGACAAGGTTGTTACATGAAGACTTGAAGCTCAAGAAAAGAATATTCTAGGGAATCATTATGGTTATGGGTTGTAAAGTGAAGGTTGTTATGGCTAGTTGGCATCTACATGGCTTGGACAATATTTAAGGAGGAACTTGGATCTAGAAAAGGGGATTATTGGGGTGTTAGAGATTAGAGGTCGAGTGTGGGTGCATATGGGGTGTGCATATGAGTGGTGTATTTTTGTAGGAAGGGATTATGTAATGGTTCTAAGGGGGTAATATAGGGTTTCTAGATCAGAGCCATGGGAAGGGTAGGATGCTAATGGTAGAATGATGTATTGATCTGTTGCTAAACCTTTTTGATGTAATATGGCTATTGTAAACACTTGTTAATCAATATATGATGGGTTATTCTGTATATCTGTGTTAATGGGCTCAAACCCTAGTGTATTTCATGTTACTCATGGTACATATTTGGTTCTCTTATGTTTTTGTAATTTTTACGTTTATATCATGGTGCATCTATGTTAGATCTAGTGTTTTTACTCTATGCTAGAATAAATTCTTGTATTTCTATTTCTACAAACATTCCTCCATTAATGGTGAAGAATTCTTATAAATCTCACATAAAGGAGGGTCTCGGTGCCTACGCGTGCCTCGGGTGAGTGCCCACCTAATGTTGGGTGAGAGGCCGGCGCACTTGGGATTTAAAGGGAATAGGGAAATGAGACTACATGTGATAACTAGGTACATGTCACATATGAGATGGTCGGGTGCAAGGTAAAAGGGAGAGTGTCATGATGATTAGGTCACACATGGTTAGGTGGTTGGGCTCCACTCGGGTACCAAGGTATCTTGGTGAAGGGAAGCCTAATACATTCTTGTGTGTCATGGAGAACTAATGGCATAATAAAGGGGATAGAAGGAACATGTTAGACTATACCTTACACAATATGGCAGCAAGCTAATAGGCAACACACAAAGATAATGTGATGGGATGGTGACAAGTGAGAATTTCCTTTTCTATAAGGTTTAGTCAAAACAATGTGCCTACACACATATATGAATATAATGGAAGGACTCCTTCTTTGGTACACATGCACAATTGTGAGAGACAATGGGCATAAGGCCAAGAGGAACTACCACCATCCCTATGGGTGCATAATTTATACTCCACTCTACGTGGATGCACACATGCATAGTATGTCCATCTTTGAGTTAAAAGAGAGACTTCAAAGTTGGCGTGAGATGATTGCAGATATTTTCAAACTTTTGATTATTTTTCTAATAATCCACATGTACATGAGGCTCTATAGATAATGAAGTGCATCACATTGGGGGATAACGTAAAATATGAGGAGATCATTTTGCATTTACTTAGATAAAATAATTCTAAGGTGCATGAAAACATGTTTGAGATAGAAGAAATTCAATGAGTCATGCATGGATAGAAAAATTAAAGGGGAAGCTCATGTACCTCATTAATGATGAAGAGGGGAAAACTTAGATGTTATCCATACGAGAGGGTGCGCGCAATGTCATGGACTCTGTGGATGAGATGGGCACACATTCCATGCTCCCATGAAGATGAAGAAGGTTAAAATTGGCACAGAGGATGTGCCTAAGGAGTTCATCATTTGGTATTACTGATTAGAACATGAGATAACAAATATCATTGAGCTATTGCATGAATTTTAGGATTTCTTTCCAAAATGGTACCATGAGTTGAAAGGATTACACCCTTTATTGGGTGAGATGAAGATTACACTTTGAAGGAAGTTGTGCGTCCTATTTAGAAGAGGCCTTATAGGATGAATCTGAACTTGCGCATAAAGGTGAAGGAAGAGATTGATAAGATGCTCCAGTATGACATCATTAAACCCTATTAAAGAGTTTGAATGGCTTATCCCTATCATTATTAGCATTATTAAGGATAGAAGGATCGGGATCTTTTTAGATTACAAGGAACTTAATGGCTCATGTGTCATAGATCCTTTTCCTACGCTATTCATAGAAGAAATCCTTGAGGGAGTTACAGGACATGAAATCTAATCTTTCATGGATGGGTTTTCATGCTATCACCAGGTGTGCATTGCGCACAAGCACTAGGAAAAGACCACATTCACCATTGTATGGGAACTTTTACTTACACGGTTATGCCCTTTGGATTGAAGAATGTGCCATCTATATTCTCTTGCATTGTTATGTAGGCTTTCCATGACTTTATTCATAAGTTCTTACAAGTTTACCTAGATGATTGGATCATTTTTGGGTTGGTCAAAGACCACTGTGATAATTTGAGGCTCATGTTTGAGAGGTGCAGGAAGCTAAGCATCTCCCTTAATATTAAAAAGTGTATCTTTGCTACACCTTTTGGCACTTTGTTTGGGCATATAATTTGCAAGGAGTTGTTTTGGATCCAGCGAAGATAGAAGTAATTTTAGGGTTGGAAGAACCCAAAATTTAAAGTGAAAGCTGCATGATTTTTGGGGCATCTTTGGTTACCAAAAAAAATCATAAAGGGATATACAAGGATTATTGTGCCTCTAGAATAACTTCTCAAGGCTAACGGAAAATTTCATTGGGGAGACGTGTAGTAGCGGCGTTTACAAACTTGAAGGAGATATTGACAATTGCTCCAATTTTGTGTTTTCCCTCATGGAACAAAAATTTCGTGTACATATTGATGCATCTGGCATGGCCATTGGTGCGATCTTGATGTAACCAAGGGAAGGTAATGTAGATCATCCCATTTACTTTTAAGTAGGAAATTGACACAAGTAGAGAACAATTATACTACAACAGATCGTGAGGCATTATCTATGATCTAGGTGCTTCACAAGTTTTGACAATACTTGTTGGCCACACCATTTATTTTCTATCTGATTGTATGGAATTAAATTATTTGGTCAATAAACATTTTTGCAAGGGCATATATGCGGTGGATATTCCTCTTCTAGGAGTTTGATTTCACAAAGTGTTTGTAAATCCAGCAAAGAGCAACCTAGGACATGATCACTTATCAATAATCAATTATGGTGAGAATGCATAGAGTATTAAAGATACTATGTCGATTCCTAATTGTTTAGGTTGAACTACGTGCCATTATATTTGGAGGACATTGTCCTTTTTTACACTAGAATAATGCCAGGAGGATGAAGACCTTAGAGAAGAATTAGTTTGTTATTCAAGTTGTGTCATACCACTCATTAGAGGAGACTTGTATAAAATAGGTATAAATGAGGTATTACACAAGTGTGTTTTAGATCATGAGTGTGAAGTTATTATGGAATAATCTCATGCGGGTATAGTGGGAGTACATTATGCGGGATATGCAACATCACATAAGATCTTTCTAGTTGGATTATGGTGGGAGACATTGTATAAAGATACCAAGGAATATGTTAAAGCATGTGATCATTTTCAGCACCTTAGAAAACTGGAAGTAGAGATGAAATGCCTTTACAACCTATAGCAAGTGCATAACCTTTTGAGAAGTGGTTTTTGACTTTTTGGACCTTTTGCACCACCCACACGCAAGTAGGGTGCACTACATCATCACTTGTACCAATTATTTGACCGGTGTGGGTAGAGATTGTGACTACAAATGAATGTATTATAGTCATAGTAGCGAGATTCCTTTGGGAGAACATCATTAATAGGTATGGTTGTCCATTAAGCTTGACCAAGCGATAGAGGAACTCATTTCTTGAATGATACAATCATAATTGTGTTAGAAAATTTTATGGTAGCACACCATAAAACTAACCCTTATCACCCTCAAGATAATGGTACTACTAAAGCTTTCAACAATATCTTGGGACAAACATTGACAAATATTTTTGATGTTGGAAGAAATAAATGGGACGATAAAATATCGGTTGTACTTTGAGCTTACATGATCACATATAAAATATAAAACAAGGACATGCCCTTTCAGTTGGTTTTTGGCATAGAGGTGGTACTACCCATGGATTTCTTATTACCATCCCTGTATATTGCACACACAGATGGTTTTTCCGATGAACAATCTATGGAAGAGTGCATTAAGAAGTTGATGCAATTGGATGAGCGACGCTATATTATGTGTTGGATCTAAAATACCGAGAAAGCACGACATGAAAGCTTGGCATGATAGGCACATTAAGAACAAGTCATTTGTCATTAGGAATATGGTCCTTACGTATGACTCTAATTTAGTGCCCCACCCAAGGAAATTGAAGGTGTATTGGTTGGGACCTTTTATAGTAACCAAGATATTTGAATCAAGCGCATGTCAATTACAAGCACTAGATGACACCATGTTACCTAGTTACTTCAATGGGAGTAGGTTAAAGCCCTACTATAAATAAGATTCTTGATGTTTGTAATAAGGTAGTATTACCACTTAGATTAGGTTTCCTTCCATGTTTCATTTTTACTTTGTTTGTCTTGTTGCAATAAGCACATTCACACGTAGGAGATGACTACTATTCATTGAGTTGATGCACGAGAGGACCACGCATACTTTTAGAGTGTAGTGGAAGAAGGTATGAGAATCAAATAGGAAATTTTAGATAGAGTTACTCTAATATGTGTGTGTGACATGGAAAAAACATAGGTGTTTGGAAAATTAGAATCGAGAACGCACGAGGTAAGAAGAAAATGTTACAAGTGTCTTGGTGGAATGGTGCATAGTGAGAGTTGCTCAAGAAGAAATCCATGCAAATGAGAGGTGGTGCAAGTATAACATAAGGAAGAAAGCAACGGGGTATACTACTTGAAATATGGCACGAGAGGAAGATGGGTTGCGGTGCAAGGTAGTGCGCAAATGGATGTAAGTAGTCTTTGGAAGTAGTAAGCTCATCGAGAAGGTTATGACTTCCACATGCACATAAAGGAAAGACATGGAAGAAAGTAAAAAGTTCCTTAGAAGGAAAAATGTGTTCTAAATGAAAAAATTCCTTTTAACCTTAAAAGAAAAAAATAAAAAGAGTTTTAAAAGAGAAAAATTAAGTCGGTGAAGTTTTGGAAGTACTAAAAAGCTATTAAAAGGGGGAAAATCAATTCATTTGTTACCTTGAATTCGACGTACATTGAGAAACCAAGCAATCAAGCAACTAAGTGTGATAGAGAGAATTAAGCAGCAAGCAAACCTAACTAGCATGCTGGAGAATACTATACTGACTCCTTTTGGAAGGTTTGAGCGAGAAAGTGGAAGCATGGGTGGAGAAGAGTTTATGGGAAGTAGTGGCTAGGATTCATATGGCTTGGGTGTTACAACACGAGGGTTTGACATTTGGAATCGGGATTTGGTGATAAATAATACCTAAGGCACGGGTTGAAATAATGAAATGGCACCCAAGAAAGCAACTTCGGCCTCACCTTAGGAAAAGGGCAAGGGAAAAGGTTGTGTTAAGGAGATGAAGTCAAAGACCCACCAAAGGAGTTATATTCAGAAATGCAATACCCCCAAGTGTGACTATAGCTCAATCATGGAAGTCAAATCGGTGAAGTGTAAAATTGGTGAGTTTATTTATAGAGCACTAGGAAATGAGGCAATATTGAACAAGGATTTATTACGAGAGTTACTAGAAGGGAACTCTGAAATACAGATATTGATGGATGACTCGAGTAAGAAAGATTCTTGAAAATTTGGGGGTTTTACAACTATTTGAATTGCCTTACTTCAGGAGACCTGCAAACCTCTTCTAGTGATTAATGTTGAGGTTGCACAAAGATTATTTCTACTTCATGGATAAATGAATGAGGATCATAACCCATCTAATTGGGAAAGTAACAGGGCTACAAGAGGATGGTGAGGACCTAGACCTAGACCAATGCGATGATATGGAGATCAAGGAACTCAAAAACAAATTGCAATATTACAAAATGGGTCTAGACGTGCATGTTGACAAGATAGCAAACCTCGCAACTAGGGTAGCATCCCATCTAGTTAATTGTAAACTCGGTGCTTCTAAAAGGTGGATGGAAGTTAATAATAACTTCCTCTAAATAACACATAAGATGGCACATAAAACATGATATAACATTGCATAATTCATCACCTAGGAATCATTCAGGAGACAAAGTATTAGAATGCGGAAGGAGCAAATATTTCATGGCGATCTATCCTTTTTATTGTATTTTGGGAAGTTGGCGTCACTGATGGACCAAACGATGATATATGGATCTACTTGATGCATGCTTGAGATACCCCCGATGGTTTAATTTCTGATTTCACATGTGATGTTGCATTTAATAATTAATATAAGGCTCTCTTAGGGAAGTGGTATAGCGAGGTTATGAGAGGCATTTAAAAATGAATGGCGCATACAATGAGAGCTTCTTAAAGTGGTAGGAGACCGAGACAAATTTTATAGTAATGTAACACTTTAGCCTCGTGAGGTTCATGATGGTTGGTGGGGAAATAGGGTCGTGGTACAAACTATCATTTGCATTCACTACAAAATATTTCAAGTCTACTATAGATAGGATCAAGGAATCACAAAGGATGATTTTTATGTAGACAAAGTGGATTGATTGGTATACCCTATGCACCACCTACATGTATAACTCCATATCTCGCATACTTAGAGACCACAAAACCATACACCCTTGACTTGATACCGATAATGAATGTCACGATCAAAGGAATGATATGTAGGGTCTTTGTGGTTTTTCACCCAAAGATAAAGGATGGAGAGGAAATCGAGGTATGTGGCACACATCTACCTCAAGCAAAGAAAAGTGTTATGCCCTGACCTAAGAGGAGCTAAGAGGAGTCCCAGGTAGAAGAAGAAGAAGAAAAGGATAAGGAGGAGGAGGAGGAGGGTACTACACTTGATCAAATGTTTATAACGAAATGCATTACAAGAGGATGAATTATAGTAAGTGCAAGACCTTCTCAACTAAAGAAGGTGAGTCCACTAAAGACTAAGAAGGGGTGCATGGGAACCCGGGTAATATTTAATGAAAATGAATTAGAAGAGAAGGTAGCGGAGGAGTTAAGACACAAGTATCCCATACAAGGCACATAGAAAAAACATCCGGTTGATATAGATGATAGGCCAAAGAAGGGATAAAAGACCGAGTAGCATAGTAACCCATGTAGAGAGAAGACACCGGTAGCGTGAAGAGGAAGTGAAAGGAAATAAAAAGGATGATGAAACTTATGTGATCGAGATAAGATAAAGAGTGCTAGAGGGAAACTAGTACATGGCCTTTTACACTAAGGCTAAGGCGAGTCATGAAAAAAATATCTCCCTATCACCGTATATGGACTTTCTTGATGATCCTACAAAGGTGTTAAGGTTGAGATTTTGAGCACGGTCTGCGTACAAAAATTGTTTGGATAGGACACGATAGACAAAAAAGGAGGGCTCTCGTGAACAAAGAAGATGTTATCATGTAACATGCATACACATGCAGAGGAACCAAAGTTTGAAATCAATAACAAGTCCTTCACCACACTGGAGTTAAAAAAGAACCAGGTAAAAAGCATAAAAATGTAGACTGATGTGCCTAACTGATGAACTTGCATGTAATTTCTTGAATAAAATGGTTGTTTAGGTCACGTGGAGAAACTTTGATAAGGGTGCTACCATGAGGCTCATGGTAGAGGACAAAAATAATGATCATGAGGTAGAGAGCTTGAAGAATGACATCAAGGGGAACATAAGCGTGTGAAAGAAGCATATGACAAAGCGGGAGTTTTAGTTAAATAGATCATAGGCACATGCCCAACTTTGGTTATCGGGCCGATATGATTACAATGATAAGATGGAGTACCTCGAGGACTTGGCTAGAATTTTATTGTTGAATATCAAGAGTGACATGGGGCCATCGGACAAATATTTGACCAAGGAGAAGGAGCAGAACAAAGTAGCGGTGGAGGCCAAGATATCTAAGCTTGAGGTTATATTCACACGAATTAGGAGGCCAACAAAGAAAGTTTATCTAGCATTTAATAGGTGCCATAAGAGTGACTTGATCATCATAGCATGTGTTACCAAAGAAAAGGAAGATCTTAAAGTCATTCAAGCCAAGCAACCAACTAATAAGATTGAGTGCACAAAAGTCATGGCAAAAATAGCAACACAAAAATAATTAATAAAGGCCATAAGGGACACGGTGGAGCTTTAGATCCAGTAGCTTCAACTTTTATTTTTGGAACATATGGACATGTTGGAAGGAGTAAGTCTTGAGTTGATTGTGGTCATCAAAGAACTAAAGGGATAAGTGGATGAGTTAGCCCATGATCAAATCCTGGCCATTGTTGAGGAAGTGTCTGGAAAGGCCACATAGGAGATTATGGAGTGGAAAAAGTTTTAAGGTGAGTTAAACATAGAGTTTTTAGAGCTCCTCCAGTAACCTAAAGGTTGATGCAAATGTACAGGAAGTTATTTTATAGATCCACATTCTTCATTCTTTAGATATTATTTTATTAATTTATTCATTAGGGGGATAATTTGAGCAACCCATTTCAAGGAAGGCCAATGTATTTAGTGTGGGATAATGTTGAGCGGGAGAAATGGCTAAGTATTAGCCATGCACGAGAGGTTTGGAGTTTCACGCAAGGGGGTGCGTAAAGGGGCATGTATGTGTAAGTTAGAGTAGTGCACGGGAGGTTTACGCATGGAAAGATGAAGCCAAGGACTTAATTGGTTTTCCTAGAGGCATGGCTAAGAATAGGAAGGTAGAAAAGAAGTGTCATCTAAGCAACATTTATATTTGGATGGAGTTATGATAGCTTGGGACACATACAATGGAGCTTCTAGTTGGAAAAAAGCACATGCAAAGGCCAAAGAATATCATGCACGGGTATAGCTAATAAAAGCATTAAAGCAAGTGTTATAAGTAGGTTAATATATTATTAGTAGAGGATGTAAAAGCATGCAATTTTTATACGCATGGCTCTATTTAAGAATGTAAAGCGTGCGAGACTATTTTTGTGAGCACATGCCTATTATTAGGAGAATGCATGGGTGGTGAAGGGAAATTCCGCACCCTTTTGTGTGTGTGTGTGTGTGTGTGTGCGCGCATGCGTGTGTGTGTGTGTGTAAGTATGCATGTATGTATGTGTGTGTGTGTGTGTATGTATGTATGTGTGTGTGTGATGTATATCTTTATTCTAGGGTGGTTGTGTTATAGGGATAGAGAATTAGAGAGTGCAGATGAATATGACACTTGTGCATAATTTTGCGTATTGTTGTAATCGATGATTATGTATTCACTTCGTGATGTAATGTATTTTGATCTATAATGGATACTTTTGTTGGATAATGGTTATTGACATATATGAATATGGTGTTGTAATGATGCGATTGATTTTGGTTATTATTTAGATTGTTTATCTTCCTTGTTATATGTGTTTCCAAATTGACATGACTATGGTGATTATTTGTGCATGAATGGTTTAATGGTTATTAATATGATGACTATGCATGTTAACTTCCTATCAAGTATAACAAAGGAGGGACCTAGTGGTTGCACATGCTCTAGGTAAGCATTCGAGATCTGTTTGAAAGAAGTGTCGGTGCGCATAGCTTGTGTATGAAAATAAGGAGACTACAAATGGCAACCTCCAAAGCATACATTCACAAAATTTCTTTGTTCTCTGCGTATCCTATTGCCACAACTTATCGAAAGCAATCTTATTATGCTTCAACCACCATTGAATCTAGATCCATCTTGCCCTAAAGTTTGTAACTATAACAAAAATTATAGATATTACTATCATCAATGTTTTAGGCATTCAACTGATTGATGTTTCAAACTTAGGCATCTCATTCAAGATCTCATTGACAATGACGCAATCGAGATCCCTAAGCCTTTGGCATCCAAGCTTGTCAATGACAAAAAAATCTTTAAATATTCAATGATATATTTCCCAAGCATGAAAAACAAGTTATTGATTCTTCATCCAATCATACATATCGTGTTGTGCCTCATCCTTCATCGAGGGATCTTGATTTTCTAGTTACTCATACTGATGCATCTCCACCACTCATCACATTCTCTAATCATGATTATCATGATACATTTTATTCTAATACACTACACAACGATGCTCTTATCAGATCTTATGCTATCAATAATACCATGATTGATTCATTGGCTCCTACGCAGTACGTGCTCTATTGCACTCCTAGTTTCTATCATTTATCCACTATCTCAAATCTCATATCTAATTCTCAAATATTATGTCTTCATCAAGTTTCGAGATTACTGTTGGTCCTATCACCATGATTTTACCATTCATTGTGGCACCTTTAGTTAAAGGATGTGACATGCTCTTAGGTCTTCCTTGGGTTCATGTCGCTAAGGCTATCTTTTCCATGACCCAATTATGTCTCAAATTCATTCATAATAATAAAATTATCACTCTCAAAGGTGTTCCGCCATCCACTTTGTTGCCTTGGCCTTCTCTTAAGGATGTCCTTTCACTTGCTGCAACATATAAGGCCCCTGGGCCTCTCAAATCTAAAGCACATTCTACACCTAGTTCTCCCATTCACACATGACCTACTCATTTTCATTGGTCCACTAGTCCATCTTGTTGGCTTAATTCCCCTACTCAGGCATCCCCTTCACATAGGATTCCATCACCTTCTTCACCTCCTCGATCTCCTTCACATAGGTTCTCATCACCTCCTAGGTCTACTTCACATAGGTTTTCATCACCTCCTAGGTCTACTTCACATAGGTGTTCATCACCTCATCGGTCTCCTTCACATAGGTGTTCATCACCTCCTTAGTCTCCTTCACATAGACATTCACCTCCTAAGCTTTCTTCACACACACATTGTCAGTCTCATACACCACCAATCTTAGAGTGGGGTTAGATGTCTTTATCTCCTTAAACATCGAGATGGAGGACCCTTACCCTTCACTTTTGTTGAATAACTTACTCATCATCATACACTTGGGGGCATCATGCTTACCTCCCCCTCTTAGCATCATCAAGGGTCTAACATTTTAACCCTTATGCTCTATGTTGCATACTTTCTATTTCTAAGAACTCTTGTGTTAAAGTTCACACTTGATTGTTGAGGGCATACTACATCCATGAACCTCAACTACTACACTCTTCCAGTGCCCACGCTTCACAACATATATTTCTAGCATTACATTCTCACACATCATATTATCCTCTTCTACTTTTCACACTTTATGCTTCATGATCTATCTTTCTAACACACATTATCAAACCATTTCCCTATTACGCATTCTAGTTCCATGGTTTATACTTGAGTTCTTTGAGGGTCTAAATCGTGAGGAACCTCACCACATTCACACTCTATGCTTCATTGATCATATATTGTTACAAATATATTGTAACGTTATCAAATAAATTGTAATATTATTGATAATGATTTTATAGAACTCATATTAATAATATAGTTGTAATAGTTTAATTATTTAAGTGATTTGTGAGAACAATTCACGTAGCTATTTCGTAGTGTGAGTGATCCTAGGGATGTTTGAGAGATATTAGAAGATAAGAATGAGAGATTCATGGAGAGAGATATGAGGGATTGAAGATGAGTGTGGATTTGTGCCATTGTAGGAGATCAAACACTATATATGTAACCTCTATCAATATCAATTATCATCGAGAATGATTTTCAAATTCTATATTATAATATTCGGTGTTTGTCTTTTATATTATAATGCGGTGTTTAACAAAGTGGTATCGAGCAATATCTCGATCCTTCGCAATGGAATTCTAAGGACAGCTACATTTTTCCTGTGCATTGTGAAACTAAGTGAGCCATGTAAATGCTTAGTGCGCAGTTCATTCTTATCTCTTGAAAATGGAAGAATACGTGAAGCTCGTGTTCAGGGATACATTTGTGAGAAATAAGTGATTAGATCCTCATTTGAAAAAGATGGTGGAGTCTAAAATGAAAGCACCAATGGAAATTAGACTAAGTGAAGATATGTTTCTATTACATTAGTAAATTTTGGAACGGTGGGTGAAAAATATACATTGAAGTTGGGATCATATGAAAGGTTGGAACACACCTATAATATAGTAGAATATATTTATTGGTCATTTTTTTCTGTATTGGATTATTTGCTTCAAGTACTTGGTGGTACTAATAGATTGATCCATTATCCACTAGGCATTGCCATTTGTAAATGTATTTATTCATGATTTGATCAGATCTGAAATTTTCAAATATTGTAGTAATCGATTCAAGGATTCAAAGAGTTACAAGCCACGAATGACACTCCATTTTTAGACCTACATACACATTACGGTATGCTCCATTAATTTCATCGGGCCACGTATCAATCTTTCCTTTTCATCTTCAACAACCATGATCTGTATACATATTTGGTTGATATCAAGTTTCATTGGCTTTTGTTACAAATTCTCTTGTTGTGTAAGCATAGCTTGAAAATTTGTCTCATCTCAACACCCCAAAATTGTTCTACTAGCATTGAGTATCACTTGGACCATTCAATTCTACATTTTTATCAGTCAGAGACTAGCATAAAAGTCAAGGAAATTGATCTTCCATTTGAGCACCCACGTGCATGCCTTGTGTTTTCGGATCTGCAAGATGTTTGCAAAAGAAATAACAACTCATTCTAATTCATGATATTGCCGAGCTCCTCAAATTCTTGTCAACTTGGATGACTCCGATTGCAACATATTATTATAGCTCAGACTCAAGCTCGAAAGTCTCAATCTTCATGCATGATTTCTTCAACAGGTCATTTTGTCAAAGTTTGAGTGTTATTTAAATTTAAATTTATATTTTTGAGTGTAGGAGTCATGCGTGTATTCCAAAGAGTTTATCCGATTTAGAGTATTAGGTTTCTTTTTATTTTAATATGAATACTTGTCAATACTGATTTAAAGTAGTCGAGTTCTAAAAGGCAATAGTTTGTTATGTCATTTCAATCATCTTTGTAATAGTTTAGCGTCTATAGGGATATTGTCATAGTAATAGTTTGGATGTTATTTAAAAAGTAATGTTATATTATTACTTTTTAAAAAAAATGTTCCATAGTTGTTGGATAACTTATTGGCAAATAGAGTCTTTAAGGTTGTCAAATTGTCAAATCAGTCTTCCAAGTGTCATTAAAAGAGTCAAAAATATAATTCAAATGTATTTTGTTGTCAAGAGTCGATCATCATAAAAGTTTGATAAAAAAATGCCTTATAGATGCATTTTCGGTGGAATCCGACGTCTATTTAAGGCATGTTTTTGAGCTTCATGGTCACATTTTGCTAAGGTAGCAACATAATTAAAATGGAGGATAGAGGAAATGGAGGTGGTGGTCAATCAATGACCTCTCGTCAATCACTAATGATGGGGACGCACAAAGTTGTGGCGGCAGTGTGTGTGTGTGTGTGTGTGTTAGTTTTCTTTTATTTCAGATTTGTAGTTAGTTTCAATTGTGTGATTCTATTTCAGAGTTCTGTTTGAATAAGTGAAATGTTCACATTGAGGGGGAACTAGAACATGGTCTCAATGTTCAATTTTACCTATATTCATTTTTTACTCAATAAGCAATGGTTCCTACATATTCCTTGAAGGAAAGACATAGTGGATAGACGAAAGCATAAAGGAAAAGCAGCAACATGATATTTGGGTTGTTGGTTGTCCTGTAAAACCATCCTTTGTTTTAGGTTGTTGGTTTTCCTATAAAAGCATCCTTTGTTTTAGGTTGTTGGTTGTCCTATAAAACCATACTTTGTTTCAGGTTGTTAGTTGACCTACAAAACCATCCAGATCACGAGCACACATGGGCCAAGCTGCAGAAGGAAGTGTGATTATTTTTTCTACCTTGTCAACATTAGGGGAGTGTATATTGGGAATTAATAATGTTAACAATAGGGGAGTGAATGTTACAAATATATTGTGACATTATTAAATAAATTTTAATATTATTAATAATGAGTTTATAGAACTCATATTAATAATATAGTTGTAATAGTTTAATTATTTGAGTGAGTTGTGAGAACAATTCATTTAGTCATTTTGTAGTGTGAGTGATCCTAGGGATGTTTGAGAGATAATAGGAGATAAGACTGAGAGATTCATGGAGAGAGATATGAGGGATTAAAGATGAGTGTTGACTCCACCATTGTAGAATATCAAACACTATATATGTAACCTCTATCAATATAAATTATCATCCGGAATGATTTCTAAATTCTATATTATAATATTTGGTGTTTGTTTTTATATTATAGTGCGAGTGTTTAACATATCTTTCTAAGTGCACACTAACAAACCATTTCCCAATTATGTACTCTTGTTTTTTGGTTCATTCTTGATTTTCTATAGGTATTTTATAAATTAACCCCATCTCATACTCATCCACATCCACCTGGGGCACGCTTACTCTATCACATTCACATTGCATACCATTTCATCACTCTCATAGCATATTGTATATCTTGGTTGCATATTTTCTTGCTTCTTATACTTACAAGTACACTTTTCTTACTTTGTTTGATGGATATCCAGTGTCCATTATCTTTTCTATATACACATGCACGTTCACTTGGTTTTAGTTATCAATGCGAGACTTCCTACGAGATATTTACATGTAGCAATGATGATTGGCAATATACCTCTTACCGGTCCCACCAAATCTCTGGGGGTATCTACATTTTCTACTCTTACACATCGCATGTGTTATTGTTTCATTTTATACTAATTCATATTCTTACTATCAAACTACTTGTTCCATTGATACACACGTCTTGATATATTCTTTATCTTTTTAACATGCTAATGTGTGCTTCATGTGCATCATTTACCTTACAAAAACAATTTACAACCATGGTTGTTTCTTACACGATTGTTTAGCATTGTTTTCACTTGTATGTTATTTTTGCAGCCTATGCCCTATGTCTTGTTTGCTCATTTCTTTTATGTTTTGGCCACTTTGGCCCTGATTGTCTTGTGACATTGCGAGCGATGTCCCATGTTTGAAACCTGATTTTTGTGGTACATCTTGTATTCACATTTGTTTGTCACATTTATTTTCTATGAGATGTTTGCTAGATTTTACTACTAACACACAATTCTATGTACTTTGTTTACATGTGCCTTGGTTTTTACCATGCACATTCCCTACCCCTTATAGGGATATAATTTCAAATCAGCATTAGGTCCTCTCTTTGGGCCGCATTCTCTTAGTGATGTCATATGCACCCCAAATGATGGGGTATACATTGAGTGAATCAGTCACCCTATACAATAGTACAAGCTTGCACAATACAAGAACATAACAAAGTTACTGATCCATGAAACAACCCATATTCCGACTTGGATCCTCAAAGACAACATAAACACCGGTGCAAAGCACCAAATAGTAGTGCCTAGGTGCCTATGTCCTCCCCTAGGCCCCTATTTCCTAGGAGCACATACAATAAATTTATCATATCCTCATAGTCTAAAACAATTCTGAGAGAAGTTTCATAGTATCGGACACTAGCCTCATAATATAAAATGCATGCAATCTCTTATAGTCACCTTTAATTGGGATAATCAGTACATTTGGAACAATATGTAATAATACAAGACTAAACACATATCACATCATTTGCATTGGTGTATAATTGGGAAGCAGTCATGGAAGGAGAGTAACACTAGACCTATCTCCCCAACACTCTTTTTCATGGTGTGAGATCACCCAAAACTCACACTTGGCGTGAGATCTCCCAAAAACTTGTTCTTGGCATGAGATCACCTAAAAACTCACTCTTGGCATGAGATCACTCAAAAACTTGTTCTTGGCATGAGATCGCCCAAAAAATCACTCTTGGAATGAGATCACCCAAAAAAATCGCTCTTCTACAACATTTTTAGGACATCTTTCTATCCTTTTCACTCTTCACAAATCAGTTGCACACTTTCATTTATATATCTTTTTACAAACTTATGCAAAAACATTTATATACACATATTTGACTACTTCTTTTGCTCTTATTTTACAAGTTTGTCCTTAATACATAACAAGAATTGTCTCTATATCAAGCACAAAAATATGTACAACATGATATAGCACAATACACTCCACCCCTAAGGTCACTTCCTCTTTCTTATCTTCCATGCTTCATTTTTATAACTCAAACTTTCACTATCTCCTCGGCACGCTATCGTCATCACATTCTACATGGTTATCATCTAGTATATCTTATCTACTTTATTTTATCAAGTATTCAATTAACAACATAAAGTGGGGGAAATGTAGACACAAAATCATGCACTTGGGTACATTTCTAGGTCATAAAAACATACTTACATTCATATGATTCATAAGTGAGAAAACTAGTAATTGATAACTATCTTTGGCCTCTTTGCTTTGTTTTTGTCTTCTTTCTAGTATTTTACACCCTACATCCTAGTCAGTACTTCACTTTCTTATCTTTTATGGCTTTGAACACCAATGCCTAGCCAGTACGCTAGCGCTAAGGTGCTCTCATCCCCTCTAGGTGCCCCTGACCTCTTTTCATCTTACTCACTCTTTTTGGGCCTCTTTTATCTTTTGGGCATCTTATTTTCTTATGGGTCATCCTTCTAGTTGTCAATTACAAAATTCAACTAAGGGAATCATATAAATAAAAATTTGTGTGACCAAAATAAGGGACCAATCTCTAAGCATCTATTATCATTACCTAAGGATACATCCAAAGGCATTTTAAGAGCATCAAAGGCAATCCATTTAGATTTCGTTCAAGGGACAAGGACTGCATTTTCTACATATAATTTATAGGAGGGGAGTTCGTTTTTCCATCCACACATCTATTTACATTGGTACATCTAGTTATCACCCACTATCACGTGAACTTGCACAAGGGCTTCCTAGGGCATGATTTTATCACACACGCACAAGAACTACATGGAGTTTGAGATGTAATGCAGCGCTCAGTTATAAGTTCACTCAATCGGGTGACCATCGGGTTCAATCCAAATCCTCATATTACATTTTTTTGGTATTTGATGTAGTTTGAGGGTTTTACAGGTCTTCATCTCTTTGTAGGTTACAGGTGAATTCTGTTATCATTGTCGACATATGGGCGATTAACAACAACTACCAACTACACTTGTGTGCCACCGGAAAAACTAGGTTCCAAGCTCTTACACAGTCACGAGCACCCAATAGTAGACTCGACACCTAGGCACCCCCGACTTAGACTAGGCACATCGACATATCCAAATTTTACCATGTTCAATTGCATTGTTTGTCCTTCTTGTTCATCAGTTCTTGATCCAGTTAGTTCTAGTATCCGCTTTAAATCAACTACGTCATTTTTTCCCTCTCTTACCAGACTTATATATCTTATTTCTTGCATCAAATATGTACTTTACAATTTATTTATCATATGTGGCTCTACAATATTAGGTTTTATACAAAATTCTATTTTTGTTAAATCAAAGACAAGCTCCATCAATTAGGTGTAAGCACCTAATTATCACTCTCTAAAAGTGAATTGGTTATCATAACAAACCATGTTGTCAAGGCTACTCAATTACATGAATAGATGAAACAGGATCCCAACTAACTCACCAACACTATGGAACATAACCAAACAAGGCATAAAACTCCATAACGCCTTCTTCTCTAACCTTGCTTAAGCATGTTGATAATGCTCAAAAATGGATCTTTAGAAATAAGTTGATTTATACAACAAATCACTTCTTCATGGAAAATGTGGCACATAAATGGAAATATATCATCTTCATATAGCTCATACAACTCATATCAACCTTCAATTCAGGGCATAAGGCACCAAAACACCTTCTTCTTTATAACTGCTCCAGCCTGCTATAAGGTCTCAAGAACTAGTCTTGAGCTATTTGACCTCCAACACCTCAAGCTCCACTTCTAGACACTTCCACCACTTAGAACACTTCACCAAGGACCTAAAACTCCTCCTCAAGCACTCACAAGCATATGTCATATGAATAAAAACACACTTGCATACATGTTCCAACCACCATTCTTGGCAAGCCTAATAGGGTTGATTACACCATTAGCGCTTTGATTTAACAAAATATTGAATTTTGTAAAACCCTAGATATTTTAGAGTCACATGTGATAAATAAAACACTAATGTACAAATCTGACATAAGAAATGAGCTAGATAAAAATGAAACCTTAGGTGCAAGAGAGGATAAAAGACTTAGCTAATTTCACAATTGATCCTGAAGTATGCTAGATTGGAAAATTGGTGAACAAGAGGGGAAAATTGGTGAACAAGAGGAGAAAATTGTTGTAACTATGCACGATAAGTTCTTAATCTATCATATTTTGCGGGACTAGGATGCCTAGAGTGGGTCGGGGACACTGGGTCTTTGAGACTACTACGGATGTCTGTGGATGTTGTGAAAGACCTCAGAAACTAATTTTTGTTGTGTCGCAGGATGGTCGCTAACCTTTGTTGTTGTTTTCCTATGTATCAATGGATAATCATTGCATTCACCTATAACCTTAAAAATAAATGATATCCTACAAAATCCCAAAACACATCAAATCCTAAAAAAATATGCAAATGGGGAGTTAGATTGACCCCGGTGGTCACCCAACATAATGAACTTATGACCGAGTGTTGCACTACATTTCATACTCCATGTAGTTTTTGTGTGTGTGTGTAATAATGATGCCCTAGGAAGCTCTTGTGCAAGATGCACTTGATAACGAGAAATAGCTAGATGTAGCAATGTAGATAGATGTGTGGATGGAAAAATTAACTTCCCCTCCTATGTTGTATGTAGAAAATGCATTCCCTTGTCCCTTGAGTGATTCTTTAGATGGATGTTTTGATGCTCTTAGAATTCCTTTGGATGTAACCTTAGGTGGTGATAATAGATGCTTAGAGCTTGGTCATTTATTATGGTCACATAACTTTGTATTTATATTATTCCCTTGTTTTAATTTCGTAATTGACAACTAAAATACCAACCCATAAGAAAACAAGATGCCCAAAAGATTAAAAGGCCCAAAAGAGGCGAGTAAGATACAAAGAGGTCAGGGCGCCCGGATGGAGCGGGCGCGGGTGGGCACTAGTTTCCAGAGTTAATAAAGATAAATCAATGAAGATCAAACTTGGTTATGGGGTGTGCAAGATCAAAGACAAAACTAGAAATACAGTAAAAGAGGGCAAAGATAGATGTCAATTACTAGTTTTCTCACTTAGGAATCATATGAATAGTGGTATGCGATTATGACCTATACATGTACCCAAGTGCATGATTTAGTGTCTACAAGATTAAGCATGAAAACACCTCATTAGATCACATAAAATTCTCAAACACATCATATCATACCTCTATAAGCTATCCATATTCATGATTGTGTCATGTAAAACAACATAAACTATCTCAAACCTCCATTTGGTTTCGACCCTTTATGCCATTAGCGGTAGGTCAACTTGGAAGAGATATTTCACCAAATTATTACATATAACCTATTAAAATCTCTTCATTTACATTTATCACACATCCCAAGCTATCTCCCATAATTTTTCTTTCATCATGACACCTCTGACACATGCTTGTATATACAAATCTTCACAAAATAGGGGTTTTTTTATAGCTTACCAACACATTTGGATTATGTAAATGCCACCAAATTGAGCTATGATGAATTATCTACTACCCTAAACCTTCACATTAACCTTCCCATGCCATAACATGTCCATATTATTCATATCTTTGCTATCACTTTGAAACTAGGGTTTTAGGAAGGGTTTATACCTACTTTGCTTCTTAACAATCATTCATAAATGATAGGGCATCATTTTAATTCACTCCAAATAAAAAATAATCTTAAATCCATGCCTCAACAATGATGAATGGATCATGTCCCCATGAAAATATTTCACGTGTGAGTGAGCACTTCAAACTAGACCATCGAGTTGGGAATGATTGTTTTGAGAGCTTGGTAGAGCCAAAAACAAGTTTTCATGATTTTCAGTAGATTCCTAACCTCAAAATTTGCATACACCTCTATATTGACCTCCTCCAAGTTCCAAAGCTCATTCATGACTTCTCACCTTTGAAAATTTTCAAGCACCTTGGTTTACCGTGCTTTCTTGCCTTGCCTTCTTGTGCTTTCTTCTAAGGACCTTAAATATGCACAAGAAGGAACAATACGGCAAGGCAAGAAAGCATGGACATACCTCACATAAAATGGCATGTTCTTTATATTTCATACTTAATAACACCTTTAACACAACTCCCTAAACATGTTAGACATCATATAATCTTCATACAACCTCTCGAGCTCACTCAATAGTTCATACAAGCTAAAAATGCAATAGACCATGCATATACCTTTGGACATCATGCCACTACAACACTTCATGACACCAAACTAGGACACTACCAATCAACCTTAAATATTCTTGATGAATGACACCACATGCAAAATCTTATGCCACCCAGACACCCTTTTCCATTATTGCCACTTGATATCAGTGACAACAACAATGACACAATGTCCAAGGATCTCCCCCTTTGTCATTGATGGCAACCATATTCAGAAAGATTGATGGAAACCAATCATGCAACCACATTTTGGACACTTTTTACTTGTTTTTGATTTCACTCTCACCCTTTTACACTTATGAAAAAGGCTATTGTGACATCTTGACATGAAAACAACAAAAACAATGTATACAAACTTTCTTACAAGCTCTCCTTGGTTTGTACTCAATCTCTTGACAAAAATTACTACATATGATCCATGGACCTATCTTCAATCATCATCAATGCTCCCCTTGAAAAATATAGACCAATCTAGTCTTAGTGTATACCTTCTTCTGGACCTAGATCTCTAAGAATCATGCTCTTTGTTTCCTTCACATTGGACTAACTTATCATACATGGTGAAACCATCTCCCCCGAGATAATGCATCCTCCTATAGCTCATAGACATGATATTCAACCTATTTCTTACCTCTTTTTCATAATTTCCAGCCATGGAACTGATTTTAAGCTTCAAACCCTTTTTCTTAACATTGTTCCCCTTGGACTAATGCATATCTTCTTGAGCAACTTTAAAACCATTGTGATCATATTAATCAATAACTCGAATACCTTGTAAGATGTCTTCATACTCATGTTTATGAAACACTAAGAGTACACCTGTAATCCTACTTCTCAAATTCATTGCAACCCATTATTAGGTCACAAGATACTAATCTCTACCTATTCATACTCATGACATATTGTTATCCTACTTCTTTGTCTTCATGGGCCACTTCCACCTTCTACTAACTGCTAGATACTAGGGGAACACTTATTCACTGATAGTCAACTGTCATACATCCTATTTTTCCTTCACATACCTTTGATGATGACAACAAACTTCTTAGATCATCAAGATATCCTAGTCCTAAACATTCTTCATGTTATCTTCATGAGACTACATGATGCATGATCACTTTTGATACACCTCAAAACTATCATTTAACATGAATTCAGACAAAGACATAACCTCTTAGATCTAGTGAAGACACAAACATAGATTGAATCAGATATAAATCTTACTCCTTCAACATCATGCAACATCCCTTCACACATTTAATTGTCTCGATCAAGTCATCATACAATATTAAATATATTATTCTTCACCTATCTTCATGCTTCTTAAGCTTGTCACCTGATGACATGCCTTATAGAACTAATAATCAACTTTTGTATACATTTAACCTTATGGACCACCTATTTTTAAATGATAGTGTATTAAGAACAATACTTCACATATAGGCATGTATTAGTTCTTGAAACACATTCTCAAGACACACAATTTCAAGAGAACATTAGCATTATTTTAGAATTTCCATCCTCTTCTTATGGCCTCTCACAACAATCTACAAACTCTCTTTGTACAAACCTTCTTAATGTATAGTTTTATTGATCACAATCTTGATGTCAATGAAATTTTTGAGCACTAGAAAATGTCTCTAAGTATTGAAGTATGCAGTGATACATGAGTTCTCGGATAGGCTACGTAAGAAACGTGTGGGAGATGAGTGTGTTGGAGGACGGGGTTTACACGTGGAACATGGAAGTAGATGTGTGCGAGGATCACAACATAAAGGCGAAGACTTAGTGAATTTTGGGTATATGTGGCTAAGTATAGAATTAGAGTATGCAACATGCAAGGAGGATTGGGAATTCAAGAAGAGACTATTTTTAAAGAAATAACTTGCAGTTTGAATATGCACACGGAGATAATAATAGGATTAGAACTATATTTAATTATAGATGATCTATTATTAGGCAAAGCTTACATGCTTCCTTGGATGTTTTTAAGTGGCGCATGGTTATTCTTAGCATGCAGCCTATTTTGAGAAGTACATGGGTGGTGAAGGGAAAGTCCCCACCCGTATATATATGTATTGATTTGCATGGTTTTGAGAGATATAAATATGGAGGTATGTGAGAGAGAGATATATCAAAGCTGTATGTAACAAAGTTATACTGGTATGATTTTGTGCGGATGACTTATTGATGCTAACTATGATGTATTCAGCTATTGTGATTTGTGATGAAGTAATATAATGGATCTTTGTAGATGGATATTGGTTTTTGATGTCTCTGTTGATGGTTACTACATGGTGAATTTGGTATTTATCTTTATGTGATTTGTATGTCCTTTATTATGTGTGTTTCTAACTTGAGTTCATGGATCTGATTGTTAGAATGGATTATGCACTTTGGGATCTATTTATTATGAACATGCATGCTAACTCTATGGTAAGATAGTAACAAAGAGGGACCTGGTACCTTTGTGTGGTTCGGGTGAGCACTCATATTTATCCGAGTGATGTACAAACGCGTATAGTATTTTGAATGGTAAAATAATCCTAAATTTTGGTTTTCTTGCCGAGACCTCTTTTCAAATGGTTTACCACGATGTTGCATAATGATGGTGTATTAATTGACTCTTGCATCCATTGAAGATTTGGTGATTGATGAATAAGAACAATTTGCATTGAGAGATATAGTACTTGACCTTATTTGATGTGCACAAGTGGGTTGAAGAATACCTTTATATGAGCTTTATGAGTTACTCTTTTGTTGATTTCCAATAGATTTATATGAGTGGTTTTCTGTGTATGCATCAAAGAAGATCTAGTATTATAAAATAAGGACTTGGATACGGGAAGAGTATCAAGATTTATTTGATGCAAATGAACCTTGGATAGTGGGTTGGTGTTGTGCATAGTTATACTTTGAAGTAAACGGTGTCTATGTATACTTGTACGGAAGTTCTTTGAGTTTAAATTCTTGTGCGAACCTAGAGGATCTTACCTTCACATCATTCCTTTGGTAATTAAGATCTTAATGGTGGTGTTGAGCTTAGATCATATTCCTATGTGTTGTCATACAAATGTGCAATAGGAAAATTTCCAATTTTCAAACATGACAATGGACCACACTGTTAAAATATTTCAAATGCATACATTACCAAGACACCCCCATGTCAGTTTATCCCAATCACAAGTCCTATAATATCAGTATAATTATCCCTATGTGAATTTCAAGTGTCCTCCTAGGTGATTTAGGAAATTAAAATCAATCCCCTAAATGATTTAGGATCTTCTGGAACATTCAAGTAATCAAACAGTTTTGGGAAGGGCTACCATCGGACTTCCTAGGACTAGTGAACCACCCATGGAGTATAAAAAAGGAGAAAAAACTCATCATGTATGATTATTCAAGTGTTGGGAACATCAGGGAAATGATTTTGGAATATTTAGGGAAGATTCATAAGTTTTGTAACCAATTCACCAGAAGCGGGCTTTTGGGCCTGAAGGAGCATGCACCGTGAAGGAGGACCTAAACTTAAAAAAATATTCTAGGAGCCTCATGAGGATTTTAAATACCAAAAATCACCTCTGTAAATTATTCTCCATTTCCTAAAAGGTGTAAAATACAGGACATCTTGAAACATCATACACTTTCCGAGGTAACTCATTCTTAGGCGCACAATTGGTGATCCCGATAAATAAGGGGAAATTTGGATGTGTTATAGTAAAAATTATCTTTATACCATCACCATTGGATTTATTGGGTTTTTTTAGGTGGAATCATATAAAATTTCACCCCAAAATTCATTCGGGAGCCCGAGATATCGTCTTCGCAAGTTGGTCCCAAGGTGTGATTTTTCATACTTAGTCAATTTTCAAGTAGGACACGTGGCAGCCTGTGGTGAAGGAACATTTTCATGTCCCCTTTGTCCCTTTTTCAAGGGGACATAAGGGACACATAAAAATCCCAACCCCTATGAAGCCTTATGGTCACTCATATGACCTCAAACCGGCCCCCAAGTGCTATAATCCACCCCCTCACTTAAGTGGCTCAACGAACAAAAAGAGGACAAGTGTTGAGCTGAGGATGAAGGGAATTTTGTGTCCCCTTTTTCACTTTTTCAAAAGGATGAAAGGGACATATAAATTCTCTATCTCCCCTTATTTCTATGTGATTTTTCATATGACCCAGTCTCAGCCCCTGTGAGGAGAAGGTAGTCAAAATAGGTACTTGATCTTCATCGGATGATTGCACAAGCTCCATGAGGAGTTAGTAAGAAAAAAACTAATCTTTAGAAATCTGAGAAGATCCTAAACATTATGGAACATTCATATTTATATAAAACTATATGTGCTTCCTAGGTGAGTTAATTTTGAGAGGGCACACTCGGTGATTCCAAGGTCAGATGTCATTTTTGGAAGAGTTTTGAGAAGAATTAGAAGATTAGACCCATTACTACAATTTTTCGATGATAAAATGAGGATAAAACAAGAAAAACATGTATTTTTGAAGGCTCTAGGATTGTTCTTTGCCAAAATGACTTCATTGGCTCCAAAGTGAAAAATATTCATAACTTGAAGAACGGTGCATGGATTGACATAAGATTTTTTACAATCATCCACATTTACAGAGGTTATTAGAACCCGAGTAGAATATTTTACAAGCACTCCCCATATTTTTTTTCAGTGAAGAAACCTCAGTTTCTTGCGGTGAAAATTTTAAATTTTAAAATCTTTATTTCCATGAGATCGGAGTTGACGTGAAATTTCGAGAGGAACATTCAGAGAAAAACCCATATCAAGAAAATTTATTTCATCGCAAACTGATGCATAGAAACCCACTTTCCAAAAATAGTAAGCCTTCCCACATAAGTACTAGCTATTTTTGGTAAGCCATCTCCAGAAGTAGCTGCGGAAAAGACGGTGTGCACTAGAGACAATCAAAAGATCAAAATGGTCGAGCAGTGCCAAAAATGGTAAAAATGCCCACTTATTAAAAATAATAAGTTCCCTATAGGGGTACCAACTAAAAATAGTAAGTCATCTAAAAGACCACTTTCGGAGGGAGCAATATACATAGGGGAAATTAAGAAAGCAAACTTCACCGATTGGGGTCATGAAGGGTGAAATCTAACACTTACTAAAAAATAGTAAGTTATCCTTTTTTGCACTAATAAGGTGTCTAAAGAAGCATGAAATTCCAGTTCTCCAAGTTGTTATGGTTTCATTTATCTGAACAACTATTGTAGAGGAATGATAGTGTATCATCAGATCCCATGATCACCAAAGGAGTCATTCGAAAGTGTTTCTAAACACTTAGCTTTTTGTGTTATCTGCGCATCGTCTAAAAGAGTTTTCTCATGGTGTGAGATGTTCAAGGATTCATAGTTCACTACAGTGGAGTGCTTCATCAGATTATCTGACAAGGATCTATGGACTTCATCAAATGTGGCTTCTTCTTCATTGGCACTCCTTAATTCTCACTCCCTTTTTAACTCTCTTCTCTCCCCCATTTTCTATCTCCTTGTTCTAATTCTTCATTGGGGTTGCACTTTTTATAATGCCTTTAATTACTTTAAAATGATTTTATTTTTTTTAATGTAATAAGTCACTCGTAAGTCATAAAAGGGGAATTAATATTTTCCTAAGGATGTAAAAAGTCATAAGTTGTAATAAGGCATATGAAAAATCGGTGGGGGTAGATGAAGAGTCATCTCTCATTCTATAAATTATAAAGGCCTTCTCTTTTTAAAGGGTTGGTGATCAATTTTGTAAACTCAAGAGTGCATTGTGCTTAGAGAGAACAAAGGAGATAGCCACTTTCTTCCATTCTTCTCTTGCATATGTTTCCTCCATCCTCCTACTATGTACAACTCTAATTGAAATGCTAATGAAGGAAGAAGTTTTTGTTTTCCAAGGCATATGAATGTGTGCATCTTTGTATGCATGGTTTCCTCTAGCCAATAGCATTGAAGTTTTGGTTGTTTCTTCTCTTAAATGCATGTGTTGAAATTTCTAACTAGTGTGTGCAAAAATCGAGTTTCTATCTACCACATTATTTTTCTTATATATTTTCTCACTCCCCTTTCCCACTTTCAGGACAAAGTCCTCTCTAAAGCAAGTAATTGTTATCTTTATTGTAGGGTCGATGGAGTGCCCCTGTTGGATCCTCACCACAAGTCCACTCAAAAATCCACCTTTTCATGGGCATGTAAACATGGAAGTTACACCATTTAAGTAGAGGGACTTTGATTCCTAGAGCATTTGGCAAGAAACCCACAAATTTGTCCACCTAAAAAAATTTCTTGCCAACATTATGGCTAGCTAAAATAGCCTACGCTGCAGCGCGAGGCGGGAGTATTTATTGTGAAAGATGACATAACTTGTGGTAGAAAGG
Source organism: Taxus wallichiana var. yunnanensis (assembly GCA_018340775.1). Classification (NCBI taxonomy): domain Eukaryota; kingdom Viridiplantae; phylum Streptophyta; class Pinopsida; order Cupressales; family Taxaceae; genus Taxus; species Taxus wallichiana. Next base: position 392,018,704 of record CM031235.1, read on the forward strand.
TAGAGAGAGGAAAGGTGGATTAAGTATAATGAGGTTCGAGAGAGGGAATTGACGAAGAAGCATGATATTGAGGAGTTTTGGAGTTGCGAGAGGATGATGTCTCTGAAGGATTTGAAGCTCACATGGAATACATCGAGCCGAAGCATCAGGATCTCCCCCACTTAGGAAATTGTAGTAAATAATCCCTTCTAGATTCTAATGAGAGTGCTTCGATGAATAAATATTAAGGACTCATGGGCACACATCTGATCCCACCTAGCAACCTAGCCCTTGCATTTGGTGTTTGAGTTCTAGAAGTAACTATTGATAAGCAATAAAGCGCAGGTAATCTAGTGGCTTCAGGTAGTTATAATTTTCTGTTGAATAAAAAAGTGCATTAAACAACATCTATGGAATCACAGATGACAATGTCTTTATTGTTTAGAGGACTGATTGGAGGAATATTTTTAGGGCACGTCATCAGGATAGAGTGTGGGTGTGCAAAACATTGGGAATACATCTAGAAGTACTACACTTCTCAAACCATTGGAGTTCATTTTAGTACCACTGTTGGAATGCAAGGAAGTACATCCTTTGATGCGGCACACCTTGTAGGAGGTGGTTCAGGTGGGTCATGAGGCTTGGGATCAAGTGGATCAAGTGGTTAGGTGGTGGAGGAAATATTGGTGGTGGTTTTGGTTCTGGATCTAGAGGATAAGGCCCACATCCCTAGCAACCCCCACATCAACCCCAACGGGTGTTTTATGAGATGTATCTTCACTTGCCATAATACAGAGGTATTGAAGATGTTGCTAGAACATGTACACAAGTGTGAGTTTCTATGGCGCGCTAAGGGAATCACCGCTCCAGATAGGAAGGCAAGTCAGTTTGCTACTACTCTTCAAGGGCATGTGCACTAGACTGCAATCGATTATGATGTTTTGTGTTCTAAGTTTTTGGCCAAGTTCCATATCCCTGAGTTTGAACAGAAGAGTATTAGTGTGCTTAAGGACATTAAGTAGGGCTTATCAGAAAATTTTTGGGAGTATGATGTGTGTTTTAAAACTTTGTTGTTAGAGTTATCTTATGACATAAGCCCTAGTCAACATTCAGAATGCTTTGTTGGTGGGATTTTGACTCATTTCATAAAGGTGTTATCTCATAAGAATTTTGTAGACATGTGTGATACTTTTGAGGTGGCTTTGCACGCTGAGGAAGTTGGGAGAATGGACACTAATGTGATCCCATTTCTTTAAGTGCATATTATAGCTATTGCAAAACAATTGGAAAATGTCTTTGTTAATTCAACTCATGAGACATGTAGTGGGATTTGGTGTACAGATTGTGAGCTTGAAGGACACACTACGGATAACTACCCTCATAAGTCAGTCGTTCCATATTCTTTGGATCTGTGAGATTTTCATTTGGACCATGATGTGAGTATATGTCCTCTTTTACAGCGTATGATCCATAAGAATGTATCCATGTATTATAATATTTGTAAAACTTATACTCATGATATAGTTAACTATAGAGTGATTGATCACATACATGAGGCAATTGAAATTGGTGTGTGCTAGACTAGTGTAACAAGTGGATCTAAGGAACAAGGAGAACAACATAATGAAGGGCACAGTAATGGGGACAATAAGAATAGAGGCTTCCATGGTGGATACAGAGGCCGAGGTCACAGTGGTGGAAGAGGAGGATTTCCTAGAGGAACTTATTTTACTTGTGGATACCATGATCATTATCAATGTGAATGCCCTTAAAACATGGTTTGCTCCTGGTGTGGAAAACAACATAAGTTTGAAGAATGCCCTGACTTGTATGAGCATATGAGAAAACAACACAAGTAAGATAAGGGTATAACTATGATTAATATTTAGTGCAGGATGGAGATAAATGGATGTCAAAGGTTGGGTTGAATTTTGAATTAAAACTTGTGCTAGTTTTTACATGTGTTGAGGTTACATGCGCTCATGAGAATCCAAAGTACAAAACACCTATAATAAATCAATAAGTAATAAATACAAATTATCCTGATGTTGAACATCATAAAGAAGTTTACTTAGAGACTATGGACGTTATCAAGAATTTATAGGGAGAGATTCAGAGTTTAAAGGAGTAGGGGCATGTGTTGGAATGAGCTAAGAATGCTAAAATTCCATAGAAAGACATAGATGATTTGAAGGAAGTCTACAAAATGTTACATCAGAGAACATAATCCCTATGTTAGGAGAGTGGTTGAGAGAGAAAGTACTATGTGTGCAGGCATGAGCGTGAGAGGTAGATCCTTCACACAAATCTACCTCCCCATAATCATGAGTATGACAAGGAGATTACATTGAATGTGGTCATTGATGGATGGCTTCTAAGCAACATTCTTATAGATATAGGTGTAGAAGTTAATGTACTCACTTTGGACACTTGGAATTAGATGGGAAGACCACCATTGCAGCCTTCTTCGAATGTGTTGTACATGGCAAACAAAACTAGGGATAATCCTATTAGGGTGTTAAAATATGCTACTATTATGATTCAGGAGCCAAGTTTCATTGGGGACTTTGAAGTATTGGAACTTGCAAAGGCAGATAGTTTCCCAACATTACTTGGGCACCTCTGGTGTTATGTAAATAATGCATATTTACACTTCAACAAGGGGTACATCAACTTTGAGAACAAAGAAGAGAGTGTCATTATACCATTGGCGGATGCAAAGGTTACCCTGTATGTTGAGTCATTAAGTAATGAGGACATAAACATGATATAAGCATGTACAATTAGAGAACTTGTGGTGATTGAGCCATCTAAGGAAGGAATAATACAGTGGGATGATGTTCAGTCAGTTAATGATACTACAAGTATTGCTTGTGACAACTTGTCAAATGGAAAATTTGAAGTAGTTGGGCATGAGGTTAAGAATATAATTACTTGCATGATCAGACCAACATGGTTAGGAACTTGAGTAATAACTAGGTACCTTGGTACACTGGTGAAGGAAACTGTACGCACCCAAAATTACATGTGCTACATTGTCAGGAAAATGGTTATAAAATTCCCCAGTGATGATTCAAAATCATTTCAAGAAGGTTTTCTAGCTCCAAAAACCCATTCACATTATATATTTGTATCCTCGATAACCTTATTTAACCTTTTTATGCATTTTTCCATCTCCCCATTTCCCGCTATGCTTGTTTGGGCCTTGGTGCCATGACCGCCACCCATCCTTAGGCGGTGGTGCTGCTCACTTTTTCCATAATCTTCATGTGTAACATTACATGCAACGATTCACTTAAGTTTCTTTTTGAGCGCATACGTGAGCTAAATTTGCTAAAAATAGCTTTGTTTGTTTGGTTCTCCTTACTCCTATTTTTAAATAGATTTAATGAGTAGAATTGCCTCTTCATTGCCTTGTGCATGAAGTAACCTCCTATCCTCCATTCCTATATATTCCATGCTTGTATTCAAGCAAAGGGCCTAAGAATTTTGTGTATCTTGCATTGTTGTGCTGCCATAATATTCCTAGGAATTGCATAGCCAAGTTCATATCTCTTATGTTATCTTTATTCTACCTACATTATGTCCAAATTGCTTCCAAGATGTCATCGCTCAAGCGCCATCCTCTTGTTGTTGTTCTTTGCATTCCCAATCCTTTGGACTCACATGAACACTCAGAGAAAGAAAGGAAAGAACTGAGGGACATAGATACTAATACTACTGGATTTTCCAAAGCTCTTACTCTTCCAGGTTGGAGTTGTGTATTTGTTTGCTTTGTTTTGTCAAATTGTCAATTGCATATCAAATAGAGTAGAGAAACAATTCATTTCAATTAGTTAGATAGTTGCAAGTAGATCAAATCAATAGGAAGTTTTCTCTTCAATATTGCCAGGGAAGTTGTGGGGGAATAATAGCTTTGTTAGAGCCATGATTTGTTCTTCACTTCTGAGGTAGGGTTGGAAAGATTTTATTTGAATTAGAATAGATCTTAGATTTAGATTCACACATCTACACAGATAGCTAGCTACATCCGGCTAGTTATTTGTTTTTAATTTTCTTATTAGATTAGATGCATTGTCTGAAAAGTTAGAAAAGCACAAAAATATTTATTTCCATAGATTAGTTTGTTTTTTAAAAGAGTTTGCGAGAATTGAATCGGAAATGATGCACCACGAAGTAGTTGCACTCCAACAGAATCGTGATAGCTCCAACATAATCGCAAGGAAGAATCGATCAAGTAATGGAAGAACTTGCTCAACAGAAACAAATCTTGCACATAGAGGAAAGACAGTGGAGTGTCTTGGCATGCTCATAAATGAATAGTAAAAGGGTACATATAGGGTGTTGAGTAACCCTAGTGCATGACTAGATAGAAAACCCTAAACCTAACCCTAAACCTAACCCATGTGAGATGACCCTCCAATATGTGAGGAGGACACATAGGATAACTCACACTAACACCCCCTTCATCGAAGTTAGGGTAGCGGCTATGAGACAGACGGAAAAAGAAGACACCCCTAAACAACTAAGAAAGATGTGTCAATGGGGCCTGAAGAACTAAAGGCCTGATAAGGTGCCCATATACAAACACAATCTTCCTAGAAGAAGAAGAAGAAAAGAAGGACTACATAGCCCGAAGAAGATGAGCAAGTTGTAGAAGACCTCACCCCAAGAAGAGACCGTAAGTGAAGAAACTTCATCTCAGTGAAGGGCTTGGTAAATAAATCTGCAATCTGATCAGTTGTCTGAATGTACTGAATGTCGATGACACCATCATGAATAAGCTCTCGTATGAAGTGCATATGGATCTCAATGTGCTTCGTCCATTGATGTTGAACTAGATTTCTACAAATAGAGATAGTGCTCATGTTATCATAGTAGATAATGGTAGGCCACCGAAAGTGGATGCCAAACTCTGTCAGAATACCCTATAGCCAAATAGCTTATGTGGCAGCGTTAACTGCTCCTCTATATTCTACCTCTGTAGATGATATCACAATTACATTCTGCTTCTTGCTAGACCAACTAATAGGACCCAAACCAAGAGAGAAACTGTAGCCAGAAGTAGATTTTTGATGATCTAAGTCACCGGCCCAATCAAAATCTATGAACCCAATCAAGTCAATATCTACCCCTCCATGATAGTGAATGCCATCAGCATAAGTGCCACAAACATAATGAAGGATCCATTTAGCTACTTTCCAATGTAGCTCATGTGGCTCCTACATGAATCTGGACACGATCCCAACAAAGATACGATAAATCCGGTCAAGTGTGAGTCAAGTAAATCAAGCTCCCCACCAATTGTCGATAAAGAGTACCATCAACCAAGGGAGTAGAGCAATCTGAAACCAACTTAACCTCGAAAAGAAAAGGAGTAGGAGAAGACTTGCAATCAGACATCTAAAAATGAGCTAGCAAATCAAGAGCATACTTAGGTTGTGAAATCAAGATTCTCGAGTCAGATTGTGAAATCTAGATCCCAAGGAAGTAATGAAGCAGACCTAAGTCAGTCATGGAAAACTTGTTGGCCAAGGTGATCTTCACAGAATCAATAATAGAGGAAGAGTTGTCTTGTGATCAACAAGTCATCAACATATAGAACAAGAATGAGTATGGAGTCATATTGCCGTAGAATATAAACATTTGGATCAGAATGACACCTAGTAAACCCTTATGTAAGTAAAAAGGAGTCCATCTTGGCATACCAAGCCCGAGGGGCTTGTTTAAGGCCATAAAGAGACTTCTTTAACTTACAAACGAGGGAGGGATCTTAGACATAACCCGGAGGTTGTTCCATATAGATACCTTCCTCTAGGTCACCATGAAGGAAGGCACTCTTAACGTCCATGTGATGGACTTTCCATCTATTTTTGTGGCAATGGCTAGGGTCAGTTGAATAGAAGTCATCTTCGTAACTTGAGCAAAGGTTTCAAAGTAAAATCAACCCTAGCTATTTGGGAGAAACCCTTTGCTACTAATCGTGCTTTAAACTTTTCGATGTCTCCATATACTCCATACTTTTTGGAACACCCACTTACACCGAATGATTTTTCTTCCTTTCGGAAGAGTGGTGAGATCCCAAGTATCATTCTTCATGAGAGAGGAATACTCCTCATCCATGGTAGAATCCCACTCAGGAATACCAGAAGCCTCCCGGAAAGACTGTGGATCAGAAGCAGAGGTGAAGAAAGAGTGGGGTCCAATGAAATATGAGTGAGTATGTCTCATATCCGAAGTATCTCTAACTAAATATCCAACACTTTGCAAAGTTTTCCTAGCCCAAAGAGGACCAGGAGGATCAGGCTCAGAGTCAGAAGATTCTTCACTTGAGTGAGAAGGTACATAGTCCTCATCATCGGTGCTATCGAATCGGAAGACTCGGAGGTCTAATGATCAAGAGGATCCAGAAGATGAGCACACTCAAAAGTATCATCATTTGATGAATCAGAATATGAGTAAGTGAGTTGAAGAACCTCAATAGGTGGAGAAGTAGAAGTCAAAGAAGACTCATCAAACTTAACACTTCTCTTAATATACATCTCATGAGAAGTAGGATTCATCAATTGATATCCCTTCACACCATCAAGATACCCTACAAAGATACAAGGTTTGGATTGTGGTTCCAAGGCCTTGCATTTCTTCTTGGGAATCCGAGCCATAGCCTTGGATCCAAAGACTCGAAAGTTCTCAACATCAGGCTTGTGTCCAAACCAGGATTTAAAGGGTGTCATCTCTCTTACTGCCTTGTGTGGAACATGGTTTTGAATGTAATTTGCACAATTCATTGCTTCGGCCCAATACTGCGAAGGAAGAGACTTCGAGTGAATCATACAAGTGGCCATCTCCTTAAGAGTACGATTCTTTCTTTCTGCGACTCCATTCTGCAAAGGGCTATAAGAAACTGTATGCTACAAAGAGATCCCTTTAGAAGTACAGAAATCAATGAACCTATTATTTAAATATTCACCTCCATTGTCAATTCAAAGAACCTTGATAGACCGTTCCGCTTGTTTCTCAGCAAGAGCCTTAAAGTCCTGAAAATTTTCAAAGACTTCAGACTTAAGCTTAAGAAAATATACCCAAGTATATCACAAATAGTCATCAATGAAGGTTAGCACATAAAGAGCTCTAGTAAATGAAGGAGAAGGAAATGGACCAGAAACATTGTTGTGAACAAGATCTAAAGGACGAGTGGCTCTCCAGGATTTTCCTTTGTCAAAGTTCTTTTCAGGATGCTTTCCAAGGGTACAACCCTCACAAAGACCCTTAGAAAACTTGACGTGAGGCAACCCATTGACCATTTCATTTTGGCTCAATTGTTCAAGGTAGCAATAATTTAGATGTCCGAAATGCTCATGCCATAGCTTACTAACCTCATTTACATGAGTGACTAAGGCAAAGGCGTAGAATCGGAATTAAAGTGGGAAAATGTATATAATAACCAGTGAAAGGTGATCGCCTTTCCCTCGGCCCTTTGTAGTGTCATTGTTAAGCTCACGAATAATCACCGAGTTAGGACCAAATTCCACTCGCATTCCTTCACCAAGGTGAGTAATTTGGTAAACCGATAGGAGATTGGTAGAGAGATCAGGAACACTCAACACTTGGTTAAATGTTCCCCCATCCATCTCTACCGATCCACTACCAGAAAATGACACTATCGTGTCATTACCCATCGTGATTTGGGACATTCCACAAGGTTTGATGTTGGAAAACTCAACATGCAAAGAACCCATGTGGTGCGAGGCACCGAATCTATAATCCATGTTGATGAAGGAGAAACTCTGGCTACAAGGGCCTTTCCTTTCTTCTTATCATTTTTAGCACCTTTTGCAGTAGAAGACTCGGCCTTCGGAGCACTTTGTTTTATGGATTCAAGAACACTTATTTTATTCTTCTCAAGTAAATGAGATAAGTGATCAATCTATTTCTAAAAATAGTGTTGCTCGTTGTGACCAGACTTCTTGTAATAGGAACACAAAAACTTGCTTTTTGTGCCTTAGGCTCAGAAGTTGAAGTGTTTGTGTCATTTTTAGGTTTGGTCTTGGTTTCTTTCTTAGGTTGATCCTTTGTTTCTTTCTTCTTTTCAGTCTTCTTTCCCTTGCTAGTACTTACTACAAGGGCATGTGACTTGGACTTGAGAGACCCCATTTGAATGAGTTTGTCCTGTTCTCGAATGAGTTGGGATGAAAAACAGTCAAAGGAGGGCATAGTCCAAGTATCACCCAAAGTAGCTTTTGTAGCATAGAAAGTTGACACGAAGACAGAATATTTGGGACCTAGCTTAGAGAGAATCGACAAGATCAATTGAGAATCTTTCTTCTCTACTTGACATCCTTTTAACAACAATCTAATGTGGAAAAATTTCGAGAAGAAAGCTTGTAGGTTTTCAAAGTCACTAGGATTTAACCCTAGTAGTTTGTTTTCCAACTCATGCACTCTCATGTCATCTAGTTGTCCAAACATTGCATCCAACGTTTTCCACATAGATTTAGGTGTTTCAGACGCCTCAATGTGGAAGAGCAAGTCAGGAGAAACAGACATGCAAAGAAGACCTAAAGCTTCATCACTACGGTTTAACCACTTAGATTTTTAGGTTCATCATCTGGTTCAATCTCAATTCCCATGGTGATGTGGAATAACCCTTTACCCCTTAGTTTCATTATTATTTTTGATCTCCATTCAAAAAATTTGAACAACGTAAGCAAAGGAATTGAAAGTGCATCCATAGTGAAGAGAGAGAGAGAGAAATGTAGAAAAGAAACACAACCACCTAGGACAATATAACAACCCCTGCTTTGGAACTTTATAGTTTAGTGCGTTGATTACAATCAAGTCTATGTGTGTGGTTGGAAACACTTGGTAACTCGACTTGCAATCAGCGTAATAACGCGCAAGAGAGGAGACCACAACAGTGTTTCGTGGAGCGTAGAAAAATAGGACACCGTAAACAAGCACAAAGCAAAAGACAAGGAAGGAGGCGAAAGCAAATCTTGGTTGTGAGAAAAAGTGTCTCACGTCGCAAAGAGTACCCCCTTGCTGCAGACTGTGGCAGACGCGCTCACTAGTCACAAGCAATAATAAGGGTAAAATACAATGTTTTTAAATGAACTTGAAGGAGTTCAGAGGTCTTCAGAACGCCGAGAAAACACTTGGAAGGGAAAAAGGCAAGTGTCACTACACACTTGAGCACACAATTAGTAAAAAAATCGACACTAACGCCTAAAAAAACAATCGTTTACAAACTTGATTTAGCTAAATTGAGAGCTTTTGGAGTTAAAAAAATGATATTTTAACGTTAATTTAAAAGATGATTTTTAAAAATATTTACTAAATGTAAATTAATCACAAATAATAATAAAAATTTAATTAAGCACGATTATTTAATATCTAATTAAAAATAATAATTAAATATTATGAATTTAAATAAGATTTAAAAAAACTAATTTTAAAAAAAAGGGTTCCTCTTTTTTTTAAAAAGTAAAAAGCTTCTTTTAAAAATAGAAAGAATTTTATATTTTGTTTTAAAACTTTACAAAAAAACTTTCACGTTTTTTTAAAAAAGTTAAAAAGCATGTGAATTAAAATAAGAATTTAAAAGGAAGCTTTTTGAAAAAAAAACATGATTTTTAAAAGGAAGATTAATAAAATACAAATAAAAAAAGAAACATACCAAAGGAGTGCTCGCTGTTTTTTGTTTTTCTTAAAAAACTTACCAAAAACTTTAAAGCAAATTTACCGTTTTTGTTGTTTGTTGAAACGACCACGCAGGAAGAGACACGGCCGGTGTGTGGAGATTATCGTGTCTTTGTGGGAAGGACAGCTCTAGGTGCTCGTGGGGAGCAGCATTAGGAGCAACGTTGGGAGTAGGTTGGGAGACAACCGTTGGGAGCAGCATTTGGAGCAGTGCAAAGGAGATCTCAAAAAAACCAGAACACACAAAACCACATTGCTTAAACCATGTTCGGATGGTTAAACCAATGAACATTTAAACCACAATCAATGCATGAGCACGTCCACGTTCACGTTTCAAATAATGCACGAGCCCACGAGATCAGGAAAATGCCAAAAAAACATGTACAACAACCCAATCAGCGAGCCAGAGATCCACCAACACAGGCCAGAGAGGAGAGAAGGCTCGGGACAGAGCCCAAACCCCACAAATTTTTTTACCCGAAGCTGCAAAAAAGGCAAAAAAACAAAAGAAACCAAAAAAACATAGATCTAAAAAAATTCCAGTTTAATTAAAAAACTAGAAAATAACCTCTATTTTAACAAATCTCCAAATGTAGCTGTAGCTAACTAAATTTAGCTACAAAACCCCTGAAGGATTCAAGGAGATCCGCACATGCACAAAGAACATGGAAAACTTTCCAAGAGCAAGAAGTTAAATACGTTAGCAAATACCAGAAAATAAAGATCGAAAAACTTGCACGCGGAGTAAAAGAACGAAACAACAAGAGTAATCACAACTAAAAAAATGAGTGCACGTTTACCTGATCTCAGCTCTGATACCATGAAAAGAGTTTGCGAGAATTGAATCGGAAACGATGCACCACGAAGTAGTTACACTCCAACGGAATCGTGATAGCTCCAAAGATAATCGCAAGGAAGAATCGATCAGTAATGGAAGAACTTGCTCAACAAAAACAAAGCTTGCACATAGAGGAAAGACAACGGAGTGTCTTGGCATGCTCATAAATGAATAGTAAAAGGGTACATATAGGGTGCTGAGTAACCCTAGTGCATGACTCAATAGCAAACCCTAAACCTAACCCATGTGAGATGACCCTCCAATATGTGAGGAGGACACATAGGATAACTCACACTAACAATTCTATTGCTTTGTTCTAATATACCGAGAAAACACCAAAAATATAGCTTAGATTTCCTTTGATAGATAGTTTATTTATGAAAACAAATCAATTCATCTTCGCATGACCATCAACATTCTGCAACGGGAAAAGACTTACGGTTGTGATCCCCTGGTCCCACCACCCAACGGGCAGCTAATAATCGACATTGACACAAGTTTGTGCTTAACAATCTTATGCACACCTACCACATACGTAGAGAAAATAAGACAGAGACATTGAACATAGCTGCTAATCAGTCCTATGACATTTGGATTGCTCCTGGAAATACGATTGGATTGCATGCATGACCATACAAGGGCCTCAACCTCAATGAGTCTTTGGTTGTGACCCACGGGTCCTGCAACCTAACGGGCCTGCTAGTCAGTTAGATATCGACACTAGCTTATGCACACTAGTATTCATATCTTCACCGCTTCCAAGTGATATTATTACACAGCTTTCATTGTTGAATATAGCATCCGATCAGGCTAAGACTTTCTGGAAAAGACCAGAAAAACACCCTTAGTTCCTGTAGCTCCAATACATCTCTTGTCTCAATTTTCATGACCTTGTCTGGAAACCCATACAAGGTACCTGCAGGCTACTTTCCACGTATTCCGCAACCAATCAATAGAATCTCAGCTGAACTAGACATTGATTGGAGTCTCCGAGTAGCTATCATATTAGACCATACCATCACACCCCTTCAAGTTAGGAGAGCATTCTTTGCCTTAGATTCACAGATTCCATTATTACGTGTTGAAGACATAAGGTTGCCCAATTAGCTTGGTCATCGCCATCACTTTCACTCCCATTTTAATTCCACACCGGCTGTCTCGAGCACAACCTCAAGAGGTCGGGTGCGAAGAAAGTCACGTGTTGATTTTCTATCGTATAAATTGGTGAACTCGACATGAAGAGCTAGTCTCTAAGCATTTCTACTTTCATCCATCCTTTATTCTACGGGTATTCTTATACCCCCCGAATATGTCGGGATATGACGAGTACGGTTGACCCATCTCGGGTTTCGACATGTACCACTCAATCAAATATACCACAACAATCACCTTCACTTTCAACATGGGTAGACAACCACTCATCCACTCAAAATCCTTTGCTTCAGGGAACCAATGTTGGTTCTTTTATACGCATCGAAGAATTGGATCAAGTCACTCAGACTTATCCCCTTGAACAATCAAGTTCAAATAACATGACATTCACTGGTGAAGTGAGTTCATCTCCTCGGGTATTGTTTCAATAACCCATTACCGTGCAATCGATCAACTCCCCCATCTCGATGAGGATTATTTAGCACGATATGCTAGGAGTGAGCAGCAATTCCAACAAATGAACCAATCTTTCGACAGGTTGCAAGGAAAAGGTGATGTCTTGCTTCAAAACAATAATGCTACCCCTCCACCAATTGACAATACAACCAATGAGGGGTGGCAACATCGCGAACAATTCATAGCGGGATACCATACTCCTCAACAACCTCCAAGGGTTCAACCAAAGGTATCTAAGCAAGGTATCACCCCGTCAACGGGCAATGTCATTTCATCTTTGGTTGATAAAGTCAAGGAGTTAGAGCTTGCCTAGAATACACATAATTCATATGTCGGGCAAGCATGGGCTCCTTCCTACCCACAGAACTATGGGCAAGTATCGACTGCACAAAATCCACCAGTCTACATGAATACTCCAAATCATGGGGACTTGTTAATTAGGGACGGTACCTTGGGTATGCCTCCTCAAGCTACATATGGATATCTACAACAGGCATCATCCGGAACTATGTTCTTAAATGCTATACCAACCCAGAAACGTAACATTCCCTAGCTTCGCGCCTTCAACTCCATATCAAGGTAATCAACCCCCTTATATACACATGTATTCTAAATCTCCACAGGGGGACATGTACTCCTACCCAGGTCCATATGGACAATCGCAGGGGATGTCATATGCCCCGCCAAATGTCTATGTTGTCCGTTTCAGTAGCCAATACAGCCCCACCTCCCCAACAAGGGTCTTCAATGGTGGAAACGTATGCAATGGGGACTTATTCTGAATATCTCAAAGAACCCCTAGATTTCTCCATTTGGGACAGTCATGCTCCCGAGACCCTTGCCTGATCTCCCGAAGTTCAAAGGGGAGGGTGATCCAAATGCCCACATCAAGGCTTATGCAATGACCATTTGAGAGTTGCTCCCATGGGATGCAATCGTTGTAAATTTTCCCTAAGATACTTGAAGGTATTGCTCTTGACTAGTATTATAGGATATTGGAGGCTTCAATACACTCGTTCAAACAACTCATGTCAAAATTTATCAAAGCTTTTGATATGAACAAGCTTCGCAAATAGGAATCAAGATAATTTCTTCATATCAAACAAGAACATAACGAATTTGCAGCCCACTTCATTCAGAGGTGGCGACATGTTCTCTACTCTTCCGCAAGTGCTCCAAACATGGATCAAACGGAACTTTGTGATTTTTTCCTTCACTCCCTCAATAGGAGACAAAGGAAGAGGTTCAAAAGTTCTTGTTAAGGAGTTATGAAGAGGTGCTAGAGGGTGCTCTTCGGATCGACCAAGCGGCCATCGACAGTGGTCATAAGACCTATGGAACAAATGGGAAGTTAGTTACCCCTACTCAAAGCACTCCCGGTTACTCCAACAATACAAACACAATCAAGGACCAAAGATCCTTAATAAGAATCGTGGAGTCACGACCGACGGTGTAACTAATCAGCCCAAAAATCCTAACATTGTTAATCCCACGGTATAGGTGCTACGAATAACAACAACAATGGCAATAAAAATGGCAACAATCAAAGAAACAACAATTTCTCACCCTTGGTAAACATTGTGGATTTTAATTGTCCCCAACAATAACAATAAACCTCATCCACAAAGACAAATGCCGACCCCAAGCCCTAGTCAATACCCCAACCAATTCCAAAACCAGGGGCAAGGGTTCCAAAGTGTTAATTATAACAGTCAACAACCAAACAACAACCGTGGATTTGGACCACAATAAGGGACAAACCAAAGGCCCAGGATTACGATCCTAACCTATATTGTAGTTTCCATAGGGTCCATGGGCATGATGTAAGAACCTGTCGCGATTGTAATAAATTTTTGTAGTGTTTTCCAGAAGACCAAAGACAGTTTGTTTGTCAACATGTTTCTGGCCAACCCAACTGCACCTAGTCAGAACACCTATATGGGACTGGTGTCTCCATAGAACACACCGTTGGGAATCTTCAACGATCCTCTCCCCACATGTCCAAAGGATGGTAGATTGGATCCTAATAGTTCGAATAAAGGTATTGTAATAGGGACTCATGATCATGAAGCCTCAACTTTGTCAAACCCACAGGTGGCACCTCCTTTGGATGGTCGTCAAGCAAATGAAGATTGTAGGTTTGGTTGAGTTAGATGTTGAACCCCAAATTAATGTTGCAACAAGATCCAGAGACTATTCTTCACAGCCAATCCCGATTTATCCGGTTGTGTCGGATAGTGTTCATGACATGCTAAGTAAGCCAGTAGGAGCTTATGACTTGATCAGTGATCTAACCAAGACCTTTTCACACATTTCCTTTTAGATCTACTGAATAATTCCCCTGCTCATCAAGCCGCTCTCTTGGAAGCACTTGGTCTTGGCCATTTGGCTAACGTTACCCCTCTACCAGAGGCACGAGATAAACCATATAGACTTTGACATTTTCCCTCTAGGGCAGCCCGAAAGGGATATTGGGTTTGTATTTGACATAAGCAAGATGCCTATGGATGCTGAAATAGCTCGTAGAGGCGATCCGACCTTGTTTTTACAGGTTTGGATCTACAACAACTATGTGAAGTGCGCAATGATCGATGATGGGGCAGCAGTTAATATAGTCCCCTTCTCTTTTCTTCAGAAGTTAGGATATGGGGAGACTAATTTCTCCTCAACGCGAAACACATTGAGGGGCTATGATAGTCTCAAGGCAACCTTGATCGAAACCATAGTATTACCAGTCACTCTTAGACCCAAGATGGTGCTTACTGAGTTTTATATTATAGATCGGGAAACCAACTATAATATGATCCTTGGTTGCCCTTGGATCCACCGCATGAAAGAAATCCCCTCCACCCTATTCCAAGAAGTTAGATTCTTGCATTTAGGGAAAGTCTTTGTTGCTCAAGGTGATCCAAAGCCCTTTGATATACATCTGGCTAACTTGAGGAAAAAGCCAGGGGTCCACTCTAAATTCGAGCTTCCCACCAACTAGTTAAACAAATCAGAAAGCACGTTACCAGAATAAAATTTGGTTCCCATAACAAAATTAGAGGTTACATGTTTGATCGAGGGTATTCCGGTCAAGGATGAAAATTTTGTTGTAGAGACGGTATTTTTAGGAGATATAGCAAAGATTGTTGATCTATTAGAAAAGTATTTGCCTATCCTTCTCCCCTTTGATTCCATGGGTATGGGACATGCTTTGGGGCTTGGTTCCCTTCCAACAGATGAGGTTTGTATGGTAGATGTAACCGAGATAAAAGGAGAACTCACAAAGAATGACTCAACATCTACCTTTCCGAGTAATTGTTGGACCCTCCATTTTGATGGGGCCAAGTGTCGCTTTGACGTCGGGGTAGGTGTAATCCTTACTTCACCCAAAGGAAGGGTTTTACCTTTTGCTTTCAAATTGAATTTCGAATGCACAAATAATGGGGCTGAATATGAGGCTCTCTTGCTAGGTCTCATTGTAGCTAAGAGAATGGGCATCCTCAATATTAGGGTGTTAGGTGATTCACATAGCTAGTCACAAATCGTATCCGAGGTATATGAGACTAGGGCTGAACACTTACAACTCTACAAAACTATCGTGTTGGGCCTAAGGGGTTTGATTTTATATCAATTGAGGAAGTTCCACATGAACAGAACCTTCTAGCAGACTCTATAGTGACTTCCGCCTCATGCTTCACCCCAAGTAGTGATTTACAGGACACCAACTTCATGGTTTCACTCCGCGTTGAATCCTTGATTCGCAAAGTGCCAGTAACGTCAATGTTGACATACATGGAAGCTGAAGACTAGCTTGAATCTTTAGACCCTATCAATAGGGATGAGTCAACCTTAAGTTACTTAAATGCTCTGGCGAGTTGCATCTTACTTGTCAAGAGGTAGACCTTTCCCTAATTCCACGTTCCTCCTCTTATTTTGGTAATCCAATGATTGAGTCCTCTCTAGGAAAAGATTTTGAGATTTATGATGATGAAGAAGAAGGGGATTTGGAGTTAACTCCACTCCTGCCTGAGTTTGAGGAGGGTAACGCTCCCTTAATTGAGGGAACAATTGATATAAACATCGAAATGGAGGAGGAACCAAAAATCTTTAAAATAGGGTCCTCTTTAACTTCAGAGGAAGTAGAAATTCATACCCAAATCCTCAAGGAACATCAGAAAGCCTTCACATTTAGTTACAAATAAATGACGGAATTGCACCACACATCGCAGTTCACAATTTCGTCACTAAGTCTGGACGCCAAACCAATTAAGCAGAAATCAAGACCTATGAAGCCAAAGGTGGCCCTTATGGTAAAAGAAGAGGTAATGAAGCTTCTCCAGGTAGGATTTATCAAGCCCATCGATTATTCACAATGGGTATCTAACATTGTCCCCGTCCTCAAAAAGAATGGAAAAATTTGTATTTGCATAGACTTCCGGGACATTAACAAGGCTTGTCCCAAGGATGATTTTCCACTACCATCCATTGATGTTATCATTGATGCAACAAAGCTAGATTTGAGTTGTTGTCTCTTATGGATGGGTTTTCAGGATATAATCAAATCAAAATCTCTACCGAGGATCAAGCTAAAACTACATTTATAACTCCTTGGGGAACCTATTGTTATGTCGTCATGCCATTTGGTCTTAAGAATGTTGGCGCTACATATCAACGAGCAATGACCTACATATTCCATGATCTTATTCATAAAATTGTGGAATCCTATGTAGATGACCTATTGGCCAAGGCTAGGAAGCGCTGCGATCACCCAGAGGTGCTTCGTATCATTCTCTCACACTTGATTGAGTATGGTGTCACATTGAATCCGAGAAAAATGTGTATTTAGTGTAACAGGTGGTAAGCTCCTGGGTTACATTATATCTTCATGGGGATTGATGTTGACCCGGCCAAAATCTAGGTTGTGTTAGAAATGGTTCCACCATTAGACGAGTCTAGTATTAGATATTTTCTTGGGAAACTCGGTGCAATCCGAAGGTTCATCCCTGACTTGACCTTCGTCGTTCATCCAATCAACAATTTGTTGAAGAAAGATTATAGCATTGATTGGACGGAGGAATGTGATGAGGCCTTCAAGGTAGTTAAATGGTTCTTCATATCCCTCCCACGCTAATGCCACCTAGGTCAGATCACCCTTTGATCTTATATTCGCAGCTACAGACATTTTGCTAGCCTATATGTTGGCTCAAGAGGATGACGATAAGCAAGAATGGGTTGTTTACTTTATCATTCGGACATTACTCGATTATGAGACACACTACACGTAGGCAAAAAAATAATGCCTTGCCATAGTTTTTACAACCAAGCACTTAAGACATTATATGCTCAATCAAGAAACAAGGGTCATCATCAAGTCAGACCACTTACAGAAATTCCTCATGCAGGATCCTTGTCTAAAAAGGTTGGGCATTTCATTACATTAATGGGTGAGTTCAAGTTAATGTTTGTAAATCAAAAATCCGTTAAGGGTCAAATCATTGCAGATTGGTTGGCTGATAATCCATTAGATGGGGGTGATTTGGTAGATTTGGACTTTCCGATGAGTGCGTATATTTCGTTGAAACCAAGCCTCCTATCTTTGTATGCCCTTGGTACATTGACATTATCAATTTCATCATGGACCACATGTACCCAGAAGGGGCAATGTCACAACAAAGAAGGTGGTTACGTGTAATTACTGCTAAGTATGTTATCCTGGAATATGTGCTTTATCGCAGAGCCTTTGACGGAATGCTATTGAGATGTGTTGACACTGAAGAGTCTGAAAAGATTCTTTATGAGTCACACAGTGGGGTATGTGGTGGCCACTTCGGCAGCAATGCCACTACCCGGAAGATACATCGAATGGGCTATTTCTGGCCCACCCTAGAGCATGATGCGAGAGTTTGTGCGTAGATGCCACAAGTGTCAAGAGTTTTCCCACGAGATCCACATACCGGCACAAGATTTACAACCAATCGCAACTCCATGGCCCTTCTCCATGTGGGGCCTAGATCTGATAGGGAAATTCTCTCCCTCATCAACAGATGGCCATAATTTCATAATCACGGCCACATAGTACTTTACCAAGTGGGTAGAGGCTATGCCCCTTACCACTATCCCTAGCTCTGTAATCACTAAGTTCATCCTGAACTCAGATCATTTGTAGGTATGGGGTGCCACAGGTCATTATTTTTATAATGGCACGTCTTTCAAAAATGAAGAGGTGCATGAGTTATGTAAAAATTCAAAATAAGTCATCACACGGCTTCTCTCTCGCCCTCGAGTTAATGGACAAGTCGAGGCTACCAATAAGACTTCAAAGTCCATTCTTCTAAAAACTATTAAGGAGAATAAATGAGATTGGCATATAAAGCTTTTTCCAACCTTATGGGCCTACTAAACGTCGGTTAGAACACCAATGGGGGCAACCCCCTTTTCCTTAGTATTCGGTGTTGAGGTAGTTCTGCCACTCGAAGTCGAAATACCTAGCCTCTACATTTCGCTACATGGGATCCTGGGAGAGGAGGGTTATCGAGAAGCTCGTCTCTCCCAATTAGAAAGCCTCAACGAAGCTAGACTAAACGTTGAGTAATGGCACAGTGTGTACGCTAACCGCATGGCTCGGCAATACAATAAAAAGGTGTACAAACATGAGATCTACGAAGGAGATTTGGTATTAAGACTCGATAGCTGAATAGAAAAGAAGACCGGCGAGGGAAGAAAGTTCAGACCTAGGTGGTTAGGTCCATATTGAGTGGTGGAAGACTATAAAAATGGTGCATTCCACTTGTGTACTCTAGAAGGTGAGGAGTTTAGTGAATCTATAAACTCTCTTCACCTAAAGAGATACTACGCATGATCCATCAACATTCTCATATGTACATTATTGCATCTGCATTACATTTTCATCTGTTCATTCATTTTGTAAAAAGTGTGATCAAGGAGCTTATTCTTATAGCAATTCCTAAAAACTTCTAAAAATATTGGTAAAACATTCAAATCATGTCTCTTCAAATCTTCATTGTATCATCAATTGTTTCTGTATCACTTATCAATCCAAACAAGACAAGACAAAGTTTTGATAGTAACCATACCAAGGCCTGCATACTTGGTTCTACTTTTGGTCTCTTCTTAGGATAGGTGTCTTTTGTTCATGGTTTGTTCTAGAAGCTTCATGGTGTCACATCTATCCCACATACATCTCCTTGGAAATAAGAACATTCTAAACATTTTTCCCAAATAAGTAATTCAAATGTAAATCAACAAAAAAATTATTTTACACATTTCTTTGCCCTACCAACCTTCGGTGTTGAGTTTGTCTCTTACTAGTGACATAGGGTTGGGAAAGGAAGGAAATTCCCTTACTCACCTATGCTTTGTCCATGGTGATAAGCCCATGCTTCCTACTGGTAGCATGGGGCAAGGTGTAGGGGGTCTCTTTGACAAACCTAAAAGTCATAAACAATTAAATTGATTACTGTGAAATCTTAAGTCAAAACAAAGTGAATTAGATGTTCAAAATTCCAAGAGAATTCAAAACCCTAAAAACAAGATTTTGTCAACCAAGTGGCCATCTACGGATCCAAGTCTAGATAAACTACAAAGCAATTCACATTCTAAACTATGAGGTAGCATGAGTAGGGTAAGGTTGTAGCATCCCAATTTGGTTCTGTCAAACCTCTGTCTTTCTCTCATCACTATCATTCAACAAATTTCATGGCTTGTGCCCTTTCTAACTCTCGGTGTTGAGCCCTCGCATCTTACTAGTTGTGTGGGGTTAGGAGTGGGGAAAGCATATCTATTTATCATATCATTATATCATCACGTTTTTCAAGACAAATATGAAGTACCAAAGATTGCAAAAGAAACTAAGTTTAAGATCACATTGTGTTTGCATCATCATATATCAGCATTATGAAATACAAAAATAAATCATTATGTTATCGTTTCACATCCATTGCAAACATTATGAAAAGCATAGAAAATCAGAAATTCTAAACATCTAGAGTACACATGAGAGATAAGCCAAAGAGAGTCAACTCGGATACAATGGAATGCCGAACCAAAAATAGAGTCTATATATATCATAGTGGATCAAGTTTGTATATAATGTCATCATGCGCTAGGCATGGTAAAAATTCTGCAACGAGCCCGAAACATTAAGAAAAAAATCATATAATGTCAAAAAATGGTATCCAAGCAATAAAGGCTCAACGACCTGTCAATCCCTCGTGTGATCCCTCGATGACACGTGACCGCGTCTAGGGCTCATGTTGCAGCTGCAACGGCGTTGTGAATGGACTGAATGGTGTGAGTGCTCATGGTGGTGCCCGCTTCCCATAGCCTCACTATGAGAATGGCTTCACCTCATCAGGTGCTTGGCGGTCTCGTATCCTATGATGCCTAGTTAAAACAACCCACGTGAGAACCAACAAATAACCTAAGATTAGTTAGGAAAATTATAGAATAATTTTTTTGTTTAGGAATGTCTACAACCAGGTTGTAAGACAACAATTGTCACTAATAGGTTATAGAACAAGTTTAATCTATTAGAACATACTTTACTTTTATTAGCCATCATTAGACTCACAAGGTCAAAATTTTAGCGTTAGAAGTTTCAGTTGATTTTAGGGGGTAATTTATCCCCATACCCACTCTCTAACAGGCTCAGAGTTTTAACTTGATTTTTCTCATACTTAATGCATTCAAAATTTCCCTAAATCATTCCCATTGGATAGGAAATTTTCTCACCTTTCTAGTGATATAAAAAAGTCCTCCTAACTCCTTGTATAACTCAGGATATAGGACCGTGGACTTAGGGAGTCAAATTTTCCCAAAAGGGACACGTGTCGAGCGGGAAGGAAACCCATTTGTCAGTTGTCGGGTCGCGGGCGGTGTTGGATTTTTGTTCTTACACGGGACAAAAACAAAATTTACGTCACACACCCGTGGGTCTACCAAGGACACGTGGCACCCAACAACCATGATGGGGAAGAAAGGGAGAGGGAAGGTGGGGTGACGCGAGATTTTGGGAGGATTCACCGCTGGGAGACAAAGGTAGATGGCACGCGCAGTCCGCGCATCCACGGGGGATAACACCGACGCGAGGGTGGGAGTGCGGGGCCACGGGGATTTTAAACAAATTTTCCAAAGTAAAAAGATCGCGAGGGTTCGCCCCTCCGCTAACACCCATGCTTTGCACGTGGCGACCCAATGGATGCGGGATTGCGGACCGACAGGGGAAAGAGGTAAAAATTTCCCAAAAATTTTAAAAGGTCCCAAAGACAAAAATAATTTCACGCCTCCGCTGCTGCTCCATGAGGACACGTGGTGGCCTCGATTGGGCGTGGGTTGGCAGAGGAAATTTTGAAAATTTCCCCAAAAATTTTCAAAATTTTTCTAAGGATTTTTCAATGGGAAATTTTCGGGCCATGGCCCGCCAGTGAAAATTTTCCCACGAGGAAGGAAAACTTCGAGAGGACCATAAATTTTGCTAGAAAGCATGGTTTTGGGAAAATGATGACTTTATAGAAAGCTCTCGATGCCCTATTTGCACAAGAATCATAAATTTTACATTTTGATCAAGCTTAAGGGGTCAATTTCATGAAAATGATCTCTGTGCTTTTATACTGACCAATTAGTAAATTTTGACTTATAAAATTTATTCAATTTGGTATCCTCCTTCACTCAACATGCCAAACAAACATGGAGGATTGCTCTAGGAAGGATTTAGAATGTTTTAATTTTCCAACAATTGTGAAAATGATTTGTGAAAGGGATTGGGCTCGCTTTTGCAATGTTTTAAATTGTTTTCTTAAGTGTTCTTTGTCAATTTGAGTTCCTTGATAATATAGCATGCTAAATTTTAACATTTCCAAGTTGATTATAATGTGCAGGCCCGAACTGTACATATTAATTAAATTTATTTGCCAGTTTTAAATTTATAACAGAAATCCATTTCTAGAAAATCTGTTTATCAATTTCATCATTCAAGTGTGGAAATTAATTTCTATTCTAGTCCAAGGCATTTAGTTGTTTATAAACAAATAATTTAAAGGCTAAATTGTAAAGTCTAGTTTCCAATTTAATATATTTCCAAAAGAGAAAGTAATATAATTTCTTCAAACGTATTTCTTCTTTTTTCATTTTTCTAAATAGGGATTTCAATCACAAACTGATATTCCAATTCAACACATTAATGCAAATGAGGGAAAGTCTTGCAATTCTTTATTAATCCAAAAGAAATACATCTTTCAATGTTTGAATGCAAAAATAGGTTTCTATTTCTTTCTTTCCCATAAACAGAATAGAGTATAAACATCCTTCATAGTTATAATATATAACTTTCATAACCAATTACAACATCTTTTCTTCACAAATATATATTACAATTTCATCCACATCAAGGTGGGAAAGATTACAAATGAATTTGTTTCACAAGGGGCTAGCAAAACTATCTTCTTCTGCTCCAGAACAGCAACATGCAAGTTTTCTTTTTCTTCCAAATTGATCACAACAAAAGTGGGGGAAAGGCAACGCTCTCCACCCAACCAAGACATCCAATGAAAGGAGAAGCCATCCTTCATCATTGGCCCCGAGCCCCAACCATAATACAATAAGAGGTGTGATTCAACCCATGGCAACAATTGGCTTCCACAACACACAACATTCTTTCAACATGCATAATTCAATATAAAACACAGTCCAAACAAAAATAGCAATTTACAATTGCATTTGCAAACATTCAAACAAAACTCAGGCTTGATCATGCAAGCCAAAGGAGCAAGGACTATGGGGGAAGCTACTTATGCCTCCCAATGGGAATTGGGCATCCACTAATCACAAACTACCAAAATAATTCATCACACATATCCTTATGCCCCCCACAATCCCTCCTTATGCCCCCCATAGATTTCCTTATGCCCCCCACAAAGTAAGAAATGCAAGCTATTTCTTTTCCATGGTGGATCCCAAACCCAAACTCCCTCCACAATAATATGATGCCACTGGCATTCCCTTATGCCCCTCCCACAAGAATTCCCCATAGCCTTCTCCTACACCATTCCTATGGCAGTCTACCCAAACACCAACAAATAAACAAAGCATACACCATTCACACATTACAAAAAGAAACAACAGCATAAGAGAAGAACTCAGCTCCTACCTCTCCATGGTAGCTTTTGTTTCCAAATAGTAAGCTTCAATGCCCAAAACATAGTCCCAAAACAGCAATGCCAAATATGAAATTATCTCCAAATCTCCTCCAAGATCCACAAGAGCTCCAAACAGCAAAAATGTGCCCCCAAAGAAGTATGAAAAATTATTCAACAACCCCAAAACAAACAAAGAGTTTGAATTTTATAGAGGAGAGAAGAGAAGAGGATGATGTGGATCCATGTAGGATGCCACGTCGTACATCCTCAACTCCAATCACAAAAGACAAAAATTTCATTCTCCCAAGCACAATAAAGAGGTGGGTGAAAGTATGACAAGTTACTTGCACACTCCAAAAATCCCACACCCCAAAGGACTAAAAATTAAATAAAATGTAAGGGAGTGCAATCAAAACTTGCAACATGATTAATAAAAAAATACATTAAAAGGGCTAAAAATAATCTTCCAACCATAGGTATGGTTGGCAAATTAAATTAAGAGGTATGGTACAAGTTTTACTTATCCCACAAGCCTCCAAAAATAGCCCCGAGGAAAAATTTTAATTTCAAGGAGGTGGAGTATTTCATACTCCAAAATCTGACTTACACAACTCTTACACAAACTTACACATCTCTTACATATTTAATACAAAGAGCCAACAACTTCCATTATTACTTTCCCATATCCCAATTTAATTTATTTAAATTTTAACCATATGATTTCTCACATTAATCTACCACAATTTTAATTAAATAAAAGAAAGGGACACATTACTAATAAAATACATACAACAATAATAAAAATTAACCACATTAATAAAATACACAAAACCCATGGTCACATATAAAGGTGATCCCCCCATGGGAATCCCTAACAAAACAACACACACACACACAAACATGTTGCCATGGTGACCTTGTTGAATTCACCTAGAATTCCAGTATGGTTGGTCTCTAATCCCCGATGTTTGTTGTGATTTTTAACCTACAAAACGTAAATACCTCCTTCGGCCTCATGGCCATATCAGAACATCCAAAATGAATATAAATGTAATTCCAAAATCATCTATATAAATGAATCACAACAACATCGAAGTAACAACTACATCATTTACAATTTAATCAACAACTATATCATCATCATATAATGTCCATTTTCTAGGTCTACTCACAATATCCAAAATCACATGTCTGAACAACATTCAAAATATATCCATGTCAAATAGTATATCATCATCCACATATGAAATGTCTCTAATAATCATCATGCATCATAACCAAATCAAGATCAACAATAATCCATGATCATATGTCTAACATCATACTAAATC
Organism: Taxus wallichiana var. yunnanensis; assembly: GCA_018340775.1. NCBI lineage: Eukaryota > Viridiplantae > Streptophyta > Pinopsida > Cupressales > Taxaceae > Taxus > Taxus wallichiana. Next base: position 392,043,300 of record CM031235.1, read on the forward strand.
AAAACATAGTAATGTCCATAATGTAATCAACCGTATCAAAATAGGTATTAAAAGGTATCAAAGGGAAGTGGGCACTACATATCCAGCTATTGTGGTATAAAGGGAGGACACTATCTCCGCGAGCTTCCGGATGGGAGTGAACATGTCGGTGTGTAGGCCGGTAGCTAAGGGCTGCCTTGAATCAACGATTAACTTGGCTCGAGTCTTCCCGAGGGGATCAACAGGGTGTCCACACATACCCAAAAATGAGTTCTTGCCACTTGTGTGTGGACGTTGCAAAAAAAAGAAATATAATGAGCTAGAAAATCATGAACGTAAATCAAAAGAGAATGCTAAACTAAACATTCGAAATCAATAGCAAAAATAGAGAAAGGAGTGTTGAACATACTGGTCTCTAGGCATCCATGTGGGATCAGTGGCTGCCAACTACGGAAAGTGCCGGCTTTGGTGGCTATGGAGCCTCCTTGAATCCGAAGGCATGGTGTTGTCCCATCACGGACTCATCGTCCCCTCCAAGTGTCTCCTTCGAGACCAAAGTCTCTCTCTGCGCTTGCCTCCTCATGCACTACTCTGAGGATCTCCTGAGTATCATGCTACTCAGGGTCACCATCGGCCCCCTCCAAAGGTCCCCCCCTCATCTTCCTCACCGTGCGACTCCCCTCCATATCATCTCTTACATCCTCCTTAAAGTTAGATTCCAAATCAATCGACTCATCTTCCTCTCCGTTGAGCAGGATCTGCCCCAATCTGAAGTAAGGGTGCTTCAAGAGCACTAGTTGCCGTCGATCCTAGATTATGCACCTAATCGTGATAGCACACCAGGGGTAACAACTGTCCAACCAATATCCCCTCTAGGACCTCTCTGTGCCTCCTAAATAGTCCTATAAATAAAGGCGTCATCAAGGAAGGAAGTATGACGGGGTATGGAAGATCGAACTACTTTGGGGTACTCGATCAAAAGGGTGAATCTCTAGTCTCCCAGCTCTATCAACTAGCTGGCTCGTGGAAGAGAAAGCTACCATCGTCATAGTCTCGTCACCCCATATTTTGCGATGTCCTGATAGGGTGTGGGGGTCATGTCAGCTATAGTCAAAGAGGTCATTGACTGATGTGGAGTCCGGAGCACTGACATGCCTATCCATCTAGCTACCCAGACAGTCTTTGATTCTGATACTTGCACCCCCTGCCATACGAGATGAAACGCTCGTAGACCCAACTCATAACAAGAGTGGGGTGGTTCAAGGACTGTCCCTGCAATCTGAAAACTTTGTATAAATCATGGTATGTGGTCCCTAGAATATCTTGCTCCTAGGCATACTTACGGCCATGAGCCTCGATCTATGCAATGATGGGGGCCCAACAATACAAAAGTGTATCTCCTCCCTTTTCCCGATTAGTCTCAAGGACAGGATACCCATGATGGCTCTCTAAAGGATAGGAATGGGAGCAGTAGTAATAGACCAAACCTTCATTCCCTTCTTCGAGCCAGAAGAGACAATAACATCTCCCATGTATGTAGCCCTGTTGTGTCATCACAAAGATGAACCCCACTTGTTGCCAATGTCACATCCTACCAAGTACCGAGAGTCCAAGAATGTGGTAAACATCCTCCAGAGTGATGGTCCACTCCCCGACACTTGGGAACCGAAAAGTGTTCCGGTCCGCATCCTAGTAAGAGAATAAGTCACACAAAATGTGACTAGCAGGAGAAACATGGGGCACTCGTGCTATCTACCAGATGCCTACCCATTGTAAAAGATCCATCTCAGCCTAGGTTAGCTGATCTAAAATCCCAGGGAGCCAATCACACTCTCTCTCTCTGCTCTAGTGTATGTACTCCACCTTCTTCTGCATCCACCAAAACATGAGAAAAGAGCAAGTTAGTAAAGTACATCACACAATAAGCTCATCAAAAACATGGTAGCCTTCCAAAATCCAGCAAAAAGTCAAGTTTCGAGCATGTTTTGACATTCTGTCCAAAACCGCTGCCCAATGCAGGTGGCGGTTCTTGACCGCCGCCGCCTACCTTAGGTGGCGGTCAGCAGGCGGCGGCGGTCCTATGACCGCCGCCCTGCTTTGGGCAGTGGTCCTAAACCAATTTTCAAAATTCACCCTTAACCCTAAAAAGGACCAAAAATGTTAAAATTGACCATTTTCGACAAAATAAAAGCATGCCCTATGGGCGCCTCCTAAAGACCCATTCAAGATAAGAAATTTTTAAAATATCCCCCCTAGGTGAACTTTTCAACATTTAAACTTTTAGGGTACAAAAAGACAAAGACGAAGATAAATAACCTGAGAGCGCGCTGGTTGATCTCCCGCTCACGGAGGCATGATCATGATCTCAACACAAACGTATCGGTTGTATTATCGTCAAGAATGGTCACCATAAATCCAGAGATCTAAATCAATCAAACTAACCAAATCAACAATGCACAAATGAATTGAGAAATGAGTTTGTTTTGATATAAATATGTTATTTCTAACTTCATTTTGAGTGTGTTTGTCTACAGGTTAGAGCATCGGCAATGTATATTTTCAAACCTCGCAGATGGTAAGTCCTCTTGTCATTTTAATTTAATGTTTGTTTTTGATATCTTATCTATCTACACATGAGTCTTCCTTTTCTCTTGCAGGTAGCGGGAGTTTGGACGGTGATATTTCGACACACAAGTGTGTCAGGTATAGCTTCTAACTCCCCATTTTGGGAACGCCATACTCAGACTCTACGTTTTACGCCTCTTTCATGGCTAAGATGTTTCTCTGAGGGGGCAATATGTACGCACCCAAAATTACATGTGCTACATTGAGGGAAAATAGTTATAAAAGTCCCAGTGATGATTCAAAATCCTTTCAAGAAGGTGTTCGAGCTCCAAAACTCATTCATAGTATATATTTGTAGCCTAGATAGCCTTACTTAACCTTTTTATGCATTTTTCCATCTCCTTGTTTCTCATTGTGCTTGTTTTGGCCTTCGGTGCTAGGACCACCGGCTGCCAGGCGGTGGTTCGCCTTTGCAGGTGGCAATCTTGCCTTCTTTTCTAGAATCTTCATGTGTAAAATTACATGCGATAATTCACTTAAGTTTTCTTTTTGAGCGCATACGTGAGCCGAATTTGCTAAAAATAGCTTCATTTTCTTGGTTCTCCTTACTCCTATTTTTAAATAGATTTAATGAGTAGAACTGCCTCTTCATTGCCTTGTGCATGAAGTAACCTCCTATCCTCCATTCCTATATATTCCATGCTTGTATTCAAGCAAAGGGCCTAAGAATTTTGTGTATCTTGCATTGTTGTGCTGCCATAATCTTGCTAGGAATTGCATAGCCAAGTTCATATCTCTTGTGTTATCTTTCTTCTACCTGCATTATGTCCAAATTGCTTCCAAGATGTCATCGCTCAAGTGCCATCCTCTTGATGTTGTTCTTTGCATTCCCAATCCTTTGGACTCACATGAACACTCAGAGAAAGAAAGGAAAGAACCGGGGACGGACACGATACTAGTGGATATTCCAAAGCTCTTGCTCTTCCAGGTTGGAGTTGTGTATTTGTTTGCTTTGTTTTGTCAAATTATCAATTGCATATCAAATAGAGTAGAGAAACAATTCATTTCAATTAGTTAGATAGTTGCAAGTAGATCAAATCAATAGGAAGTTTTCTCTTCAATATTGCCGGGAAGTTGTGGGGGAATAATAGCTCTGTTAGAGCCATGATTTGTTCTTCACTTCTGAGGTAGGGTTGGAAAGATTTTATTTGAATTAGAATAGATCTTAGATTTAGATTCACACATCTACACAGATAGCTAGCTACATCCGGCTAGTTATTTGTTTTTAATTTGCTTATTAGATTAGATGCATTGTCTGAAAAGTTAGAAAAGCACAAAAATATTTATTTCCATAGATTAGTTTGTTTTATTGCTTTGTTCTGATATATTGAGAAAACACCAAAAATATAGCTTAGATTTCCTTTGATAGATAGTTTATTTACTGAAAACAAATCAATTCATCTTACATGACCATCAACGGTCCACAATAGGAAAAGACTTACAGTTGTGATCCCCGGTCCCACAACCCAACGGGCTAGAGCTAATAACTGACATTGACACAAGTTTGCGCTTAACAATCTTACGCACACCTACCACATACGCAGAGAAAATAAGACAATTACAGACATTGAACATAGTTGCTAATCGGCATATGACTTTTGGACTACTCCCGGAAATAGGATTTGATTACATGCATGACCGCAAGGGCCTCAACCTCAACGAGTCTTTAGTTGTGACCCACGTGTCCTACAACCCAACGGGCTCTACAGCGATTAGATATCAACACTAACTTACACACACCGGTATTCATATCTTCACTTTGCTTCCACCTAATATTATTACAAACCTTTCATTGTATAATATAGCATCCGATCAAAGCTAAGAATTTGTGGACAAGACCAGAAAATCACCCTTAGTTCCCGCAGCTCCACTACATCTCTTATCTCAATTTTAAGGACCTTGTCTAGAAACCCATATGAGGTACCTACAGGCTACTTTCCATGTATTCTCGCAACCAATCAATAGAATCTCGGTTGAACTAGAAATCAATTGGAGTCTCCAAGTAGCTATCATATCGGACCATACCATCATACCCCTTCAGGTTAGGAGAGCATTATTTGCCTTAGATTCATATATTCCGTTATTGTGTGTCTAAGACATAAGGTTGCCCAATTAGCTTGGTCATCCCCATCACTTTCAATTCCACACCGGCCCTCTCAAAGACGACCTCGGGAGGTCGGAGTGCGAAGAAGGTCACGTGTTGATTTTCTCGTGCATAAACCCCGATGTATTTTTACATGTTATGCAATCCCAGTGGAAGGATACGGTGACAGAGAAGGAATATGATGGTTTATACCTGCATATTTGGACAATAGCAAGTTGGTGGGATACACACAGAGACAACCTATTAGAATGGCGAGAAGTGAGAATCACCTTTTCTACTAGGTTTCTAAGGAGCAATGTACCTTCACAGATATGTGAATACCATGGGAAGGATTTTGCTTCGAAAGACGTACGAAGTGTGAGAGACTCTAGATAGAGGGGAATGAGGTGTTACGTCCATCACTTTCAAGACATAATTTCTACACAACCATCGGATGTTGTGCATGCACGAAGTATATCCATACAGAGTTGACACGGGAGATAGTTAATTGGCAAGAGATGACCTTGGGTATGATTCACACGTTTAATTACTTTTCTACTAAACCTTCAATTAATGAAGCATTATAGATTATGAAGCACCTTACTTTGGGAGATAGCATGAAATCTGAGGTACTACTTTTAGACATGTTTGGTGAGCATGATTTAGAGGCGCGCCTTGACCTTGAAGAGATTGAAGAAGAGGAAATGGTCTGCGCTAGGAAGAAAAATAAAATGGTAAGTTGGTATGCTTGATAGATGGTGAAGAGGATGAGGACAACAACCTAGATGTTAACCACATTGAAGGTACATGCGAGGTAATGGACATAGCAGATGAGAAGGTGTGTGCGTATCATGAGCCTATGAAAACAAATAAGGTTAACATTGGGACAGAGGTAGAGCCTAAAGAGGCCATTATTGGTGACTATTGGTCTGAAAAAGAGGTTGTAAAGATTATTGAGTTGTTGTGTGACTTTCAGGACTTATTTCCTAGAGGCTATCATGAGTTGAAAGGAGTACACCCTTCTTTAGGTGAGATGCAAATCAAAATTAAAGAATGTGCGCACTGATTAGGAAGAGGCCTTATAGGATGAATCCTAATTTGCACGTTAAGGTAAAGGAAGAAATTGACAAGATGTTGAAATCTAGAATCATTGAGCCCATTAAGGAGTCGAGTATCTTAACTCAATGGTGACAAGAATAAAGAAATATGGTAGGATAAAGATCTATGTGGACTATAGAGAATTAAATGCTTCATGTGTTATTGATCCTTTTCCTACCCCATTTACTAAGGAGATCCTGGAAGGTGTAGCAGGCGTGAGATCTACTCTTTTACAGATGGATTTTCAGGATATCATCAAGTGTGCATAACAAAGGAAGATCAGGAGAAGACAACTTTCACCACTGAATGGGGAATTTTTGCATATACAATTATGCCCTTTAGACTAAAGAATGTGCCTACATTCTTTTCATGCATTGTTGTACAAGCATTTCAGGACTTCATTCATAAATTTTTATAGGTGTATCTTGATGATTGGACAATGTATGGTCTAGTTAAGGATCATTGTGACAATTTGAGACTTATGTTTGAAAGATGCAGAAGTTAAGCATCTCCTTGAATATAAATAAATGTATCTTTACAACACCTTTTGGCACTTTGCTTGGGCATATTATTTGTAAGGAAGGCTTGTTGGTAGATCCATCCAAGGTCATTGTGATCTTGGGATTGGAAGAACCTAACAATCAAAGTGAAGTGCACATATTTCTTGGTCATACAGGGTATTACAAGAAATTCATTAAGGGTTATGCAAAGATTGTTGTATCCCCTGGAGGAACTATTGAAGTCTAAGGGAAAATTCTATTGGGGTGAGGCGCACAACAAATAGGTGTTTGAAACACTAAAGGAAAGGTTGACCACTGCACCTATTTTGTACTTTCCTTCATGGGACAAACTGTTTCATGTTCATGTGGATGCTTTTAGAATGGTGATTGGTGTCGTGTTAGCACAACCAGGTGAAGGAATAGTAGACCACCCTATTTGTTTACAAGGTGAAGTTGACACCTACCGAACATAATTATACAACTATTGAGTGCGAAGATTTTTCCATGATTTACACGATGCACAAGTTCATATTATTGGCCACACCATTTATCTTCTTTACATATCATATGGCACTTAAGTATTTGGTCAACAAGCCTATTTTACAAGGGTGCATTTACAGGTGGATACTACTATTTCAAGAGTTTTAGTTTACAGTTGTTGTCAAACTAGAAAAATGTAATTTAGGGCATGATCACTTATTGAGGATTAATTCTTGTGAGGGCACGCAAAGCATTAAAGACACAATTTTGGATGCATAACTCTTTAGATCAAATCATGTGCCCATGGAGCTAGAGGATATTGTAGTTTTTTTACGCACTGGATAGACTCTTGAGGGAATGAAGACATTAGAAAAGAAACAACTTGTAATATGTGCGGCACCTTACCAATTGATAAGTGGAGACTTGTACAAACTTGGTCATGATGAATTTTTGCACCGGTATGTGTTAGAGCATGAGCGCGAGGCAATTATGGAAGAATATCATGGTGGAATTGCAGGAGGTCATTATGCAAGAGATGCCACCGTGCACAAGATTCTGATGGCTAGATTATGGTGGGAAAATTTATATAAGGATGTCAAGGAGTATGTCAAGGCGTGTGATCATTGTCAGTGCCTTGGGAAGCCAAGAACAAGAGATGAGATGCCTTTGAGACCTATTACAAGTGTTGAACCTTTTGAGAAATGGGCAATTGACTTTGTGGGTCCTATTTCCCCACCCGCGCATAAGACTAGCACACGCTACATTATAAATTGTAAAGACTATCTTATAAGGTGGGTAGAAGCAATGCCTACGAGAGGATTACATAGTAGCTACAGTAGTGAGATTTTTATGGGAAAATATTATCAGCATGTATGGATGTCCATTGAGCTTGACAAGTGATAAGGGCACACACTTTTGAATGAGATTATCAGAATATTATTGGCTGATTTTATGGTGGCGCACCACAAGACAACGCCCTATCACCCACAGGACAATGGTATTGTTAAGGCTTTCAATAAGATTCTGGGACATACATTGACAAATATTTGTGATGTTGGAAGGAAATATTGGGATGATAAAGTATCTGTTGTACTTTGGGAATATAGAACTACCTACAAGAGATTGAATAAAGCCACACCATTTCAATTAATGTTGGCACAGAGGATGTTTAGACAGAGGATGTATTACATATATAATTCATGATACCATCCCTACATATTACACGCGTAGGAGGATTGGATGATGAACAAGTTGTTGAAGAGCGCATAAACAAATTGATGCAGTTGGATGAATGATGTGTTATTGCTCGGTGGAGTCAAGACAGAAAAAGCAAGACAGAAATCATGACATAAAGACATCTTGAGAATAAGGAATTTGAGGTTAGAAATATCATTCTTCTATATGATTCTAAGTTTGTGTGCCACCCTGAAAAGTTGAAAGTTCATTGGTTGGGACCTTTGTTGTAAGGAAAATATTGGAATCGCGCTTGCTGAAGTTACAGGCATTGGATGGCACTTTGTTTCCCAGTTACTTTAATGGGAGTAGAGAGAAGCCCTACTATAAATAATTCTTCTTAGTGTTTGTAATAAGGTATCGGTGCTAGTTAGATTAGATTTACCTTTAATGCATTTTCTTTATATGTGTTTCCTTTCATCATTGTTATTTTTATCAATTCAATTTAATGTTTTGTTCCAATAAGCATGATCACGCACCGTAGGTGATTACTATCTAAGTGAATTCATGTATAGAGGACCGCACATATTATTAGTGTGGGGTGGATTATAAGCAAAGGTGCATATGAGAGAGTTATGGTTCACAAAGGCCTAAGTACTAAAGGAGCGCGCATGTTGATGTTGATGTTGGTTGCTGAAATATAGGGAGAATGGTGATAATAAGGACAATGCCAAAGGAAAATCCACGTATGGTGAATAAGCGCACAGTGTAACACGAGGTAGGCAGTGGCATGGGTAGCTACTTGGTATAAGGTGCATAGGTTGATGTACTTTGGCGCATGGAGCGCGCGAAAGGGAGGTCCGTGGTGATGGAAGTAGTTTGCACACCTAAAGGTTGAGCTGAAATGCGAAATAAAAGTGAGATGGTGCAAGTAAAGGTGAGAAAAGAGGAAAAAATGAATTAAATGCAGTCATACGGTGGTAGTTGGCAAGCAATGAATGCGGGTAAAATTTGAAGACCTATAAATAGAATGTCAAGGTAATCTCATTTTTTACCCTACCAAGGCGTCGAATTTGTGAGTGCTTGTTTGCAACCTAGGGATAACTTTAGTAGTTTGGTGAAAAATTGGGTGTCGATTGAAGAATATTGAACCATAGTGTGAAGGAGGACACGGTCGTGTGAGGAGAGAGTTCCATTAGAGGGAATCCTGCAGATTGATAGTGTGGTGTGGATTTGGAAGGAAACAAGACTTCTCTGGCTAGGGTTTTGAGAATTAGGGCATGACAGACAAGGTTTGAACTAAAGTATAGTAGTGTTACACCAAGGGTTAGTGGAAAGATACTTAGAGTACTAAGGAAGAGCAAGGCACAAGGTAAAATTTTGATTTTGCATGATTGAAATGGCACTAAGGAAAGTAGTGACCACGTCACCAAAGAAGAAGGGTAAGGGAAAAGAAAAGCCAACCCCTACCATAGACATCCAGGAAGAATGGTACTCATAAATGCAATACCCAGATGGAGTATTGATGGGAAAGGAGTGGGTATCTCATGTTAGGAGCATGGCCGTGAGTGATTATAATCATCAAACATATTTGATAGCATGCGACATGGCAACAAAACTCATTCAAATTGACAGAGGAAAGAACCCTGGATGATAAGCCTATGTATGATGACAAGGGGAAGAGGTTATTGGAGAAGGCAAGGTTATTGTAGTTATATGAGCTTTCGTTCTTTGGGAAGCCAAAGAGATTATATAAATGGTTAATGTTGCGCATCCACGAGGACTATTTCTACTCCCCATGCAGAAGGAGGTGCATTACCACAAAATTAATTGAGAAATGTATTGGTTTGATTGGTACAAGGAATGCATTTGATGATGATTTGGCCAATGATACTGAAGTGAAGAAGACTGCAGTGGATTTTGTGTATAAGAAGGGAGGGTGCACGATAGATATTGTTAAGCTTAATGATCTTATCATGAGGATGGCCGCACGCTTACTCACAAAATTGAATGGTCAAGAAAGATGGACACAGTGAATAAATGTTGGTTGCATGTATGCAAGAAGATATCAGAAGGAACAGTCTATAATATTGCCTCCTTTATAGCAGAAGAAATCATTGAAGCCGCGTGCGATGGAGATAAGATTATCTTTGGAAATGTTTTATTGGTGATAGTGTTCTCTGAGATTGGGGTCTCGATGGGGTCAAGGACAAGATATGGTTAGAGTAGGTATTTACCTTAGCTCATGTTCACCTAGGTACTTTATTTACCTTTATTGTATTTATCCTCACCCACTTATGTGTGTGGATATTTCTTTTATCTTATTTAGATATTAGGAGATATTATCTAGTTGTTAGGTATAGTTATTTCCTTGATCTATGGTATTGACTAGATCCTTGATGTCTAGTTCTCTCCTAAATCTATGGTCTTAACTAGTTCTTTGATGACTAGTTATTTCCTTGATTTATGGCTTGATCTACGACCTTGACTGGTTCTTAGATTGTTATTCCTTTCCTATTCAAGCAAGGCCCATTCTCAATGTATGCATTGAGTTCCATAATAATATACACCCATTAAAATCCTTAGCCCTTGGTCATATGACATGGTCATATGAGGGCTTAAATCTTGTCATTCCTACTAGTAGGTGCTTAACTTTAGCGCCCTTTAATTTTATTTTTGTGGTGAAGGCTACAACAATTTGTTTTGTTTTAGTGGCAACTAAAATAAATAACTGAGCAAAATATTAAAAAGCTTGTATCTTTTGATTGGTAACTCGGTTTTGAGTGTCGTTTTTTGCGAAAGTGCTTGTTTTTTCATGCTCTTTCCATTGGAGTTATTTATTTTCATACTTGCAATATAATTATAAAGTGCCAAATATGGAGGAGTGTTGTAATCAATTATGGATGTAATTTTGGCTGAGTCAACGTCCTAAATTTTTGGGAGTTGCAGTTTGTACCTATCATGGATTCTAAGAATGATATGCTTTTCTCTAAAGTATGTGGACTTCAAGAGGATATTGTAAAATTTGTGGAAGAAAATAGATCACTCAAGAAGTGAAATTCTCTTCTACAATCACTCATTCACGATAAGGATACAATAATACACTTCTGTAGAACAAACTTGCTAGCCTACAACATCACCATCATATTATGGACAGCCATATCCATGCTCCTAGTCCACTTGCAGCTATTACTCCTGAACCCACTAACATTGATCTGTCAGTCTTTGAGTTTGTTCCTGCTCTTGATGCTCATACACCTATGAAGCTTGTTACTACATGCTCTTCCACATTTGTGCCTATTACAGTACCACATGTTGTGTATCCTACTTCTGCTCAACTGCATGGCTTTTTTGAGAAGCATACCATTGCATTCAGTTCTCGCATGCTCCGTTCTATGGGTCTCACTAGCGAAGTCATTAGCAAACATTCACAAGGTATTGTTTCCTCTATTCCACATGTTAAGTGGAATTCTCATCATGACATTGGTTTTTGAGCAGATACTTCATTGGGATCACACATTGACAGAGCTCCTTTTTTGTTCGCTCGACTCTTTCTAAGGATAATGAGAAACACATGATTTTTGTACCTTCTCTCGGGCTTGAGAAACTTGAGATTTTTTAGCATCGACGACATGATCAAACCGACATACATTCTAATATTCTTTTGCATGCACCCATTGTGCATTTTGCACCAAGTCATATGTAGACATCTTCTTCATCCATCTGTGTTGATTTGGGGTGAACATCGATCACTCGTGGCGTGCAACATAGGCATTTGTTGAGAGGACTCTACATGCATGGCTCCTCCACCATTAGGCCTCTTGCTCCACTTTCTATACCTTCTACATTGTGATGCTTCTTGTTTTGAGCATTTTTCTTTAACAGTGTCTTGTATCTCTCTTGTTTGTTAAGAGATTTTGTATTTGTATTTTTGATGCTTTTGGCATGTTGACTGTATCTCTTATGGGGGATCTATTATGGTGCATTCCAAAGTGTTAGTTTTTCAATGTTCGAGTAGTTTTTTTGATAACTCATACAGATTTGTAGCATCACTCCACCCATTTAACAATATGGGAGGGTGTGGTATTGATCCTACTTCTTCGGGTTTCGTGTCATTGCCTTGTTACCTTGGCTTTCCTTGGATTGTGACACTCTGGAGTTAGTGTCCTTGCCTTGTTGCTTTGGTTATTGTTCTTGGTTTTTTACTCTCTTTACTTTGTTGTTACTAGTTTTGGGTACCTTGCGGTGTCCCTTTTTCCTAGTTATTGTACATGAGTACCTCATCAGGCCTAGTTGTCGGGACTCATATTGTGGACATGCCACTTCTATTTTTGCCCCTAGCTTCACTTGAGGGGGTTTTAGAGTAGGTATTTACCTTAGCTCATGTTCACCTAGGTACTTTATTTACCTTTATTATATTTATCCTCACCCACTTATGTGTGTGGATATTTCTTTTATCTTATTTAGATATTAGGAGATATTATCTAGTTGTTAGGTATAGTTCTTTCCTTGATCTATGGTATTGACTAGATCCTTGATGTCTAGTTCTCTCCTAAATCTATGGTCTTTACTAGTTCTTTAATGACTAGTTATTACCTTGATTTATGGCTTGATCTACGACCTTGACTAGTTCTTATATTGTTATTCCTTGCCTATTTAAGCAAGGCCCATTCTCAATGTATTGCATTGAGTTCCATAATAATATATGATATTGTTTCTCATTTGTTTGCAAAGGTTTTATGTAAAGTTATTCTAGTGAATTTCTTTCATCTTATTGATTGTGGTGTTTGATTAGAATCTGTGTTCTTGGCTTGGTATGATCTGGTTATTGTTCCTTTCATGCAGAAGAAATCATTGAAGCCACGTGCGATGGAGACAAGATTATCTTTGGAAATGTTTTATTGGTGATAGTTTTCTCTGAGATTGGGGTGCCTCGATGGGTGAAGGACAAGATATGGGAATATCCTAAAGAAGATCCCTCCCTGAAAAATGGTTTTCCAAGTATACATGTGATTCGGTGACTCCAGCATACAAGGTGCGTGTGGATAAATGGTATAAACAGATGCGTGATGCATTTGGTGTAAAGTGGAGAATTCCAGGTTGAGTTACCCGCCCTTATAGATGGGATTGTTGAGTTCTTCATCTATCAACAATTTTGTATTGGGAGGTTTACATTGGTTGATGGTACTAAAATTCCATGGTGCAAACTCTTGTTTGCTTTTACTACAGAGTACTTTCAAGGAGTTGTGAATAGGTTTAAGGAGGCATAAAAATTGAGACTTGATATAAGAAAAGTGGATAAGGAGCACCATGAGATGCTTTAAACACTTGTTTACCCAAAGAAGCACGTGTATGAGCAAAAATATCTATCGGAGAGCATCCATTTATATAAACCGGTTACATTTCTGATAGCCTCAGTAACGGTAGTAAAGATATATATTTATCTAATGCCCCGATTTTTTGATGGAGCGTTCATGGAGGATGATGTGAGTATTCCTAAAGAACCCTTTGTGGGTAAGAAGTTTTAACCAATGAAATGAGGGCATGAAGAGACTCCTTCTGTCAGTGGAAGTGAAGGGGGAAGTAAAGATAAGACCCCCATTTCAAGTGTGCCGTAGAGCATACATCAAAATGTAAGTAGGTGGGGATAAGCACATATGTCAGAAGGAAGCCTATAAGAGGAAGCTCTCCGGTGCAGAAGAAATAGAGGATATTACCTAGCTTGGACTCTGAGGAGACATAAAGCCTAAAGGAAGAAGAGGATGAGAGTGAGGAAGAACTGGAGGTGAAGGTGAGTCCACATGTTTACATGGTGGATGAATCAAATGCGGAGGACCGTAACACGCATTTTGAGGACACACATGTTATGGATATGGATAGAGAAGAATAATTTGGGACAATATGACATTCGGGCCTCGGGTGAGAAATAGGAGCCGATAACAAAACATGAGGTCAAGGGCACTCCCGACCCTAAGCTAGAGCACAAATTGGAAAAGGAGGTCACGAAGATTATAGAACATCTAGTGGAGCATGAGGTGGCATGATAGAAAGGAAGGAAAGAGTGAAGAACAAGAAGGGATCATGGGTGGAGAATCGAACCTTGTTGTAGGTTTCCCTAAGGGTGTTTGAGGAAAGAGTAGGAGACCAAGGTACATCCCATAAGGACCTATAATGTAGTACATTGAAGATCCCAACAAGGTTATGTGCACTAGGTATCAAAGCACGATACCTTTAGATCAACTATTTTGTTAGTCATTATTCAATAAGGAGGATGCACTACCATGCACAAGGAAGATGTTATCTTGGGCACTTGAGTCACATATCGAGGATCTAGAATTTGAGGTGAGCGCCCATTCATTACTAGATACCCATGAGAAGGAAACCTCTAGAGAGATGTTTCGATAGTTGATTCCCAACAATTATCAGATGAGCAAGCATGTAACGCACTTAACAAGCTATCGGTGGAGGTGGGTGCCCAAATTTTTGACAAGAACAACAATATATGGTTTATGCAAAGGGAGCTAGATGAGAAGAATAAAGAGATAAGAGAAAGGGACAAAGAGATAAAGGAGAAGGAAAGATTATTGGGAAATTAAAATAGGAGTTAAGGGAGGAAAATGGTGGATAAACGTGGCTTATAAAAAGGTAGAATGCATAGTTGATGTGATCTTACTAGCGCACTCAGATCTGGCCCCTCCTAGTAAAACCAAGTATGAAACCATTTTCCATTGTCTGGAGGATTTAACGTGTATAATCACAACTCAACATCCACCTCTTGCATTAGAATTTGCATAAGATGTATTGGTGAGACAAAAGCAACAGGAAAAATAACATATTGAAACTGCCATTACACAATACAATGAATTAATTGAATCAAGTAAAGGCAGCATCTCACATGGCAGAAATTTTCTATGACAATTTTGAAGATAGGTATCATGTAATGGGACTACTTATTGCAAAAGACGAGGAAAATCTAAAATATATCCAAGCCAAGAACAAAGGAAACAAGGTAGAACGAGAATGAATCTTAGTAGAAATTGAGCAGAAGTGGGAGGTAATTGATTCTAAGTTAAAGAAATTTTACCCACAAGTTACACGCAAGATGGAAGCGCTAATTGATGTAGGAAAACAATTAGAGACTCTGGTTGAAATGTTGAAGGAAAAGGGTGAGGATCTGAATTTTGAAGAGGTTCCTGCCATTATAGGTGATGCCTTTACTCAAGCAAGTAGTGAATTAGAGGGGTGGAAAATATTGGAAGCATTAGTGAATAAGGAATTCCCCCTCCTTTTTACACAGTAGCACTTGGATTATTTCATTATTTGGCATAATCCGTATCAGATATTATTTCATTCTTTGGTTATTGGAGAATTCTTTATCATTATTTGCATGATCAAGCAGAGTTTTTCGAGGACGAACAACATACCTAGTGTGGGGTAATGTTGGGCACTAGAAAATGGCTAAGTATTGAAGTATGCAGTGATACGTAAGTGTGTGGATAGGCTATAGAAGAAACATGCAAGAGATGGGCGTGTTAGAGAACAAGGTTTGCTCACGGAACACGGAAGGAGATGTGCGCGAGGATCACAATAGGAAGGTAGAAGACTTAGTGAATTTTTGGTATATGGGGCTAAGTATAGACTTGGAGTATGCGACATGCAAGGAGGATTGGGTAGTCAAGAAGAGTCTATTTTTAAGGAAATAACTTGCAGTTCAAACATGTGCATGGAGCTAATAATAGGATTATAACTAGAGTTAATTATAGATGATCTATTATTAGGTGAATCTTGCATGTTTCCTTAGATTATTTTGAAGTGGCACATGGTTATTCTTAGCATGCAACCTATTTTGAGAAGTGCATGGGTGGTGAATGGCAATATATATATATATATATATATATATATATATATATATATATATATCTATATGTATGTATATGTATATGTATATGTATATGTATGTATTGATTTGCACGGTTTTAAGAGATATAGATATGGAGGCATGTGTGTGAGGGAGATCATATTATATGTAACAGAGTTATGCTGGTATGATTTTGCGCACATGAATTTGTGATGGTAACTATGATGTATTCAACTATTTTGATTTGTGATGAAGAAATATAATGGATCTTTGTAGATGGATATTAGTTGTTGATGTCTTTGTTAATGGTTATTGCATGGTGAATTTGGTATTTATCTTTATGTGATTTGTATGTCCTTTATTATGTGTGTTTCCAACTTGAGTTCATGGATCTGATTGTTAGAATGGATTATGCACTTTGGGATCTGTTTATTATGAACATGCATGCTAACTCTGTGGTAAGATAGTAACAAAGAGGGACCTTGTACCTTTGTGTGCTTCAGGTGAGCGCTCGGATTTGTCTAAGTGATGTGTTAGCGCGTATAGGGTTTTGAGTGGGAAAATAAGGCTACATAAATCAATACTAATATTTTAGTCACAAGAAACATATCTTAAAAAGTGCCAATGATACAAATCAAACTCTACCACCAAGCATATTTCCCTTTCTACCATGACTCAATAATACAACACCCTTATTATACCTCAACCTTCTTAGCTCCCCCGAGGCTGAATTTACCTCTATTTGCACTCCTGTAAATTTCTTGATACCTCATACTACATTCTTCAAATACAACCTCAAACCAATAAAGATATGATCATCAAACACAAATAAGATACCTTCAATATCATGATTAGGTCTTAAATGATCCTTCAAGAGTATTCTCATTTGTTATACAAGGATTCATACCTTTAGACAACCTATTTTCATTGAGAACATAACACCCAAGCTTCATTTCTATCATATACATTCAAGAAAGTTCCTTCATGACTTTTCAAGACACCTTAATGATTGTACCATATTTACACCTCTTGACAAGTGTTATTATGAACACAAGAACCTTCCTTTCCTAGTGACTCCACTTATTGACTATCAAACCATCGTAGATGGTGTCTCAACTGCCGTCTTATAATGCATCTCTATACTATACCTTAAAACTACCCTTCTTAATTATGTAAAGGAACAAATACACATACTTCCTTGAATGTTACGGGATAGATTAGGTCCCAACACAACTCACATAGAGAAAGATGAGCATCACATACCTAAATGAGGTCTTGAGTCACTTTATTAAACTCCAATACACATGTCAGAGTCCTCTAAACACCTTACATACACTTGATGCATCATTTAAAGCCAAATGAACTTATGACACGAACTGAAAGACTCTACAACATACCTTATTTGATCTTCATACAACTGTATAAGATGACAACACACCTTCTTTGATTCTCTAATTGATGAATGTATTCATACATGCCTAATGAAGACACCCAATGCTTAATAGGGAACTAGAACAATACAAACTTAGGAGATTCCCAAATATCCATATCCTTTTCATATTGTTTGCAAATCGGTCCTTAAGGTCGTTCTTGACTTCTTGGTTGGCTTTTCAAGCTTGATGACAACATCCTCCTTTTCTTCTTCGATTTGAATCTTCTCAAACATATATGATTCATCTCAATCACTGGCTTATTCTTAATCATGGAAAACATACCTTTTAGACTTCTTGACTGTTCATATTCATACTTATTGACTATTTCCTTCTCCTTATCTGCATGATCTGGTTTTAAGATGATTTTGACTGCTTTAGGTTCCTCTTTGACTGTGTTTGGTATCCATACTTTCTTATCCTCATGCTTAGGATCATCCTTCTTGTTCATAGAATCATACTTGGTTGTCTTAGGCTCATCTTTAGGATTGATCTTCTTGTTGAACACTCTTTTATCTTGCCTTTTGTATACACAAAATCACGCACTTACTATTATTTACTATACCGCCAAGTATGTTTATTTTATATATGGATCTTGCGTAAGAAAATTATTCACTGATGACCCATTCCCTAGTCCATCCGCTTGTCTTGTTGGTTTATATTTCTTTTATATTTCATGTTTGTCACTCATACACACAGCTTCTAGTTAGAGCATAGGGATCCCTTTCGGTCTTTCTCCACTCGGCTTTTGTCATTTGTCTCTGGACACTAGCAGCACCCACGTGCTCCTGTCCATCCTAGGTACTCGTGTCCTCCTTATGTTTTATTTTATTTTTGACACTTGAGGTTGGTCTTTTCAGTTTTCCCACTCATATCTCGAGGTACTAGTTGGCATGTCGGGTCATTAGTGTCAAAATTTAAGTAAGATATCCCTATATAAACACAACATACATACCATTATAATGGCGGGAATTCTTATCAAGGGATGTCTATTTACATATCTCAAGGGACTACATTTGGGCACATTACTCTACATACACACTGTATAGGAAGGGGAGTTCATTCTAATCCATCCGCACATTTGCATTTAATCTAACTAATGCATGTTATCATGGCGTCATTGGCACGAGGGTGACCTAGGAGAACTATTGCACACTCAAACACATAGAACTATATTGGATATGATATGTAGCACATCGCTCAATCATAATTTCACCATTGTGACAACCGAGGACAAGTCGACCCTCGTGTTTCATCTTTCTTTTTAAGATGTGATGTCATTTTGAGTGTTTTGTGGTTCTATACTTCATTGCAGTTTCTAGCAAGCTCGGTGATCTTGGTGCAACTTCGTAGGGACAAAAGGTGAAAACAACGAACAACTCATGCGACCCGAAAAGTTGGAGTTCCAATAATTTTAGCAGACTGTGCACCTATTTTTAGTCTATAGACTTTGTGGGTGCCCCTATCTAGAATGTTCTTCCAATTTAGAATTTTTATGCACCTATTTACAATATTTCATGCCTCTGTATCATTGCATTCTCCAATCCGGACTCACTGGGATAAGTGAAATTAAGATAAGTGCCCTATCTCTTACATTTACTTTCATAGAAAAATCAAATAAATTTCCTAGCACTTGTATTTGATTGTATATTGGTTCTATTTGATCTTTTCTTTCATATTTTAATAAAATATTACAAATTTTATTGAATCATTTTGGTGAACCCGAAGCTTATAAGTCCTTACCCTAGGATCTACTAAAACCCTAATGGCTAAGGATAGCTCTTCTCTTCCTGGGCTAAGCATGCCTCATGTGAGTAGCAATCCTATCTATGATGAAGCAACCATAGCTGAACTTACCACTCTATATCGCAACACTGTTCTTCCAAATGATACTCAAACAAAACTCTTCGCTCATGAATGCAATGTTCCTACTAGGTTTGATCATTCTACCATTAGCATTGTTGCTGATCTAAAAAAAAATTGGTTTTATACCTTGTCATTCCATCAGCCGCACTCTGCCTTATTCTATTTCTACTGAGACTTTAGATGATGTTATTCTTAGTTTTATGCTCAATCTTGATGATGATAAAAAAACATGATGAAAATAAACATGTGCATCATGTTGTTTCTCATACTAGTCAGGTTGATTCTATAGTTGTATCTCACACTCCTTGCATTTTTGAAAATGTTTTTAATGATGCATCGCATACTAGTTATCCTCCTCATTCATTAAAGGTTTGATGTGGTTTGTGGGCATGTGCAGCTAGGTATTTATTTTTCAAAGTGTTACATGTGTAATCAATGGTATAGGAGTGAAACCAGAGTGACAACAGAAAACCAACATTAAATCTCATCCTCACTTAAAAGGACAAAACATAAGCATACGGATGGACACTAGCGACTGACAAACGGTCACTAGTGCTCGTGCACTCGTGTCCTCCTATAGGCACTTTTTTCTTGCACATTTTTGAGTTTTAGAACCTCCAGTGAGCCTTAACAACACTTGCTTTCGGTGCTTTAACAATTATACTACCCAGATCATTTCTGATTCTCTCTCTTCATTGCTTAGGGTTTTACATCTTTGGATGCTTATTGTGTGGAAATTATTGTAGTTTATTATCTAAATATCCTTTGTTACAATAGTTACTCTGAAATTAAGTTTAATCTAATTTAAATTAAATCATTTTTTAAACTCATTCCTTACATGCCCATTATCATATCTTTCATGGCTTCCCATCCCTTTGATTCCAATGCTTCCCCATTATATATCCAAGTTCAAATTCATAATATCCTTGTTAATCATGTCCTAATTGATCTTGGATCTGATCTTAACATAGGCATTATGTCCTTTCTCCATCAAATAGGACTTTCTGCTACTCATCTCAATCCATATACTCTTTCTATCTGTGGCTTTGATGCTACACATAAACAAGTATTGGGCATAATATATCTTCCCCTTACTATGGGATCTTGAACTCTTAATGTTTTATGTCACGTTATGCCTCATGATGTTCCTTATACTATCATTTTAGGCCATGTAGTGCCCATTTCCCTTTGACACCTTTTAATACCGATCATGACACTATCAATATATTATGGACATTATTATAGTTTTGATTTAGTATGATGTTAGATATTTGACCATGGATTATTGTTGACTTTGATTCTTATATGATGCATGATGATTATTAGAGGCACTTATATATATTGATGTTGATATACTGTTTGACATGGTTATATTATGGATGTTGTTTGGACTTGTGATATTTGTATATTGTGAGTAGCCCTAGAAATGGAAAATTATTGGATGATGATATAGTTGTTGATAAAACTATAATGATATTGTTAGATTGCTTTGATGTTGTTGTGATTCATATATCTAGATGATTTTGGAAATTTAATTATATTTATATTATTTTGGACGTTCTGATATGGCCACGAGGCCGAAGGAGGTATTTGTGTTTTGCAGGTTAAAATATCACAACAAACATCGGGGGATTGGAGACCAACCACATTGGAATTCTAGATGAATTCAACAAGGTCACCATGGCAACTAGTTTTGTTTGTGTGTGTGTTTGTTAGTGTTAGGGATTCCCATGGGGGTCACCTTTAAATGTGACCAAGGGATTTTATGTTTTTATTTTATTTTTTTCCCTTTTTGTTTAATTTTTGCATGTGTTTTATGTGGTGCACTTACCCTTTCATTATTTATTTAATGTTGTGTTAATATTGTGAGTAATCATATTGTTTAGTTAATTAATTAAAAGATGTCATAAGAATGTAATTAATACAGTTGTTTGCCATGTCTTAAAGTGTTGTAAGAATGTGTTAGTGATGTGTAAGTAATGTGTAAGTGATGTGTAAGTTAACTTTTGAGTGTGAAACACTCCACCTTCTTGGAAATTCGAATTTGTCCTTGGAGGCTAATTTTAGAGGCTTGTGGGACAAGTTAAACTTGTCCCATACCTCTTAAATTTACATACCAACCTTGCCTATGGTTGGAGGGTTAGATTTAGACCTTTTTATGCATTTTTACAAGTCAAGTTAAATGTTGTAATTGCACTTTCTTATATAATTTAATTTCAGTCCTTATGGGGTATGGGTGTAGACACCTAAAATATGCTTACACTTAGCATTTCATCCAATCCAATCAATTAACGACACTTCGTTAATTCCCCATACTTCGCTCCATTCTCGAATGCCCATTCACGACACTCTTTCGAGTCATATTCCTCCTATAATCAGCTTATTTGGCTAATATCTCTCTTATTAACTAAACATTCCTCCTTTTGACCATTCAGAACCTCCTAGTTCTCTCTAGACCACTTCTATTGGCTTCATAGGCTATCTATCAGTCACAATTGGTTATCCAAACCCCTCCCAACTCTCAATGAGTCTCTAATCACTTGCTAATCAAGTTTAACTAGCCTAATCCTAGCTTAACTAAGCCTAAAGCATGTTTATCCTAATCTAATCTAAAAGTGATTTTTGAGCTTTAGTCCCACATGCACTGTTGATGGTGAATCGCAGCACCCCTAAATGTCTGCAACACGATGGGTTAAGACTCTCAGTATGATTGCATAACATGGAGCTTTTCCCAAGTGTGGGACCTTGCGAAATCGGAAAAGCTCTCCGGATGAAGGCCGGTTCCTATTCCTCTGTTCAGATGCACAAATAAAATGCAGAGGGTTTACTAAAAACCTAATCTAACTTGCCAAGGAGACAGGGTAAGAAAATGCATAAAATAAAACCTAAACTACAAAGGTGATGCACCGAGGAATGAAGAACACTTGTCTTGCCAATAAACACAAACCATAAAAAACGCAATGCAAGATCATGCACAGATAACCAGATTCACAGTGAAAGATCAGGAGGATGCAAATGAACACAGAGAGGGTTGAGAATCATCCACTGACATGCATTAATTTGCTCCAAAGATTGATACAACACACTACAAAATGTCAAGAGGCAAAGTTGCATTATAGTTTTAAATGGGAGGTTTGAACTCCACAAATTCACCTACCAAAGAGAAGAAGGGAGGGCAAAACAAGAATGTCCAACCTTTAGAAAGAAGCCCTCCTTACAATTTATAGGAAGAATGAGAGAGAAAAGAGAGAGAGATTCCAAATCTACCCCAACCACCTCTAGGTTGCATTTAATTCATCTCATTATGGTGGTAGGTGAGAACCCTAGCAAACCCAAAAAGTGGTGAATTGTATTTCACATTTTTAAGAACTTGTTCTCACCCAATTAAAGAAAGCTTTCCAAAAAGTCCAACCTTGCATGAATCCGAGCTCCCGGTCAAAAGTTATGGCCATCTAAATATCTGCGCCAGGGTCTGCTTCCTGTCAACGCTCAAAATGTTGCGCCTCCTGAAAGTGCGCCATAGGCGCATCCATCCTTATGTCGACATACCCTTATGTGTGCCAAGGCACAAATTTTGTCATGTCAACATCCTGTGTCATGTGCCCTTTACCTGCGCCTTGGCGCATCCTTTTTCATGTCGACATCCATTTTCATGCGCCCTTTACCTGCGCCTTGGCGCATCCTTTTTCATGTCGACATCCATTTTCATGCACCCTTTACCTGCGCCTTGGCGCATCCTTTTTCATGTCGACATCCATTTTCATGCGCCTTTACTGCGCACTTCGCGCATCCTTTTTCATGTCGACGTCCATTTTCATGTGCCCTTTACGTGCGCCTTTGGGCATTGGTGGTGGCGCTTAATAAATATTGGGCTCGAGTTTCTTTGATTTCTATATTCTTCTGTTTGTCTATATCTACCCATGGGGAAGATATTTACAACAAGCACCCAAATTCCAAATTCTCCCACGTGGAAAACTATAAATACAAGGCTAAGCCTACTCATTCAAACTACAACTTTACACACAAACACACCTTGTTTACATAACAAAATCTCTCTCACATTTGGAGATATTGGCATTAGACCTCATTTGTGTTAGCCAAGATAATGGGCATTTGATCTTGGCTATCCTCCATTGGTGAAGCTCTTCCATCTTGCATCCATAACTTCATAGTAGGTTAGTAGGAGGGTATTTAACTTAGTCTTGAAGCCATTTTAGAGAGACCTCTTCACCTCCATCAAGCAAACAACACATCTAATTCAATTGCTTAGAATCTAACTAGGTTCATTTTTTATTAAGCTTTTATGGAGTAGAGAGTAGTATACATGTTAGTTTTTATGTTTTTATCAAAGTTATAATACTTGCATGTTAGTTTCTCTTGTTTAGCTCTAATATCATGGTGCATGGATGAGTTAGTGAAGCTTTGAGGTTCTTTAGCCTCATTCCATAGCTTTTGCCACTTTCCATCGTTGATGATTTGGCATGCCGGTGGGACCTAGTCCCTTGGCATTTTAGTTTAAATTTCATTTTTTTGGCTAACATTTGATATGCATATGTAGTAATTAATGTCCATTCTTTTGGAATTTTTGCTAATTTTATATGTGTAAGTTCTTGTTCATAGCCATCATTTTAATGGGTTGTTGCCATTTTTAAACTAACTTGCTAAAATTTGAAGTATTGTGAGCTTTCTTGTGTTTTTTGTTGTATTTTGGTTGCAGGGGTGGCGCAGGCACACTACAGAGCACGAGACACATTTATGGTGGCGAAGGAACCTCTTGAGTGGTGCGGAGCACACTTTGTTGGATCCTGATTCTCTATTTCTCGGCCCTAGCGCATACGCACTAATCCCAGCGCACATACCCTAACCAGAGCACAAACGCACTAACCTAGGCATAGACACCATTTTGTATTGTACCTTCACTCGCAACGTAAAACATGTTAGAGCATCACATACACCCTAACACTCGAGCGCACTTGTTGTTTGGTGGCGCAAACACATTTTCTGGGTGGCGCAAGCGCTCGCCGAAATCTGAGACTATTTTACAAAGCAGTGGAGCACACGCTTTTCCAGTGGCGTACACACTTTTCTAGTAACATAAGTTTTTTGTGCAAAACTAAGCCTATTTTTATCGAAGGTAGCACATACGTCCTTCTGGTGGTGCTCACGCCTCTCGAGTGGCGCAAGTACATGAAAATATAGAAACACATAGAGTGGTGCATACGCCTAACCCATGCATGCAGACGACATAAAAGGAGTGTGTCTTTTTTGTTTTCTTGAAGTTAATGTGTTGAGGTGCTAACATTCTTACAGGTTTTATCTAATTAAATACTCATCTTTGCAGGGTGTTTTTACATGCTTTTACTTGATTAGATAAACTTTGCATGTTTTCTTATAGGAATAAGATCACGTATGCTCTTCCCTTGTGTCCTCAGGGGCGATCTTGGGAATCGAAATGATTCTTAGGTCCTTTTGATGCTTTGAGGTTGTTAGGAATATTTGAATTAGAATTTTTTAACTTGGTGTGTTTGAATTAAAGTGTTTTTTCATTTGATATCTTTTTGGATTTTAGAAACATCACGTATGTTCTTCTCTTACGTCCTTGGACGATCTGGAGAATCAGAAATGATGTTTACTCTTTTGATGGAAAACTACTAAAAATCATCATACAAGACCAAAACATCACGCTTGTCAAAGAAAGGAGGAATCAAAACGAAGTCAAAAACTACTAATACAGTTGTTATACAGGTTGCCAAAAGGTGTTCAAGCAAACCACACCTAATTAAACAAGATAAAAAGAACAACATATTCAAAACATCAGTACATGATTTTGGAAAAGGGTACGTCCCTCTCCACTCAACTGGAACATAACCCCTTTGGCATAACGCCTTAAGCTATAATAATGGGGGTGGTTCTAGGAACCCCAAAGTAGTCCACACAACAAGGAACCTTGTGGACAAAATGAAAAGTGATCCACACTACCTACTTGACTAGTGATTCCTTTGTGAGATAGCGTTACCGGTTGTCTGTATGACGACCCTAGTGATAGTACACATAGACGCACTAGTTGCCTACTGTTCTTAAAGGGGGTAAAGTAAATCACAAATAATCCCAAGATAGTCAGGACTGTTTGGGTAAATCGTGCTCACTTAAGACAACTTTGTAACACCTAGGGAGAGTGAACCACCTAGGAAGATATTCTTTGGCCAGGAGCCCACTTTGACCATTTTAAAATAGTGTTGAGTTGTGAACCATATTTTCATCACGAAATGTGTGACGCGTTACTTTCGCTTAGTTTTTCACTTGCCTTAAGACAAGGTGAAACTCTACCAAATTGAAGCCATCATTTTTCATCCCCATTTTGATTTACTTCCTTCACATTCTTTTGAAACTTTTTTGATCAAAAGAAGGGTGACTACCTCTGTGTTACCAATCGATTGTCTCTACCACTTTTTTTGTCCGTTTACACCCATCCATGTTTGCGGCTAGGTAAGTTAAATGTCTAAAGTGTGCGGAGGCATATTCATATCATTGGTGTCCTTTGTGATCTTGATACCCACGTCAAGATCGTCATTGTAGTTAGGTGTGGTTCATCATCTTGGACTTCCTTAGAAAGGTTACCTTGTTTGCATCGTATCATTACAATTTTGGTATTTACGTCTTGTTTCTTATAAACTCGACCTAAATATCTATATTGTAAGGTTACATTATGCACATTTTAACTATTCCTAGTTATACTTTGAGCTTTTAGTTTGATTCTATTATTACCTCGATTTTGAAGAGTGCTACGTGTTACCACTTGTGTGTGTTATATCAATAGCATCTTGATATCAATACCTTACTTTCTTGCAAAGTTTGGTTAACATATCTTGGTGATATTGTTGTGTCACTCACAAATTATAACTGGCACTTTTTGGGATATAGGTCTTAATCGAATTTGAGCTCACTTCTAGTATATCTTGTTAGGAGGTCACATTAACTTTTTGTATTTACTTACGTCTTGTTCATTCTCTTGAACTTGGCATAAGTGAGAACATCTTGTTAATTATCTTGCGACACTAAACTACTTTTTGAGGCGCGATCAGGGAGGTACTTCATTTGATAGGCTTAGATACCAAACATTTGTGTCCTTTGTTGATTTATCACTCTATCACATTGGTATTCTCACATTGTTATTCATTCATATTCTTGACAATTTATCTTGCATTTCACTTAGGTGTGGTCACAAAGTTTTGAACACATTTACAACTTACCTTAGTGAAACTATCACAAATCATGGCTCCCAAAACATGATTAGGACTCAAGAAACAAACATATGAGGAACAACAAGCGCAAGCTTGGGAAGCTCTGAAACAGACAAGGGTCAAACCCCTTCATTGGACATGATCTAGGGCCTTTGTTTTCTACGGAAAAAGAGATAGAAGATATGGTCGATCATAGTGGTGATGAATTGGAATCCCCACATGCAGAATTCAACTTTGACCCTACTTTATTAGACGAGTTTCTTTTCAAAAATAAGGATAGAGTGCTAGCACGGGTCATAGAATTAGGGGCCAAAATGCCCACTAAAAATGAAACAATCCCACCTACAAATAACGCTAATGAGGAAGAATGACCCCTTATCAACATGGAGGATATTTTGATGCATGGACATGCTTCTACCTCCAACACAGGAAATGATAAAGTGGTGGGACATAGAATACCCTTTATCAAAATGCCACGTAAAAACAGGACAGGGCATGAGAATGGTGAAGAACCTCCACAATACGAGGAAGAGGAGGAACCTTTAGAAGAAGAAACGACAATTCAACAAAAATTAGTACCCTAAGCCAACAATTAGCTTTGTTAACCTCTCATGTACAAAAGGAAGCAAGAAAAAATGTTTAAAAGTCAAGGCCTAAGGTAAAGATCAGTGAACTCCATAAACAAAATCAAGGAGAAGACGATACGGGTATCATCGAGTATATATCCCCGCTTCTCCCACTAAAGAACAATTGCTCACACAAGAGGCACGAGTCATGAATGATACACTCGCAAGCATTCAAGAGAGAAATATATGGAGCATTAGAAAGTATCAATATGAAGAATCATGTCCCTATCCTTTTAACAAGACTATGACCCTTCAACCTTTTCCTAAGAAATTTGACTTGCCAAAATTCGATAAATATAAAGGGAAGGGAGATCCACGGGATCATGTCAAATATTTCTATATGGCATGTCAAGAGGTGTCCTATAGTGACAATTATCTCATAATATTTTTTCCCAAGAGTCTAGGAGGTTAAGCCTTGGAGTGGTTTACATGTTTACCTTGGGGATCAATTTTCACTTGGCCAGAATTGGCAGACAGGTTTGTGCATCACTTCTCATACAATATAGAGAGTGATGTCACCATGGTAGATTTATGTGGCGCCAAACAACGCCCTAATGAGACTTTTTCCATCTTCCTACAACGGTGGAGAGGGATAGCTAGCCGCTTCCCTTGCACTTTCCCTGAAAAATAGCTAGTTAGTATTTTTGTGCCCAACCTAAATCCGGACATAGCCTTTCACCTCCAAATGCATTGTGTTTGCACTTTTGAGGAGGTCATTGAAAAAGGGGTTCAAATAGAGAAATCTCTCATTGCAAAGGAACTCTCAAGTCCCAATCTAGAGATAATCAAAATGTTAAACCCACGGAGAAGCCGAAGGTTTTTAACAAAAACAAAAATGTGGTGGAGAGGCAGGATCACTAATTCCAAACGCGTGCATAAGCGTCCCAAATGGTCAACCTTTTAAACTGACCAAAAGACCAATTCAACCACCACCAAAGTGAAGAATGTTCACCCCTCTTAATGAACCTTTGTCGGTTATATTAAAACAATTGGATGCGGCTCACATGGTGACATATCCTACGACACAACCATTTGATGGCAATGCTCCAAAATCTTCATGGTACAAAGAGCATGTATATTGCGAAATGCATTGTGTCGAGGGACATAAGATGGACAAATGTCTACAACTTCATCATTATATCCATGACCTCATTCACAATGGGGAGATAGAGGTGGACAACCCTAAGAAAACCCGGACACCCAACAAAAAAATGGGGATATATAAAGAGCAATTCCCCAAACATGATAAATCAGAAAAGTCAATGCCGGATTGGGGAGAGTCATCCCAAGGTTATAAAGTAGTAAATTACTTATACACCAAAAAATAAAACAATCATTATGATTCGCTTATTGGATGTATTTGGTCTCCGATTGACCATGTCCACACCAAGTGAACCTCTTTCTTCCAATCAACCCCTGGTGGTCGATCAACAACTCATACCGATTGATCTCTTTCAGAATGAAGAAACAATCAGGGCATTTATAGGGGCATATGAAGATATTCCTTTAGCATATTATGAGAAAGGATTCTCTTTAGACTTTGATGCGTCTGCACATTGTGAGGAAAAGGTTGATTCCTTTTATCAAGAAATGGAGGAAGAGCCTCGGATCATGCGACAACTCGATCCTCCTCTTATTCTTCCATCTTCACATTCTTCATTATGTGATGAAACTCCTTGGTCTTACATTGATCCATGGCCTATCTTATCATCACTCAATAACTCTTTGTCTATCATAATTCCTCAATCACAATATCTTATGGGGTCAATGCCAAGTAGCCCTTCATCTTCGTCTAGGTGTGGGTCACCTTCTAGTAGCCCTCCCTCTGCTACTAGAGGGAAATTTTTTAGTAGTCCACTATCTTCTATTCTTCGGGCATGCCCAACTAGCCCCTTATCTTCTAGGTATGGATCACCCTTGGGTAGTCCATCATCTTCTATTCTTGGGCCACATCATAGTAGCCCATCATCTTACATCTATGGGCCACGTCCTAGTAGCCCTTCTTCTTCTATTCTTGGGCCACATCCTAGTAGCCCTTCATCTTCTATATATGGGTCACATCCTAGTAGCCCTTCTTCTTCTATTATTGGGCCACATCTTAGCAGCCCTTCGTCTTCTATCTATGGCTCACCCCCAATAGCCCATATTCTTCAATCCTTGGATCGTATCCTTTTCATCCATCACATTATTCTTCTACCAAAGATGGTGGCAAGCCCATGGTCATTTCTTGCATCAGTTCTAAACGTCCACATTCACTTTCTTCTCCTTCTCGGGATCAAACAAGTCACGTGTTAGCTTATAAGAAACCCAAACAGTTTCTTAATCAAGCTTAGATCAAAATTACAAAGATCTCTATAGATCCCAACAAATCAAACAATCTCAAAATTCTAAATCAAGCACGATTCAAGAACACACACCAACGTAACCATCAAGTATGGCACAAAGTGCATAAACCTCTGGATGGGGAATTAAATCTCCCACATATGAAATCCATGTTTCAGAACAAATCATAGTCATTTATTGAGTGTGAACTCACCTTGATCATTGAGATCGGGGGATAATATCACTCTCGATAAACAAATGCCCCTAGTCTCTCCTTATCAAGGAAGTCGCAAAACATTGTTATTGGATCTTACCACACATAGTGACTTTGTTAGTCCCAACCTCTTAAAGCTGTCAAAAATCTAAAATCAAAACAATTCAAAAATACAAAAACTTTGAAAAAACATCAAAAATCAAAGGTACAAAGACCAAACATTACAATAAGGTATTGCGTACACATGGATGTTATTTATTCCCTTCCTTGCTAATCTTTTACAAGTCTTCCTACCATTTTCATCCCTTCATTGATATTCTGGTTAGCCTATTCGCACGCATTTTGCGCAGTTCTCTCTATGGTATCCATTTGACCTGGTCTTTTATCACCTTGGTAAATTAAAGAACATTTGAGTTCTTAGAGACCACATCACATTCAGAATCTAATAAACTTGTTGCGAAGAACTTTTGGACATATTTGTTGACACTAGCCAATGTCGTCATCATAGTCACTTCCACATCCTTCCATCAAGCCATTTGTGGTTCTTAACCCCTTGTCAAACAAGAGAGCTGAAATAAGTTTTAGAAAACAAAAGAATCAAAATCAATCAAAAATCAAAAGCTAAAAGCTAAAAACAAAAGCAAATTGATATATAACTCTCTCTTAGGGTATTTCCAATAATCTCTATTGGGGCTATGGATGCCTAACTAGCAGTAGAGCAATGTTGTGATTAGAATCAAATACATCTCCGTCAGAGCTATGGATGCTTAGGCAGCAGAGCATGACAATGTACGGCTATCCTTTCACCATCCATTCACAAAATCACCTTTCAAAATCAATCATTCCTACACATTGGCTAGGGTGTCTTCACTTGTTGTTTTAAATCTTCCCTTCAAGAGGTAATTAAATTCCACATTCACACACTGGATCTCTATGAGTAGGCAGGATTAGTATGTTACCAAGTGTCTCATTTTGGACCTTGTTCGACTCTTACTCTAGTCCATATCTTGTCTCAAGATTTGTGCCTTTGGCCAATCACTTCTTCGCCGTCATGGCTTCTAAGCTACATTCATATCATTCACATCATTCTTCTATTTCGTTTATAACATCCATGTGTATAAGATTACTTTTTGCCATGTTTTTGGGCACCTTTGTCCCCTTCCACAAAAACCTTCTCATTCCTTTCTATCATGTGCTTTTAGGCCAACTTACACTGGGGCATCCTTGCTTCTTCCCAAAGACTTCATTGGTTTACGTTCATCATCATGTTGAACCTATCAATAATGGCCTTAGGTCCGCTTCTACACTGTGAAGAGTTTTCCTTTGAATACTCCCACCTAATCGCTGAGGCATTTTTGCATCTTCACCTTTCTCATACGCACGTGGCCTTATTCCTCAGACATCCCATTTATCGCCAAAGGCATCCAAGCTTCCTCGTCTTGTTGTACATAGTTTGAGAAAACTTTTAAGGAAAAAATCAAAAATATTCAAATATGTTAGAAAAATCAAAACATTCAAATATGTTAGAAAAATCACAAAAACATTCAAATATGTTAGAAAAAAATAAAAAACATTCAAATATGTTAGAAAAATCAAAACATTCAAATATGTTAGAAAAATCTCAAAAGCATTCAAATATGTTTAAAAAAACTTCTAAAAATTGAAAATCATCCTACAAAATGTCACTATTTGGTTCTCACTTGTTCATGTGTGTGACTCGCGGATCATCTTGATCTACCTCCATCAACAAAAGTTAGGTTGCTTACTATGTACGTACTGGGGCACATGACGGGTTTGCGATACTATTTCATAGTGCACATTATTTTTTCATCAAACCCAAGTGTCCTCCGTTATTCCCTTTGCATGTATCCTTGCTTGGGGCACTGTCATTAACCCTTGTCGTTAATTCAAATAGGTTGGAACTGAAGCTTGATAATAAAAACATTACGTTATGTTCTCTGTTAGTTTAGCTTGTTTACTTTCTCGTATTGCATTGTATTTTGTATGTTGCATGGAGTTAGGAATCTTTTACTTTCTCATATTGCATTGCATTTTGTATGTTGCATGGAGTTGGTGTTTTTAGCAATGGACATTTGTTCATATATGGCTTTTCATGTCATACTACACTTTTGTTCATTCTTTTTAATAAGGACCGATGATGAAGATCTCTAGCAATATGATGACAAATAAAGTTGTTTAAAAGGCACTGGATGGATGTTAGCTCATTCCCTCTTCCTCATATTCATTTTTTTCTTCTATATCCCCTTTCTTCTTCACACTATTCTTTCTTATGTTCTCTTCTTGTCATCTTTTCGATCGTCAATCGAGTTCTTCTATCACCCCATCGACAATCGAGGGGGCATCCTCTATTCTACTCATTTTTCTTCTATCCCTTAAAAATTTTCTACTTGTTTATGCTTGTCTACTTTATTTGAAGTGACGTCACTTACGTCACCCCAAAGAGGGGAAAATGTAGACACCTAAAATATGCTTACACTTAGCATTTCATCCAATCCAATCAATTAACAACACTTCATTAATTCCCCATACTTTGCTCCATTCTCAAATGCCCATTCACGACACTCTTTGGTCGTATTCCTCCTATAATCAACTTATTTGGCTAATATCTCTCTTATTAGCTAAACATTCCTCCTTTTGACCATTCAGAACCTCCCTAGTTCTCTCTAGACCACTTTTATTGGCTTGAAGGCTATCTCGTCGGTCACAATTGGTTATCCAGCCCCTCCCAACTCTCAATGAGTCTCTAATCACTTGCTAATCAAGTTTAACTATTCTAATCCTAGATTAACTAAGCCTAAAGCATGTTTATCCTAATCTAATCTAAAAGTTATTTATGAGCTTTAGTGCCACATGCACCCAAATTCCAAATTCTCCCAAGTGGAAAAATATAAATACAATGCTAAGCCTACCCATTAAAACTACAACTTTACACACAAACACGCCTTGTTTGTATAACCAAATCTCTCTCACATTTGGAGATATTGGCATTAGACCTCATTTGTATTAGCCAAGCTAATGGGAATTTGATCTTGGCTATCCTCCATTGGTGAAGCTCTTCCATTTTGCATCCATAACTTCACAAGTAGGTTAGTAGGAGGGTATCTAACTTGGTCTTGTAGCCATTTTAGAGAGACCTCTTCACCTCCATTGAAGTAAACAACACATCTAATTTGATTGCTTAGAATCTAACTAGGTTCATTTTTATTAAGCTTTCATGGAGTAGAGAGTAGTATACATGTTAGTTTTTGATGTTTTTGTCAAATTTATAATGCTTGCATGTTAGTTTCTCTTGTTTAGCTCTAATCTCATGGTGCATGGATGAGTTAGCGAAGCTTTGAGGTTATTTAGCCTCATTCCATAGCTTTTGCCACTTTCCATTGCACACAATGGGCTTGTTTGAGTGTGTAAGTAAATTTGTCATATTATTCACCCACTTATTTATTATGCATTGGAGAATGAAGTTGACTTTGTGTTGGAGTTGAGGATGTGTGAAGTGGCATCCTACATGGATCCACCTCATCCTCTTCTCTTCCCTCTTCTATAAAATTCGAATTCCTTAGCTTGTTTTGGGTTGCTTCACTTTTATCTCTTCATTTTTGGGAGACTTATTTTGGGGTTTTTGGAGAACTCTTGCTTTTGGAGAAGTTGGGAAGATTGTTGAATACTTGTGTTGGGTTGATTTTTGGATTGTTTGCATTGGAAGGAACTTGTTGTTTTGACCTTGGAACAAACTCCACTATGGAGAGGTAGGAGCTTGGCTCTTGAAATGCTTCTCTTTCTTTCTTTTATTGTATATGTAAATGGTTGAAGGTTATGGTTGTGAATGCTTTAAAATGTTTGTGGGTTGTTGGGTAGATGGCCTAGGAATGGTGTAGGAGAAGACTATGGGGTACTCTTGAGGGAGGCATAAGTGTTTTGGGGAGGTATAAGTGTGGAGGGAGTTGGGATTTGGTTCCACCTTGTAAAAATAAATAGCTTAAATTTCTTTACTCGTTATGGGGTGCATTAAGAGGTTGTGGAGGCATAAGGAAATGTGAGGAATTAGTGGATTGTTCTCAGGTGGTGATACCCATTTCCCCTTTGGGAGGCATAAGTAGCATCCCCATAGTTTCTTGCTCCTTTGGCTTGCATGATGAA
This sequence comes from Taxus wallichiana var. yunnanensis, assembly GCA_018340775.1. Lineage (NCBI taxonomy): Eukaryota > Viridiplantae > Streptophyta > Pinopsida > Cupressales > Taxaceae > Taxus > Taxus wallichiana. Next base: position 392,076,953 of record CM031235.1, read on the forward strand.
GCCTGAGTTTTTTTGATGTCTTTCATGTGGTTGTAAAACTGTTGTTTTGTTTTGGACTGTGTTTTATAATGATATGTGCATGTTGAAAGATTTTCTTGTGATGTGGAAGCTTGTTGTTTCCATGAGTTGAGTCGCATTTCTTATTGCATTGTGGTTGGGGCTCGGGGGCCAATGAAGAAGGATGGCTTCTCCTTTCATTGGATGTCTTGGTTGGGTGGAGAGCGTTGCCTTTCCCTGCCTTTGTTGTGATCAAAATTGGAGTATGATGGATTTGCATGTTGTTGTTCTAGAGCTAGAGGAAAAGAAGACAATTTTTTGAGTCCCTTGTAAGAAATCTTTTGTATAACCTTCTTCCCACTAGAAGTGGATGAAAATGTAATATATTCGGTGATGGAAAGATGTTTTGTATTGGTTATGAATGTTGTAATTCAAAATGTGAAAGTGATGCACTCTGTTCTCTGTTTTTGAATGAAAGAAAAGAAAGATTATACTTGTAAGTTGTATTTGATCATTGTAAATGAAGTTGTAAAAGAAATCATTCCAACTAAATAGATGTTGTTCTGCCTTTACAAAAGAAGTTACTATTGTTAAAATCTGAGTTTGAAATGTAATTGAAAACTCTGTTTGAAAGGAAGAAATGCGTGTGAAGAAAATACAGAACTCTGTCTTTTGGAATGTGTAAAATTGGAAGTCAGAATTGCATTTTGATTTAGAATAGTTCGATTTGAATCAACTATATGTATTAAATTTGAATTGGAATGAATTTTAATACTTGGAAGATGAAAATGGCAAATAGATTCTTTAAAATTTGATCTTTGTTTTGTATTTTTCAAAATTGGCAATTACTTTATCCAAAATGCACAGTTAGAACTGCAACAAAGAAATAACAAATGAAACATTAAATTAGACATAATGAGATCTAAACGAATTCATCTGGACATTAATACTCAATAAATTTCTTAGAAAACTTAGTAAAATCGGCTTGAACCGTTTTACTGTCATTTTGTAGTCGTTTTTCTGTCAAATGTTGGAAATTTTGAATTGATCCTCAATCAAAAAAATTAACCCTTGAAACCTATCCTAAATTCATCTAAGAACAATCCTCCATGTCTATTTGACATGTTGAGAGAGGAAGAGGATCAAATTGAATAAATTTCACAAGTTAAAATTTACCAGTTCGCACTGTAAAAGCCTGCAGGCCATTTTCTTAAAATTGACCCCTTAAACTTTATCAAAACCAAAAATTAATTATCCCTATGCAAAGAGGACGTTGAGAGTTTTCAGAAAGTCCTTGTTTTCCCAAAACCGAGCTCTCTATCAAAATTTATGGCCCTCTGAAATTTTTCCTTCACTTGGTGTAAAAAAATAAAATTTTGGGAAAAAAATTCCTTTGCGGGCCCGCGGCCCGAATTTTTCCCTTAAACACTTAGGAAAAAAATTGGGAAAATTTTCCAAATTTTCCCCGCCCCACATCCAATCAGAGGCTACCACATGGCACCACAAGGTGTTGGCGGAGGGGCGGACCCCTTTCAAAACTTAGCGCGCAATTGGAAAATTTTGGGAAAATTTTCCAAGTTTTCCTAGCCTCCCCCCGGCCCTCAACCAATCAGGTGATGCCACATGGCATCACGAGGCATTAGCGGTAGAGGGGTCCCTTTTTCCTTTTTTACGTTTTGAAAAATTTTCCAAGTTTCCCCCACGGTCCCCGGCCCCATGCCTAATCCGAAGCTACCACATGGCATCGCGTGGTGTTGGCGGAGGCACGGGTCCTTGTTATCCTCTTAGCCCTTCGGGGCATTAAGTGAATTTTATCCCGCCGCCCTACTTTCCCCACATTGGCTTAGGTGATGCCACATGTCCCCTATGGACTCGTGGGAGTGCGGGTGTAAATTTGCCTCCCCACCCCGCGTGGGAGAATTTTCAAAATGTCTCCCGTCATCCCGTTTTTCCCTGCGTTGCCTTAGGGAGTGCCATGTGTCCCTGGTGGACTTGCGGACCCGCGGGAGCGCGGGTGCAAATGTGTTTTTTTCCACCCCATGCAGGAAAATGTTTCAAAAGTCTCCCGCGGCCCACCAACCTGCCCTTTAGGTAAATTTTCACCCCTGGGCCCGCAAGCCCGCTCTTGGGGAAAATTTTCACCCAAAGGCCCACCAGCCCATAACTTGAGAAATATGAGGAGTTAGGAGGACTTATTTATATCAATGGAAAGGTGAGGAAATTCCCTATTCATTGGGAATGATTTAGTGAAAATTTTGAATGCGTTAAGTGTGAGAAAAATCAAGTTGAAGCTTTAAGCATGTTAGAGAGTGGGTATGGTAAAGATTTACCCTCTGAACCTCTTCGAACCTTATAACCCTAAGTTTTGGACCTTGTGACCTCTAATAATTGTTAATAAAAAAAAAGTATATTCTAGTGGATTAGAATTGTTCTAGAACTTGTTAGTGGCGAGTTGATGCCTTGTAACTGGTTATAGACTCTTTTAAACAAAAAAAATTATTTCATAATTCCTAACTAATCCTAGGTTGTTTCTTGGGTCTCAAGTGGGTTGTTTTAGCGAGCATTACAGGCCATATTTGGTTACATATTATACATATGCTTCTTTCTACCCATTCTATAACACACAATTCCCTTGTTACGGTATATTCCACACCTCATATCACTACTCCGATGATATTCCCCTCATACATGATGCTTAATGAAATTACCTACATTACACATCCTTCTCCTCATAGGGCGCACCTTAGTGCTTCTTGATTTACACGATCAATTCTCTATTAGTACCCATGATACTCCTCCCATTGTGTCTCACTCTTGATACACTTATATTGATCATATGCTTAATGCTTCTAATGTTACATCTCTCTTTGCACCTTCCTCATCACAAGTTAGAGCATTGTATGTTGGTTTTATAATGATTCCTAATCCTCGCACTTTCCAAGATCTTATACATAATTCATTTACTATGGTTTCACATTATATTGTTACATCCATGGGGGAAATCAATTCCCCTCTTCCTACATTTTTGTTTATGGTCATATGGGCTAATTCATACTACTTTATTGCTTATGATCTTCCCAAATTACACATATTTCTTCTGATGAGTCTTGTTTCTCTACCTCCATTGTTTGACATTCATACTGATGAGCCTCCTATAATTACATATGCTACACATATTTTGACTCACATACTAATCCTTATGTTTGCACTTAATTTTTCCACTATTGCCAACATGCACAATGCTACACCTATTTTATTTTCTCCCAATGGGTGCATTATTATTGCTTATACACTTCCTATTCATCTAGTTGGGGTCTTGGACTCTAGAAGGTTTTTCCCCTCACCATGTTGACATTATTATTTGGTAGCTTTTGTGTTACCAATATTCTACCTGTTCTATTTTTTCCACGTGCATAACACAATCCTACTTCATGTGTTATGATACATGCACTTTCACATGACATATGTTCATCCTCTTTAACATATCATGGGCTCTTGCCTACTACTCTCATTACATAGATCTCCATCACTCACACACTTGGGGGACATCCAACTCCCCCCCATAGTCACATGTTCTAATCAGCAGTCACCTATCCATACATTACTCTTGTTTTACAATTCACGTCAATCTTTCTAGCAACGCTTTCTCTCATCTACACTATGTGCACACCTTGCTACATATATCTATGATTTTATGTTACTCCATACATGTCTTGCTACTCATGCTTACTTATGGATCCTTCTACTCATGGTACACATACTACTTTCTATATAGGGTATACATCCTTTCGTGCACTATACATACTTTGTTTATTCTTGCTCACAAAGATCACATCTATTTTCCAGCAGCTCGTAATATATATACACTTGGGGACATCACACTTTCTTCCCCATCTCCATCACTATCGGCTCTCTCTATTGTCTACTCTTAGCTTCTTTACTACACTTCACGCTTTGTGCTTCATGTTTACCTTTCTAAACATGCGTGCATATGTGGTATACAAATTATACCATCATTGCCCGATGACGCACTCTAGTGTTATGGTTCACACTTGACTATTAAGGGCACACTTCATCAATGTACGTCGCCTCATCTACTCTCTCTACACCTCGAGCTCAATTCTTCGTGATACATATTTCATAACATCTACTACTATCTCTCTCTCCATGATTCATGACTATCTTTTTAGCATCACCACATCGTTGGTTCACATACTTTCTCCTCATTACCCGATGACACACTATAGTTCCATGGTTAATACTCAACTATTGAGGGTCCAATTCTTAAATGAACCTCACATCTTCTACACTTCACACTCAGTACTTCACGATACATCTTTTCTAGCATCTACTCTTAATCGCACACATAACACTCATTTCCCGATGACACACTCTTGTTCTATGGTTCATTCTTTTTGTTAAGGGGGCATTTCTAAATGAACATCATCTCATACACATCCATTAGGGGGAAACACGGATCCTCATCTTTCTACATCTTGCACATCATAGTACATTATCACACTTGCACAACATTTACATATCTTTGTTGCATTTACTCTTGTTAGCTTATTCTACTCACATGTTACACTTTGTTTCCTATACTAGACATATTCTTAGTATTTCATTATCTTTTTCTATACACACACATGCACGTTCACTTGGTATCTTGAGGTGAATGCAGGACCTTTCACATATTCATACACGATGCATGATGCTTGACACCACTCTTTACTAGTCCCACCGAGGCTCCTGGGGGCATCTACACTTACTACTCTCATACTTTACACACTCACAGGTCCTATAGTTACAATCTTTTACTATCACTTTACTTTTTGTTGATATATACATGATTTTACATACTACTTATCTTTCTAACATACTAACGGGTGCTTTATGTGTAGCATTTACTTTACGAGTGTTCTAATACAACCATAGTTATCTTTCACTCTTTGATTTTTATTGTTTTTGGGCTATGCCCTATGTCTTGCTTGACTATTAATTGCTTATGGCCGCTTCATTACTGATTATCTTGTCACATTTTGGGAAATGTCCCATGTATGAAACCTATTTTTCACGGTCCATCTTGTCTTCCTAGTTGTTTGTTACATTGTCTTCTATTGCATTATATCTCATTTTCACTAACACTTGTTATTAGTCTATCTTGTTTGCATGTGCCTTGGTTTCTACCATGCACATCCCCTACCCCATGCAGGTATCCACTTTCATATATGCATATCAACTTTTGGTCCTCTCATTTGGACCACATTCTCCTATAGTCATCGTATACACCCCAAATGATGGAGGCATCTATTGAGTGAACAAATCACCCCTACAACAACTCAGAGCTTTAATACAACACAACACAATACATAATCAACATAGACACCCCGTTACATATTGGATCATAATCAAACTTTGGCCTAAAATACAAAGCACAAACTAGCGCCTAGTCTAGACAAGTAGCGATGGGCATTTGTGTCCCCCCTTGGGTACTTGTTCCATGGGGGCAAAAACAGTCAATATCTTAGTTCAACACAATCTCTAGTAGTTTACAACATAGTTCTCAGTAGAAATCACTTTCCTCTAATTACATAATGCATTATATCAATTATAATCAGTTATAATAAGAAAAATAGGAATAACATGAACAAATAAGGGATGTACCATCTGCAGTGGTGCTTATCGGGAAGCATCATGGAAGGAGAGAAAAGCTATACCTCTCTCCCTAACACTCTTCTCTTGGCGTGAGATCTCCCAAAAACTCACTCTTAGCGTGAGATCACCTAAAAACTCACTCTTGGCATGAGATCGCCCAAAACTCACCTGTGGCATGAGATTGCCCAAAAAACTCACTCTTGGCATGAGATCACTCACAAAAATACTCTTGGCATGAGATTTCCCAAAACCTCACCATCAACATTTAAATCCAACAACTCCAAGCAAACAAGATAAAAATTTATCCTTTACTCTCTCATACATTAGGTGCACACTTTCCTTTACACACTCTTTACATACTTATACACATATTACTCTGATTTTTCATATACAAAACTTTGACTACTTTCTCGCTCTTCTTTTGCAGTCTGTCCTTAAATGCGACGAGAAGCGAGCTCACATCAGCAAACACAAGCTCAAAAAGCATACTACTACACATATACTTCACCCCTAGGGTCTACTTCCCTTTCCTAATCTTTGTGCTTCGCATTGTGATCGCTCCACGCTTCACTTGTCCACTCAACACGCTATCGGCTACACTCTTCTTTACAAGATTACAAGGTACACATCTTTTATCTACTTTATGTTATCGAGTATTAACTGAACAATATAAAGTGGGGAAAATGTAGACACAAAATATATGCACTTGGGTACATTTCTAGGTCCTAAAGCATACTAATATATACATGATTCCTAAGAAAGAAAACTAGTGGTTAACTTCTTTTGGCCTCTTGATTGCTTTATCTCTTTCACTTTACTATTTCTGAGCTTGATTGAGCATCCTTTTAGCTTTACACATCTTACAGTTTTACCAACACTTGACTGATTTATCTTTTGAAGGCCTTGGACGCTAGCGCACAGCTAGGATAGAAGCGCCAGAGGCATTCTTGTCCCTTCTAGGCATTTCGCCCCTCTTTTCCTTCTTCTTACTTTTTGGGCCTCTTTTACTTCTAGGTCATCTTTTACAACTTTGGGTCGGCCTTTCAGTTGTCAATTATTAAATTAAAATAAGGGAATCATATATATACATAGTTACAACTATCAAATAAGGAGCCAAGCACTAGCATTGTCCACTATCACCTAAGCTTGCATCCAAAGACACAAGAGCATTACAAAGCATCCATCTAGCACATCCATATAAGGGTCAAGGGCTACATCACTTTACATGCATAACATAGGAGGGGAAAGTTCATTTTATTTCATCTAACACATTTGCAAACTTGGAACATTGTAGATCTATCTAATTATCATAGTGTAACTTACATAAGGGCAACTTAGGGATCATTACACACATTCAGTCAGAACTACATGGATTATGAGATGTAGTACAATGCTCAATCATAAGATCACTCTTCGGGTGACCACTGGGGTCAGTATGACTCCTCATTCTACATATTCTTTATTAGGTTTGATGTGTTTTGCGGGCATGTGTAGCTAGGTATCTATTTTGTAGGTTCAAGTATAATCGATTGTCGAGGAGTGAAACCAGAGTGACAATAGGAAACCAACAACAAATATCCTCATGCATAGAAAAGGATAAAACCTAAGCATCTAGATGGACACTAGTGCCGAGATTAATCACTAACACTTGGGGCCTCCTGTCCTCCCATGGGTAATTATGTCCTACACATTTCTGAGTTCCAAAACCTCTAGTGATCCTTAACAACACTACTTAAAGTCTACTTCAACAATTCTCTGCATAGATCATCTCCAAATTGTGTGAAATCAACTAAGTTGCCCTCTCTCTCTCCATTGCTTAGGGTTTTACATATTTGGATGCTTATTGCTTGGACATTACTATAGTTTATTGCCTGAATATCCTTTATTACAGTAGTTACTCTGAAATTAAGATTATATCCAATTTAAATTAAATCGGGATCCAAGCTAAAAGAGAAGAAATCCAAGGCATATAGGGAAAGAAAAGCACACAGACAAGCCGGGGTGATTTCAACAGGTCGAGCTTTAAAAATCATGTAAAACTAAACTCCTCAAGAAAGGGAGCCCGAGCCGACACAACTAACTAAGCAAGAAATGAACTTGTAAAGAGAAAACATGAAAGGTGTAGAGGTGGAAAAGCAGAATAGAACATGAGGCAAAAGGAGCTAGAAATAGATATTTTCAACAAAAAATAACTTTTTAATGAAAAATCAAATGACTAGCAGCCATAAAAAAAACCTCCAATTACGCTTTCCACAAAAGATACTTGCTGCAAGCTAAGATCAACTGAAAAACATCTGAAAGTTGCACAAGCATAAAATCCCAAAAAATAACACAAACTCCAAAAACCATAATTGTTAAATCTGATTAGGACGATTCCAAAACCAATTAAAAATTTACACGAGAAGCAGTAAAAATTAAATCGGAAGTAATTAACAATGATGAAAAAATGAGTGTATGTTACAGAATCATAACTCGATACCATGAGAGATTATTATGTGAGGATAAAAATGGTATCCCATGCACATCGACAAGGTTACACTCCAACGATGACAAGAAATATCCAAGTAATCAACAAGCAAAATTGAACAACATAGAATCATGCATAGAAAGAACATGTCTACTCATTCTCATAGATCAAAAAAGAGGGTACATATAGGAGTGTTGTGTAACTTTCGTGCCTGGACAAATATTCCTTCCAAGAGAGAAAAGAGAGGAGTTATTATTCCAAAGATGGAAAGTAAATCCTATGACTCCAAAATGCATATGATAATGACAAATTTTATGACAAAATATGTCATATGTCATATAACCCTATGACCTATGATCTTACTTAAGTGAGATGACTCGCCATGTGAGGTTGACAAGACCCTGAATGATGACTAGGCAAGTCACACATACCAACAACAACAACATATGTAGTGGGTAAGGACATCTAGTAAAGGTGCAACATGTAGTTTGGAGTTAAGAGATTTGTCGGTTGGGATATAACATTGACAATAGGATTAAACTCACTATGCTTTTCCTTAAAGGTAAATTTTCTTGGGAACTTGTTAGTAGATTGATCGGAAATATTAGCACCATATTTAAGTTTTCCTAAAGAAAGTAACTTGATTTCATGATTTTTGAGAGTATGACATAGATGATCAAAAGAGTGAAAAGATTCAAAGAGCACACATTCTTGCAAAGGAGGTAATAGGATTTGGATAAAAAAATCTTGCAATTCAGATTCAACCAAGACATTATTCATTTTAGAAATATTATTCTTATAACGTAAAGCATAGTCACTAAGATGTTCATTAGTTCCTTGCCTCATTTTGGCCATTTGTGCATATGATATTTTCATTCTAATATTCATAGAAAAATGAGCTAAAAATAGATTTTCTAAAGGAGTAAAAGATCTAATAGAGTGTAAAGGAAAATAAAAAAACCACTGTAAGGCATAGTCCTATAAGCTCTAGGAAACAACTTGGTCGATAGTGTGTCATTACAAGCATAATCAAAACATGCAACATCAAATTATTGAAGGCAATTTTGGGGATCTCCATGGCCATCAAAGAGAGGAAAATTAGGTGAGGAAAAATTGGAAGGAAGTGGATAAGAAGAAACCTCGAGTACAAGAGGACTATGAAGAAGAAGTGAAGAATCAATAGATGGAGAAGAAGAGGAAAATGTTTGTCATGATTGAAAAATTTGAGCTTGTAAATCATGATACAAAGACTCTAAGGCATGAGTGCACTAAGAAGTGATAGGTTGGATATGAGAAATGTTAGGGGAAGAAAAGTGAGTAGTGGGTGTGGAAATAGGCATATGAATTGTGGATATACCGAAGTGGTGGGGGAATAAGAAGGTGGAATAGAAGAGGTGATAGCAGTAGAGAGATCCAAGGTATGAACCATACTAACATGAACAACATTGTCATGGGAACATTGAGTTTCTCATAAAGGATCAAGGACATTTGATACATGAGTGGGATTATCACGTAATCTAGAATAAAAAATGGTGATATCATCGAGTTGTGCCTGATCTACATTAGTGTCTTCATCATAATACTATTAGCTATCAAAAGTTTCTATATCATGGAGGGGATGTGACGAGAAATGAAGAGAGGGTTATCATGTGTGGTTTCAGCCATAACATTGGGATGATTACGGGTCTATATGAGGAGCTTAGTATGTTGTGGGAAACCAAAGTGACACAGTCTGGATCTGGATTGGACATGCTTCATTTGGGAAACTATAATTTGAAACTCTTTCGAACAGAACCACCAAGAGGAAGACAATATGACCTAGGCGCTAGTATATGAACTAAGTACTAGTGTCTGGTAAATGCTCTACTTTTGATCTTTTTAGGGTCTGAACTATTCTTCTTCCTTTTTCTCTTTATCGCTCTAGCTTCACTTTGTAGGGTTTCACTTTGTTACACATGAACCTACAAAATAAACCCTAGCTACTGCACAAGACTCAAGAAAATATTATATGAAATAAATAATGCATATGTTTGAGTCGGAATGACCTCTACAATCACCCCAATGTGATTTTAAGTGACCACTACACTACATTCTAGAATCTATGTACTTTTAGTGTGTGTGATTGAAATGTGTCCCTTGAAGCTAGGTTGTCCTTGTGCCAGTCACACCAAGATAGCGGGCTACAATTACTTTGCCCCCAAGATGAATGTGTGAGATGAAATTCAAAAATATCCCATCTTATGCAGTGAATGACGCAACCCAAATGTAGTCCTTGAATGTTGTTATTTTTCCCAAGTAGTATAGGAAGTAGTAACCCAAATTTCTCATCCCCGATAATAGTAAGTCATGTGTGTGTGTGTGTGTGTATTATTCCCTTGTTTGAATTTCATCATTAACAACCAAAAAGGATGACCCAAAGTGATAAGAAAGGTTTTAGAAAAGATAACAAGTAATGTGGCATTTCAAATTTGAGAAATAGAGGAAAGGGACATAAGTGCGTAAAGGGGATAGTAGCACTCGGGCACTTACATGTCCCTAATGGGCGGTATTGTTTGGGATGTTTGGAGGATATAACGAGAAAATATAGAGCTGGGTCACATGTTGTCTAATGTTCAAAAGTAAATTAACCATTTGAGAAAAACAAATGATAAGATTATCAAAAGGATAAAGCAATGTAAAAGAAAAACAAATGTTGTTAATGTCTAGTTTTCTTACTTAGGAATCATGCATATAATGACATACTTAGAGGTGTGATGTAAATAGTAAGTACATGATTTCATGTCTACATATAAATGAAAATCTATTCTTTGAAGAGAAGGAAGGGTGATTTAATAATGCCCCCATAGACGGGAATATATAGATTTTTAGAGTGTTTCATTAATTATAGAGTGTGTAAGTAGAGATGGGAAACCAAGGTTGCCCCGGTGTTTGTGTGTGTAAAGTGAGGTTTAGGTGTGTAACTACTCCTTGATAGGCAAGTTGAACCTATAAACAAAGTGTGTCATTGGGAAATGAGGGGAATTGGATTCCCCTAGTGTGTGAGTAACGTATGAACTATCAATGAGAACCTCCGAGGAGGTGGAGATCTTTACCAAGAGAGATGGAGGCTTGGACCTCAATTATTCCAAAGAATATGACTCAAGTGCATATGTCATTTAAACTCGGGATGAAAGTAAGATGGAATAGATCCACAAGAATCCATGTGTGACTTAGATGATTGTTGAATAGGAGTATGAGGGGAAAACCCTATAACAAAAAGATTGAATTGTGTATGAATTAAGCATCGATGTATTATGAGGATGAATGCGAGGGTAGAATAAATACATAAGAGACTCAATGCAATGAGGGTGATCTGTAGTAACATCAGGAAGAGGGAGATATAAAAGGCCAACCACAAGAGTAAAAGGTGATGTATAAGCATCAAGAGCAATAAAAACATGACAAGGTGTGCCTAAAGTAGCATAGGTAATATTATCATGAGAAACACCATGTAGATAGGTATTGTAGATCCATAATCACACACTTGGATACATTTCTAGGTCCTAAAAGCATATTTTCATTCATATGATTCCTAAGCAAGAAAACTAGTAATTGTGACTATCTTGGGACTCTTTTCTTTTTCTAGTCTTTCACACCCTACGGCCCAGTCTAAACTTTATTTCTTTATCTTTCATGACTTCGGACACTAGTGCCCAGACAGACGCCGGTGCTCGGGTGCCCTCGTCCCCTCACGGGTGCTCCCGACCTCTTTCTATCTTACTCGCTCTTTTTGGGCCTTTTTAATCTTTTAGACATCTTATTTTCTTATGGGTCAACCTTCCAGGTCATCAATTACGAAATTCAACCAAGGGAATCATATAAATATAAAACTACATGACCAAAATAAAACACCAAGATCTAAGCATCTATTATCATCACCTAATCTATCCCTCATACAAGGGACGAGGATTGCATTTCTACGCATGCACTTCATAGGAAGGGGAAGTTCATTTTTCCATCCACACATCTATTTACATTGGTACATCTAGTTATCACTTGTTATCACATGCACTTGCACAAGGGCTTCCTAGGGCATGATTCTATCACACACACATAAGAACTACATGGAGTCTGAGATGTAGTGCAATGATCGGTCATAAGTTCACTTAGTCGGGTGACCATCGGGGTCAGTTTGACTCCCCATATTACATCTTTTATTTTTGGGATTTGATGTAGTTTAAGGGTTTTACAAGTCAACATCTCTTTATAGGTTACAGGTGAATTATGTGATCATAGTGTGACATATAGGTGACCAACAATGACTACTAGCGACCATCTTATGACACCAGAAAAATTAGGTTTCGAGCTCTTGAATAGTCATAGGTGCCCAAAAGCGAGACTCTAGGGCCCATGCACCCCGACCGAGTCTAGGCTCATCGACATCTCCGAGAATTTATTGTGCAGTTGCGATAGCCTTCCTTCTTATCCATCAATTTTCCAATCTAGATCAATTCGGGGATAGTGCAAAATCAGCTAAGTCATTCTTTCCCTCTCTTACACTTAGGGTTTCATATTTATCTAGCTTATTGCTTGTGTCATCTATATTTCAACATTTGTTTATCATAGTTTACTGATAGTTACTCTGATATTAGGGTTTAATATAATTTTTTTTTGTTAAATCATTTGGTGAACCCGTCCATTCAAACCCTACCTTCGAGCATGTATCAAAATATCTCTTCTTCTTCTCAATTCATGGATCAATCTTCTTATCCTTCTTTTTCCCCAACTAAGGTTTCTAACATGGTTACTATTGCTGCTAATTTTATGCAAGTTTGTACTCATCATCCTCCTCACTTCGTTAATCCTATGCGATCCAACTATTAATGTAGTTACCGCCGCCACACTCGTCCTCTTATGGCTCAACCCATTTTTATCCCACCACCTATCACTTCTACAACTCATACCACCACTTCTAAGGGTTATGATATCATAGATCAGATTAATAATACACTGGAGAAAATATCTATTTATGATTTATTGTGTAGTGCACCTGATTGTCATCAAACATTAGAGGCCACCCTTCGCTCTATTCACATTGAGATCAATAATTCACGATGGCCTTCACACATCTTATTCAATCTCTCAAAAATCTACCACATGTTATATCATTTAGTGATGAGGACATACCTCCCTCTATTATTGACAATCCATTTGCACCTTTGCTTATCACCACTATTATCGGAGCCATTTGTGTCAAGCATGTACTCATTGACAACAGATCTACTATAAATCTATGTGCTCACTCCTTCTCAAGCAAATTGGCATTACTGATAATATAATTACTAAAAATTCCACTCTCATTCATGGCTACAATTCCACTATACACACATTCCTAGGCACTATCACGTTACCTATACAAGTTGGGCCTAAGATTGTTCCTACGGTATTCTTTGTTATTGATGCCTCATTTCAATTTAATCTCTTGTTGGGTAGACCTGGATTCACGCAATGCATGTTGTCCCATCTACTGTTCATCGGTGTGTTAAATTCTTACATGATGGTTATGAACATACCATTGTTGTTAACCCTGATCCATTCAAGTTCTATCGCATAGACCCTGTTACTGCTATGCCTATTCCTCCATCGCAGCCTATTCCATATAGCAATATTGGTACATA